>BPTQ01000004.1:298270145-298870145 GCA_019973895.1 Chrysanthemum seticuspe
CCAGTAAATGTTTGACATGCTTGAAAGTTAAAGCTGAACATCAAAAGCCATCTGGATTGTTAACTCAACCAGAACTTCCTATGTGGAAATGGGAAAGAATCACAATGGACTTCATCACAAAGTTGCCAAAAACTTCTAATGGTTTTGAGTCCATTTGGGGTATTGTAGACCGTCTTACAAAGTCCGCTCATTTCTTGCCAATCAAGGAGAACGACGAGATGATTACACTCGCTAGACTGTACATCAAAGAGATTGTTTCTCGTCACGGTGTACCAATCTCTATCATATCTGACCGTGATAGCCGATTCACCTCAAGATTTTGGCAAACTCTTCAAAGAGCCATGGGTACCAACTTAGATATGAGTACCGCGTACCATCCTCAAACAGATGGACAAAGTGAAAGAACGATCCAAACTCTGGAAGACATGCTAAGAGCATGTGTGATTGATTTCGGAAAAGGATGGGATAAGCACTTACCTCTGGCTGAATTCTCTTACAATAACAGTTATCACGCCAGCATTAAAGCTGCTCCTTTTGAAGCACTCTATGGAAGAAAATGCCGATCGCCAGTTTGCTGGGCGGAAGTTGGAGAAGTACAACTCACAGGCCCCGAAATTGTCCAAGAGACAACAGAAAAGATAATACAAATTCGGCCAAGATTGCAAGCAGCTCGAGATAGACAAAAGAGCTACGCAGATGTTCGAAGAAAACCAATGGAATTCCAAGTCGGAGACCGTGTAATGCTCAAAGTATCACCCTGGAAAAGGGATGGTCAGATTTGGAAAACTAGGAAAGCTCAAACCTCGATACGTCGGACCATTCAAAATTCTTCAAAGAATTGGTCCAGTGGCATATAAACTTGATCTTCCCGAAGAACTTAGCCGAGTACATGACACGTTCCATGTCTCAAATCTTAAGAAGTGTCTTTCGGATGAAACCCTAGTCGTACCACTCAAGGACATCCAGCTCAATGACAAACTTAGCTTTGTCGAAGAACCCGTCGAGATCATGGACAGAGAAGTTAAGAGGCTTAAGCAAAGCCGCATTCCTATCGTTAAAGTTCGATGGAATCATAAGAAACGAGGTGCGGAGTTCATCTGGGAGCGCGAGGATGTAATGCGTTCCAAGTATCCCCACCTGTTCATCTAGATCACCCATGACAGCCTCTGCGAGTTTAACCGCGGGACGCGGTTCTCTTAAGGGGTAGGTACTGTAAGCTCCCGGAAAATTTCAATGTACTTAACGCTTTAATCAGGAATTTAACACGATCTATTTCGTCATGAAATTTTCTAAACATCACATTTGCATATAATTTGGCATATGCATGATCAACGCAGTTTGAGCGTTCATAAGTATACCGTTGTGATCAGAATAAAATTTCCCCACTATCCTGATAATCCTAAAATACGTAACGAATACGTAAAAATTTGTAGAAATACGAATTTAATTATAATAAAAATATATTAAAATTCGTATTGGGCCTCGGAACTCATTGGACTTTATATCACCCCGTAACCCAACCCAACTCGTTAATGGGCCTTGCAACCGGACCAAGCCCACACCGATAACACTTTGGGCCTCGCTAGCTAACTTGAGCCCAACAAAACTACCAATTCAAGTGGACCTTTGTCTTCAACCGACCTAGAACACGAGCCCAACCCACCCATATTTTTGCTTTGGGCCTCGTTCACATCACCTAGCCCATGTACATGTATTAGAAGATTGATGTTAATATGTTTTGTGTTTCTCTCTTTTGTAACCGAACGAGAAACGAAATCAAACTAGCCAAGGGTACCAAACTAAAAACAAAAGCATTTCCCTTTGATTTCTTTGTGTTGTCGTGTGAGAGTGAACAAAGGAGACAAACCACCATACTTAGTCACCGCGAGTGAACGTAGATATCGTGAATAGTACTATGGGGATTAACGAACCCCGTTTCGGTTATAGAGAAATAACCGGGGCGCACCATATCGAATTTCTTTAGGTAATTGGCTATTACCTCCTTTGGGGCATACTTACGTACACTGGTAATTCGGTGTATGCAGTTGAGTCTTGGTTTCATGAGCTTAGTGCATAATAATCTGTGATTTTTCGTATAATATTGTTAGTTTACAATGATCATGATCTTATACTTGTGTTCAACTTATTTTAAACCTATAGACTTCACTCAACAATTTTTGTTGACCTTTTTAAGCATGTTATCTCAGGTAATCAGTGAAGATTATGACCAAGGTGCGGAACGGGGCATGGCAAGGCTTATCTGGTGGTGTAAAACATAAGAGTTATCATTTCTTTCAAACTCATGATCATTCTTTTGGGAAAAACACTTGATCTATTTACAATATTTTGTAACAAACTATGAGCTTTCGATGAATGATAACTATTTTAATAAAACGTCACTTTTGAGTCGTTTTCTATAATTACTGACTATGATCTCCATTCAAGTAACACCCGAATTAGTCTTCCGCTGTCATTAAGATTTTCGGGGGTGTTACATGACTCAACACCTTGATTTTGAACCATTATTCCTCCTAATGAGGAGAATGTTGTCGGCGGAAGCGGATGAGACGGCCTAGGAGGCAAGTCCTCTAAATTGTAGAGGTGTGGTGATGATAGTGGTGAAGTAAATGAAATAGCTCTAGGAACCAATGGTGATGGTTTAGTGGAGATGATATTGTTTGGCCTAGGAGATATGGTGGTATTTGGCATAGGTAGTTTTGTGGGTACTATCCTTTTAGGAATTGGTTTGATTGGATGATGAAGGATTCTATCATTTGTTGGCTTGACCGGAGATGATTCGGTTGAAGAGATTTCGTGTACAACACGAACCTTTTTCATGGGTGGTTCTTTGGTGGATACGTTACTACTTGGGGTTTTCCTCATGATGAGATGATTTCAAGAGGTTGCAAGAGCTGAAAGTTAGGATGAGAGTGATGACTATGGAGGTCTTAACAAGATGGTTTATAAAGCAAGAGAATTGGCAAGTGCATTCAAGCCTTAAGCCATTAGGATTCATTAGAATGTGATGATTAACATGCACAAGAGTCAACTTCAGAGTTTACACTGATCTAGGAACTCATTTAAAATGAGATGGAGTGTTAGGAAGATGAGTTGAAATGATTGTTTTAGCAAGATTTGACCTAAACTGTCATCCGGATCCCACGGTTCCCTCCACAGAGGGATCCGTCTAGGCTAATCCTAGGGATCCGGCTCTCAATAGCTATGAAAGAGTGGAAATGATGTTTCTAAGATCTAAGACCTATATCATCTTGAGTGTTTCAGTCATCCTAGGTGTTTTAAATGAAAGGGTGCTTAAGTACTTGAAGGTGGTGAGTGATGTAGCTAATGATTGTCTTTTATGGAAAGATTTGGAACTTTAATGAGTACCAATGAATGAGCAAGGATGACACTAAAGATGAGAGTGTCAATTGAAGCTAAATGATGCTAGAGATCAGGTTGTGACTTAGGATTGTGTTTTGGAAAATATCCTAAAGGTTTTGAGATGGGAAAACTAGGATTTGATCAACTTTGATCAATTTTGAGGTGAGGATGATTTATGATCAACTTTGCCATAATCGAAAGATTTCTTAAGACTCGATGTGAGGGATCAAGTAGAAAAATGAAGTGTGAGTTTGAGAGCGGAAGAGTAATGGATTAAAAATGAAACGATAGATCTACAAGCGTCTTATAGTGTGATCTAGGTGAGTTATGAGTAGGAAGAATCTACCTATCTTGATAAGGACTTAATTTTGCCTTACGATACTATGTTTAACTTAGTGTGAGATGTTCTAAGGATGTGTTTGAAATACAATGCTTGCAATTGCATTTTCTGTTTGCCGGATCCCACGGTTCCCTAAAGATAGGGATCCGTCTAGTACAACATTTGGGATCCGTCCATCTGCTAGGCAGAACCTTTACTAAAGGTATGCAATGATCTTGACAATGCATTATATTCCAAGATTAGTTAAAGGAGTTCTAAAACTAAGATATCAAATGTAAGATGTTTTATTTCATGAAGGAAATAGGATTACATTGATAAAGCACGAGTAGAGTAGAATTGATCCTATTTGAAATACTACTAAATTCCTTGAGTGTTTTCGCTAGAAGGATCATTATGTGATTGATGAGTGTTGGTGGAGTCAAGAATGAAGAAAGTCTTCATGAGAGATATGTTTAGCGGTTGTGACAATCCGTACTTTCAGGTCATTTCTCGACACCGTTCATGTCTCATTATTTCAACATTTTTAGTAAACTTGGTTTACTTGTTTCAAATTCGCGTAACCTTGGAGGTTTAGCGGCGAATTCATGATCATGTCATCACGTACATTTTATATGGACTATGATTAGTCTACACTTCATTGACATCATGTGCATTTCATTAGTTCATTCACGACATTTCATTTCACTTTATACGCGTAATTTTTATATTTAATAATTTTTATCGTGTGAGTTTTTATTTTGCATATTTAAACCGTTACTTTCAAAAATGATCCCGAGGCATTTTTAAATTTACATTTAGTTCATAAAAACTATATTTTTAGTTTTCCTAGTGTTTCAAATTTATTTGGTACTTAAATTGTTAACGTTTAATTATTACGTCGTTTTTCTTAAAAATTTACGATAATTATTTTTATCACTCAATTTTCACAAGGAAAGTATTTTTACAATTTTTATCACCTCACTACATTCTATTTTGAACTATTAAAAACTTACTTGCACCAAAATTCTACCATTTACCTTTAAATTCATTCAACTTACACATTTTATCAAAAGTCTTACAAATATATAATACAAGTTACATTATAAAAAAAAAAATATATATATATAGTTGGGGAGCATGATCCACAAAAAACGCCCCAAGAGAGGGTGTAGTAATTAATGTGGTAAGGTGCATGTCTACAAATAATTCATACATACAAAAAGTCTTACAAACCTCATAATTTTCACATACATATCATTTCTATCAAAGTGTTAGAAGAAAAAGTTTCTCTCTTCTTTTGGGATCACAAAACCGGCCACCTTCAAGAACACAAAGGGGATCAAAAGTTTTGCAAGATCAAGTGTTTATCAACCTAGTTATATCCTTTATATGGTTTTGAAATAAAAACCAAGGATATTTAAGTTAATCCTTGTTACTTTCACCTCATCACTATCACTTGTAAGCTTGTTTTTATCATTTTCATGTTTCCTCTTCATTTTCATATGTTTCTTTTCATTTTTGGAGCTTATATGCATGTTATGTGATTTATACCATTTATTTCATGATTTTAGAGTTATATATACAATATGGTCATCCTATAATTATTCCCATGGTATTCTTTGGTCTTGATGGTGATTAGGAACCCATGACACCCTAAGAAGGTGTATGGTAGGATTAGATTAGTTTTGGAGTTGATTTGAAGGGATTAGAATAGGTTTTGTCCGAGAAAAACTATTTTCGTAAACTATATTTTAGGGTCTGTCCTTAAAACGAATTTCTGGAAAAACCCACTGATGGTACGACCTTTTGGCCTTGATTTTTAGAAAATATACTTTAAAACGAATCCGTGGCCGCTTGAACGGATAAAAACGGAGTTATAACGAAGCCGTGGTGAATTTTTAAAGTTGTACGACGAAACGTATTAATTTCAGGATTTTCAGCATGCTGTTTTTAATGTTTTTGGGTCAAAAACGAGCCTTAAGCTTCACAAATTATTTCGACTTCTCAAAAATATATTAGTTTACTTCGATACGAAGCTAAGGACATATTTTACGTAGAAAACGGATTTAAAACGACAAATATATGGCCGTTTTCATAAAGTTGCCGTAAGTATTATTTTCTGAAAATTATATTATTTTTGACGTAACAAGTATTTCATTAGCTATATCGTCCATGTTTGCAGCAGTTTTTAACCATGATGTGAAACTTTTTATAACGAAGTGTCTTCTAGTAAAATCAAGTTCATCGGCCATATTTTTCAAAACAAAAAGCCGTTTGTCAAGAGGAGTTATAATGAATTAATTACGGATGCTCAAACATTGGCCGAAACTCATTTTCTGCACACAATTAACAAAAACCACTATCTTTAGCCCTTGATATCTTTATGATCGAGACCTTTTGGACGAAAACTCCTGAACTGAAACTTCTAGATATCGATACAAACTTTCCAAAACCGTCGAGTTCGTTCTCTAACGATCGACGTACACCATTTTACGACTACTTTTCCGGAGTCATTTTTGTTGATTTCATGGTTTTTCCGACGACATTGTTTTGCGACGAAAAATGGTAATTTCACCAAAAATCATTATAAAACCATTGTAGGATGACATTTCGACGTAAAAACATGTAAAGTCAATTTTGGTTGGTCAAGACGTCAAAAGAGTATTTTTCGACGACGAGTAATATTTTCAAAACCCGTAAATGGTATAAATAACATACGAAGTGCATGCATAGCATTACATTGCAACTCATGACATATCATATCATTCGTAATAGGTCCCGGTTGACGCATCACATTAAACCTCAGTGTACTCACTTTTGCCGTTATTCCAGTTTACCAAGTGAGTTTCGTAGCCCCTACTTTTACTTGTTTTCATAACTGTTTTGGGGGAGATACATGCTCAAGCTGTTTTCATTTGCGTTCATAAGTACTTTAAATTTATCATGAGTACCATTGTTTCTAAATCAAAGGTTACACTATATAAATTGTTCTTGTTTGCGTGCTACGGTACTTCGTCGTATAACGTTCTAAATCAGTTGACTACTGATATACATTGAGTTTGGTGCTATTGATTATGTGCTATGGTCCTATTGATTAAGTGCTTTTGTTCTATGTCGTGTTAGGTACTAGTGTGAATTCATTTGACATCATATGTTTGGAACATAAACTTTACACACTTTGGCAGTGGGTTGTGAACACACAGGTTGCAAGTTTTGTATGGGCGGGACTTGGAACTGAGTGGATTTACAATGCCTTTGCTACATAAACGATTTTGAAAGTCTTTACATTTCAACGATTTACAATGCCTTTGCGGCATAAACGATTTTGAAAGGCTTTACATTTCAATACAAACTCTATGAACTCACTCAACCTTTGTGTTGACACTTTTAGCATGTTTTAATCTCAGGTATCTAAGGTATTCACATCATGGCATGCATTTGGACACATCATGGAGTCGCGATGACGACGCGTCTCACTTGGGTTTTGCGTACTTTAAAACATCGTTTGAATTGTAACAAACTTATTTCCGCACAAGTTGATTTACATTTGGGACCTACTTTGTAAACTCTGATTGTTTTATTAAATCAAACGATGTTCTTTTCAAACGACACTTTAGGTCGTTCAATATAACTGTGATTGTGATGCTATGACAGTCAATCCCCAGGAATTCCATTCCGCTGCAAAACAGGTAATTTGGGGGTGTGACAGATTGGCATCAGAGCTTCAGTTATAGAGAACTAGGTTGCATCATTGACCCTAGACTATAACTACATCATCATAGCATCTCATCATTTCATCATAAGTGCGGGTTCACTTCACATGCGGTCATTACATACATTTTTCGAGATATTCACTTTCATTTCACAACGATTGTCACATGGATGCCCTTAAATTCCCATCCCATTATCATTTCCTCATACCCTAATGTGGTGAATTCCTTGTCATTCCCTATCACAATTTTATATCAGCTGATTCATCACCGATAACGTCGAATGCCGAGATAATTTTTTTTAATAGGGCGAAGTCGCTCTCACTCCTTTGTTTCACCACTAACATGCCAAGTTACACTTTATTCACACATTAAGTCTCTAAACCATTATACATTGGAGCGTTTATTATTAACATCGGATTTTGCTACGTCTCACATTTCCTCTTGTTTTGAAGAAGATATGGCACCGAAGAAAGCTACAGTTGAAATGACCCAAGCAGCAATTCAAAAGTTGGTGAATGATAGCATTGCTAATGCTTTAAGAGTTGAACGGGAAACAGTGGTTGCTGCTGCTGAGGCCGCGGCTGCTGCGGAAGTCGCTAGGCTAGCTGCTGCTACTGGAAATGCCGGAGGATCCGGAGTTAAGAAATGTTCGTACAAGGACTTCAAGAGTGGTGAACCCACTAAGTTCCGAGGTACCGAGGGAGCTACAGCTATGGTTAGATGGTTTGAAAAGTTGGAATCAGTATTTTTGCTTTGTAACTGTCCGGATGATAGTAAAGTTAAGTTTGCTACGAGCACTTTGCTCGATGGAGCGTTGTCATGGTGGAATTCATACGCTCAACCAATTGGTATGGAGAATGCTTTTAAGCTTTCGTGGGAGGAATTCAAGAGCTTGGTGACTAAGAAGTTTTGTCCTCGAACAGAAATCAAAAAGTTGGAGACGGAGTTCTATGAATTGGTCACGATTGGGTACGACATTGACACATACATTCGGAGATTCCAGGAATTAGCCGCGTTATGCCCGTCGATGGTTCCTGATAATGAAAAGTTGCTAGAGGCTTTTATTGGAGGACTTCCCGAGGTCATTCAAGGAGATGTGACATCTTTTGATCCACAAACAATCGAGGAAGCTATTCGAGTTACTCAGAAGTTGATGGCACAAGTGGTGAAGCGAGGTAAGTACACCAACACCAACCGAAACAACAACAACCCCAACAACCGCACCAACTACAACAATGACCAAAACAACAACAACAACGACGATAACCAAATCAACAAAAACAAAAGAAAATGGGAAAATGACCAGGAAGGTTATGATAACGACAACCAAAACCATAACACTAACCATCACCAACAACATAATAGAAGACAAGAAGTCGCCAGGGTCTATGTTGCTGCACCAACAAGGGGAAGAGCTTATGCAGGAAACTTACCGCGATGCCACCAATGCACGCTACATCATAATGGTCCATGTGGTATATGTTTTAGCTGTCACAAAGTAGGACACCTTGCTAAGGACTGTAAGGGCAAGACCATAGTTACGTGCTTCGGATGTGGGGAACAAGGACACTATCGGAATCAATGTCCTCAAAACCAAGGTCAACAAGTCGAAGGTGCTCATGGGAATGTATATATGTTAGAAGGAGCTCGTCAAGGTATCAACGACGCGGAAGACTGAAGAAGTTCGGAAACTAATAGTCTTATTTCTCCTTATGTATTATGTCGTACTAAGTTTATGTCTTTCATCGTATTCGAAACTTTATGACCTAAGATGTACTACTTTTGCTGAATCACTCGTTGTAAAATATTCTCATCTATCGTACTTCATTTTCATTCCGATTTGTTATTATTTACGAGGATTTTAATTCTTTTTACTTTAATTATCATTTTAACGACACTTCTCCATGTCTTTTCTCCTCGATGTTCATCACAATTTTAACAACAGTTGACCCAACACCAAACAAACATATGAGTCGATTAGTCCAAGCATTGCATAGTTACTCCTAAATTATACATAGCCTGATCACCTATGTCTAATTCAGGAAGAATCATGCAATGAAGGGAGTAGTAGTCTTATATGAGTAAGCAATTCCGTAATCGAGCCAAATTTTCAAAAGACTTTCTTCAAAACCACTTGTTTCCAGTTTGATCCGCGTGACAGTTCTTGTTTGATGAGTTGCAAAGATCGAGCTAGAAACAAGTTGTTACTTAAACCGATTTAGCCTAATCTCATGACAGTTCTTGTTTGATGAGTTGTGAGATTAAGTAAAAATCGGTTACCAAAAAGTCCTTTGAGGGTTTTGCTCGGGAATGGGAAAGTTTGCTACATCAAACCCTAAACCCGTTAGACCTAACAACGATTGAATTCAGGGACTGAATTCCTTTTTGGATGGGCGAATGTGACAATCCGTACTTTCAGGTCATTTCTCGACACCGTTCATGTCTCATTATTTCAACATTTTTAGTAAACTTGGTTTACTTGTTTCAAATTCGCGTAACCTTGGAGGTTTAGCGGCGAATTCATGATCATGTCATCACGTACATTTTATATGGACTATGATTAGTCTACACTTCATTGACATCATGTGCATTTCATTAGTTCATTCACGACATTTCATTTCACTTTATACGCGTAATTTTTATATTTAATAATTTTTATCGTGTGAGTTTTTATTTTGCATATTTAAACCGTTACTTTCAAAAATGATCCCGAGGCATTTTTAAATTTACATTTAGTTCATAAAAACTATATTTTTAGTTTTCCTAGTGTTTCAAATTTATTTGGTACTTAAATTGTTAACGTTTAATTATTACGTCGTTTTTCTTAAAAATTTACGATAATTATTTTTATCACTCAATTTTCACAAGGAAAGTATTTTTACAATTTTTATCACCTCACTACATTCTATTTTGAACTATTAAAAACTTACTTGCACCAAAATTCTACCATTTACCTTTAAATTCATTCAACTTACACATTTTATCAAAAGTCTTACAAATATATAATACAAGTTACATTATAAAAAAAAAAAAAAAAAATATATAGTTGGGGAGCATGATCCACAAAAAACGCCCCAAGAGAGGGTGTAGTAATTAATGTGGTAAGGTGCATGTCTACAAATAATTCATACATACAAAAAGTCTTACAAACCTCATAATTTTCACATACATATCATTTCTATCAAAGTGTTAGAAGAAAAAGTTTCTCTCTTCTTTTGGGATCACAAAACCGGCCACCTTCAAGAACACAAAGGGGATCAAAAGTTTTGCAAGATCAAGTGTTTATCAACCTAGTTATATCCTTTATATGGTTTTGAAATAAAAACCAAGGATATTTAAGTTAATCCTTGTTACTTTCACCTCATCACTATCACTTGTAAGCTTGTTTTTATCATTTTCATGTTTCCTCTTCATTTTCATATGTTTCTTTTCATTTTTGGAGCTTATATGCATGTTATGTGATTTATACCATTTATTTCATGATTTTAGAGTTATATATACAATATGGTCATCCTATAATTATTCCCATGGTATTCTTTGGTCTTGATGGTGATTAGGAACCCATGACACCCTAAGAAGGTGTATGGTAGGATTAGATTAGTTTTGGAGTTGATTTGAAGGGATTAGAATAGGTTTTGTCCGAGAAAAACTATTTTCGTAAACTATATTTTAGGGTCTGTCCTTAAAACGAATTTCTGGAAAAACCCACTGATGGTACGACCTTTTGGCCTTGATTTTTAGAAAATATACTTTAAAACGAATCCGTGGCCGCTTGAACGGATAAAAACGGAGTTATAACGAAGCCGTGGTGAATTTTTAAAGTTGTACGACGAAACGTATTAATTTCAGGATTTTCAGCATGCTGTTTTTAATGTTTTTGGGTCAAAAACGAGCCTTAAGCTTCACAAATTATTTCGACTTCTCAAAAATATATTAGTTTACTTCGATACGAAGCTAAGGACATATTTTACGTAGAAAACGGATTTAAAACGACAAATATATGGCCGTTTTCATAAAGTTGCCGTAAGTATTATTTTCTGAAAATTATATTATTTTTGACGTAACAAGTATTTCATTAGCTATATCGTCCATGTTTGCAGCAGTTTTTAACCATGATGTGAAACTTTTTATAACGAAGTGTCTTCTAGTAAAATCAAGTTCATCGGCCATATTTTTCAAAACAAAAAGCCGTTTGTCAAGAGGAGTTATAATGAATTAATTACGGATGCTCAAACATTGGCCGAAACTCATTTTCTGCACACAATTAACAAAAACCACTATCTTTAGCCCTTGATATCTTTATGATCGAGACCTTTTGGACGAAAACTCCTGAACTGAAACTTCTAGATATCGATACAAACTTTCCAAAACCGTCGAGTTCGTTCTCTAACGATCGACGTACACCATTTTACGACTACTTTTCCGGAGTCATTTTTGTTGATTTCATGGTTTTTCCGACGACATTGTTTTGCGACGAAAAATGGTAATTTCACCAAAAATCATTATAAAACCATTGTAGGATGACATTTCGACGTAAAAACATGTAAAGTCAATTTTGGTTGGTCAAGACGTCAAAAGAGTATTTTTCGACGACGAGTAATATTTTCAAAACCCGTAAATGGTATAAATAACATACGAAGTGCATGCATAGCATTACATTGCAACTCATGACATATCATATCATTCGTAATAGGTCCCGGTTGACGCATCACATTAAACCTCAGTGTACTCACTTTTGCCGTTATTCCAGTTTACCAAGTGAGTTTCGTAGCCCCTACTTTTACTTGTTTTCATAACTGTTTTGGGGGAGATACATGCTCAAGCTGTTTTCATTTGCGTTCATAAGTACTTTAAATTTATCATGAGTACCATTGTTTCTAAATCAAAGGTTACACTATATAAATTGTTCTTGTTTGCGTGCTACGGTACTTCGTCGTATAACGTTCTAAATCAGTTGACTACTGATATACATTGAGTTTGGTGCTATTGATTATGTGCTATGGTCCTATTGATTAAGTGCTTTTGTTCTATGTCGTGTTAGGTACTAGTGTGAATTCATTTGACATCATATGTTTGGAACATAAACTTTACACACTTTGGCAGTGGGTTGTGAACACACAGGTTGCAAGTTTTGTATGGGCGGGACTTGGAACTGAGTGGATTTACAATGCCTTTGCTACATAAACGATTTTGAAAGTCTTTACATTTCAACGATTTACAATGCCTTTGCGGCATAAACGATTTTGAAAGGCTTTACATTTCAATACAAACTCTATGAACTCACTCAACCTTTGTGTTGACACTTTTAGCATGTTTTAATCTCAGGTATCTAAGGTATTCACATCATGGCATGCATTTGGACACATCATGGAGTCGCGATGACGACGCGTCTCACTTGGGTTTTGCGTACTTTAAAACATCGTTTGAATTGTAACAAACTTATTTCCGCACAAGTTGATTTACATTTGGGACCTACTTTGTAAACTCTGATTGTTTTATTAAATCAAACGATGTTCTTTTCAAACGACACTTTAGGTCGTTCAATATAACTGTGATTGTGATGCTATGACAGTCAATCCCCAGGAATTCCATTCCGCTGCAAAACAGGTAATTTGGGGGTGTGACAGATTGGCATCAGAGCTTCAGTTATAGAGAACTAGGTTGCATCATTGACCCTAGACTATAACTACATCATCATAGCATCTCATCATTTCATCATAAGTGCGGGTTCACTTCACATGCGGTCATTACATACATTTTTCGAGATATTCACTTTCATTTCACAACGATTGTCACATGGATGCCCTTAAATTCCCATCCCATTATCATTTCCTCATACCCTAATGTGGTGAATTCCTTGTCATTCCCTATCACAATTTTATATCAGCTGATTCATCACCGATAACGTCGAATGCCGAGATAATTTTTTTTAATAGGGCGAAGTCGCTCTCACTCCTTTGTTTCACCACTAACATGCCAAGTTACACTTTATTCACACATTAAGTCTCTAAACCATTATACATTGGAGCGTTTATTATTAACATCGGATTTTGCTACGTCTCACATTTCCTCTTGTTTTGAAGAAGATATGGCACCGAAGAAAGCTACAGTTGAAATGACCCAAGCAGCAATTCAAAAGTTGGTGAATGATAGCATTGCTAATGCTTTAAGAGTTGAACGGGAAACAGTGGTTGCTGCTGCTGAGGCCGCGGCTGCTGCGGAAGTCGCTAGGCTAGCTGCTGCTACTGGAAATGCCGGAGGATCCGGAGTTAAGAAATGTTCGTACAAGGACTTCAAGAGTGGTGAACCCACTAAGTTCCGAGGTACCGAGGGAGCTACAGCTATGGTTAGATGGTTTGAAAAGTTGGAATCAGTATTTTTGCTTTGTAACTGTCCGGATGATAGTAAAGTTAAGTTTGCTACGAGCACTTTGCTCGATGGAGCGTTGTCATGGTGGAATTCATACGCTCAACCAATTGGTATGGAGAATGCTTTTAAGCTTTCGTGGGAGGAATTCAAGAGCTTGGTGACTAAGAAGTTTTGTCCTCGAACAGAAATCAAAAAGTTGGAGACGGAGTTCTATGAATTGGTCACGATTGGGTACGACATTGACACATACATTCGGAGATTCCAGGAATTAGCCGCGTTATGCCCGTCGATGGTTCCTGATAATGAAAAGTTGCTAGAGGCTTTTATTGGAGGACTTCCCGAGGTCATTCAAGGAGATGTGACATCTTTTGATCCACAAACAATCGAGGAAGCTATTCGAGTTACTCAGAAGTTGATGGCACAAGTGGTGAAGCGAGGTAAGTACACCAACACCAACCGAAACAACAACAACCCCAACAACCGCACCAACTACAACAATGACCAAAACAACAACAACAACGACGATAACCAAATCAACAACAACAAAAGAAAATGGGAAAATGACCAGGAAGGTTATGATAACGACAACCAAAACCATAACACTAACCATCACCAACAACATAATAGAAGACAAGAAGTCGCCAGGGTCTATGTTGCTGCACCAACAAGGGGAAGAGCTTATGCAGGAAACTTACCGCGATGCCACCAATGCACGCTACATCATAATGGTCCATGTGGTATATGTTTTAGCTGTCACAAAGTAGGACACCTTGCTAAGGACTGTAAGGGCAAGACCATAGTTACGTGCTTCGGATGTGGGGAACAAGGACACTATCGGAATCAATGTCCTCAAAACCAAGGTCAACAAGTCGAAGGTGCTCATGGGAATGTATATATGTTAGAAGGAGCTCGTCAAGGTATCAACGACGCGGAAGACTGAAGAAGTTCGGAAACTAATAGTCTTATTTCTCCTTATGTATTATGTCGTACTAAGTTTATGTCTTTCATCGTATTCGAAACTTTATGACCTAAGATGTACTACTTTTGCTGAATCACTCGTTGTAAAATATTCTCATCTATCGTACTTCATTTTCATTCCGATTTGTTATTATTTACGAGGATTTTAATTCTTTTTACTTTAATTATCATTTTAACGACACTTCTCCATGTCTTTTCTCCTCGATGTTCATCACAATTTTAACAACAGTTGACCCAACACCAAACAAACATATGAGTCGATTAGTCCAAGCATTGCATAGTTACTCCTAAATTATACATAGCCTGATCACCTATGTCTAATTCAGGAAGAATCATGCAATGAAGGGAGTAGTAGTCTTATATGAGTAAGCAATTCCGTAATCGAGCCAAATTTTCAAAAGACTTTCTTCAAAACCACTTGTTTCCAGTTTGATCCGCGTGACAGTTCTTGTTTGATGAGTTGCAAAGATCGAGCTAGAAACAAGTTGTTACTTAAACCGATTTAGCCTAATCTCATGACAGTTCTTGTTTGATGAGTTGTGAGATTAAGTAAAAATCGGTTACCAAAAAGTCCTTTGAGGGTTTTGCTCGGGAATGGGAAAGTTTGCTACATCAAACCCTAAACCCGTTAGACCTAACAACGATTGAATTCAGGGACTGAATTCCTTTTTGGATGGGCGAATGTGACAATCCGTACTTTCAGGTCATTTCTCGACACCGTTCATGTCTCATTATTTCAACATTTTTAGTAAACTTGGTTTACTTGTTTCAAATTCGCGTAACCTTGGAGGTTTAGCGGCGAATTCATGATCATGTCATCACGTACATTTTATATGGACTATGATTAGTCTACACTTCATTGACATCATGTGCATTTCATTAGTTCATTCACGACATTTCATTTCACTTTATACGCGTAATTTTTATATTTAATAATTTTTATCGTGTGAGTTTTTATTTTGCATATTTAAACCGTTACTTTCAAAAATGATCCCGAGGCATTTTTAAATTTACATTTAGTTCATAAAAACTATATTTTTAGTTTTCCTAGTGTTTCAAATTTATTTGGTACTTAAATTGTTAACGTTTAATTATTACGTCGTTTTTCTTAAAAATTTACGATAATTATTTTTATCACTCAATTTTCACAAGGAAAGTATTTTTACAATTTTTATCACCTCACTACATTCTATTTTGAACTATTAAAAACTTACTTGCACCAAAATTCTACCATTTACCTTTAAATTCATTCAACTTACACATTTTATCAAAAGTCTTACAAATATATAATACAAGTTACATTATAAAAAAAAAAAATATATATATAGTTGGGGAGCATGATCCACAAAAAACGCCCCAAGAGAGGGTGTAGTAATTAATGTGGTAAGGTGCATGTCTACAAATAATTCATACATACAAAAAGTCTTACAAACCTCATAATTTTCACATACATATCATTTCTATCAAAGTGTTAGAAGAAAAAGTTTCTCTCTTCTTTTGGGATCACAAAACCGGCCACCTTCAAGAACACAAAGGGGATCAAAAGTTTTGCAAGATCAAGTGTTTATCAACCTAGTTATATCCTTTATATGGTTTTGAAATAAAAACCAAGGATATTTAAGTTAATCCTTGTTACTTTCACCTCATCACTATCACTTGTAAGCTTGTTTTTATCATTTTCATGTTTCCTCTTCATTTTCATATGTTTCTTTTCATTTTTGGAGCTTATATGCATGTTATGTGATTTATACCATTTATTTCATGATTTTAGAGTTATATATACAATATGGTCATCCTATAATTATTCCCATGGTATTCTTTGGTCTTGATGGTGATTAGGAACCCATGACACCCTAAGAAGGTGTATGGTAGGATTAGATTAGTTTTGGAGTTGATTTGAAGGGATTAGAATAGGTTTTGTCCGAGAAAAACTATTTTCGTAAACTATATTTTAGGGTCTGTCCTTAAAACGAATTTCTGGAAAAACCCACTGATGGTACGACCTTTTGGCCTTGATTTTTAGAAAATATACTTTAAAACGAATCCGTGGCCGCTTGAACGGATAAAAACGGAGTTATAACGAAGCCGTGGTGAATTTTTAAAGTTGTACGACGAAACGTATTAATTTCAGGATTTTCAGCATGCTGTTTTTAATGTTTTTGGGTCAAAAACGAGCCTTAAGCTTCACAAATTATTTCGACTTCTCAAAAATATATTAGTTTACTTCGATACGAAGCTAAGGACATATTTTACGTAGAAAACGGATTTAAAACGACAAATATATGGCCGTTTTCATAAAGTTGCCGTAAGTATTATTTTCTGAAAATTATATTATTTTTGACGTAACAAGTATTTCATTAGCTATATCGTCCATGTTTGCAGCAGTTTTTAACCATGATGTGAAACTTTTTATAACGAAGTGTCTTCTAGTAAAATCAAGTTCATCGGCCATATTTTTCAAAACAAAAAGCCGTTTGTCAAGAGGAGTTATAATGAATTAATTACGGATGCTCAAACATTGGCCGAAACTCATTTTCTGCACACAATTAACAAAAACCACTATCTTTAGCCCTTGATATCTTTATGATCGAGACCTTTTGGACGAAAACTCCTGAACTGAAACTTCTAGATATCGATACAAACTTTCCAAAACCGTCGAGTTCGTTCTCTAACGATCGACGTACACCATTTTACGACTACTTTTCCGGAGTCATTTTTGTTGATTTCATGGTTTTTCCGACGACATTGTTTTGCGACGAAAAATGGTAATTTCACCAAAAATCATTATAAAACCATTGTAGGATGACATTTCGACGTAAAAACATGTAAAGTCAATTTTGGTTGGTCAAGACGTCAAAAGAGTATTTTTCGACGACGAGTAATATTTTCAAAACCCGTAAATGGTATAAATAACATACGAAGTGCATGCATAGCATTACATTGCAACTCATGACATATCATATCATTCGTAATAGGTCCCGGTTGACGCATCACATTAAACCTCAGTGTACTCACTTTTGCCGTTATTCCAGTTTACCAAGTGAGTTTCGTAGCCCCTACTTTTACTTGTTTTCATAACTGTTTTGGGGGAGATACATGCTCAAGCTGTTTTCATTTGCGTTCATAAGTACTTTAAATTTATCATGAGTACCATTGTTTCTAAATCAAAGGTTACACTATATAAATTGTTCTTGTTTGCGTGCTACGGTACTTCGTCGTATAACGTTCTAAATCAGTTGACTACTGATATACATTGAGTTTGGTGCTATTGATTATGTGCTATGGTCCTATTGATTAAGTGCTTTTGTTCTATGTCGTGTTAGGTACTAGTGTGAATTCATTTGACATCATATGTTTGGAACATAAACTTTACACACTTTGGCAGTGGGTTGTGAACACACAGGTTGCAAGTTTTGTATGGGCGGGACTTGGAACTGAGTGGATTTACAATGCCTTTGCTACATAAACGATTTTGAAAGTCTTTACATTTCAACGATTTACAATGCCTTTGCGGCATAAACGATTTTGAAAGGCTTTACATTTCAATACAAACTCTATGAACTCACTCAACCTTTGTGTTGACACTTTTAGCATGTTTTAATCTCAGGTATCTAAGGTATTCACATCATGGCATGCATTTGGACACATCATGGAGTCGCGATGACGACGCGTCTCACTTGGGTTTTGCGTACTTTAAAACATCGTTTGAATTGTAACAAACTTATTTCCGCACAAGTTGATTTACATTTGGGACCTACTTTGTAAACTCTGATTGTTTTATTAAATCAAACGATGTTCTTTTCAAACGACACTTTAGGTCGTTCAATATAACTGTGATTGTGATGCTATGACAGTCAATCCCCAGGAATTCCATTCCGCTGCAAAACAGGTAATTTGGGGGTGTGACAGCGGTTCCATCATCTTATTCACAAGTACGTACAACGGACTTTGAAATTGAGGATGGAAGTGCATAACATTATGATAGAGGTGTGTCAAGAACATTCCATAAGGGATGAGTTTATTCTTGGAGCCTTGAAGATTTGCAATTCGCCTTGCGAAGAAGTAGGCGAGATTGTATGGTTGTTGTGTTAGCAAACGGTACAACGTGTGAGCACAACAAGCGGGAAGAATTTCTCGATTTCCTCTAAGACTCCAAACATTTTCACGTAGGATGAGTGCAAGAGGCTTGTACTCTTCTCAGATATCCCTTGTAAAGATAATGTTTGGATCGGAGTAATATGGTCGAGGTTTGCATATTATGCGATTTAAATCTTCCGGAGAGGGTATGTGTGAACAATATGGACTATTCTCTTCACGAGAGTTGAAGAGAGAATCAAGAGACCAATCTTCGGTGAAGGCACATTGTCCATGATTTAGAATCCGGAGGATGTGAGCAAAATGCCCAAGGGTTAGAGTGAACTTTTGGTTTTTGATATAAAACAAAGGGATAGAGAGCGATCCTCGTTACGAACGAGTTCGACTTGACGGAAGAATTCCATTATGAACCTTGGACATATCTTCTCGTTGATTTCAAGAAGACATTCTAGTCCTATGGCTCGGAAGGAGGTATTGATACCTTCTTCGAATTGTAGAGAGGTGTCTACAATACGTCCTTCGTGGAAGTGACGGTTTTCGAGATTATTGAACCCACGGATATGATTGCCAGGTGTGTTGGGCTCAAGGGAGATGTTCGGGGTGTAGACGCTAGTGAGTGAAAAATCAAACTCATATTCATGCGTCATAATTGAACCTATAGAAATGATAAGTTAACGAAAGAACATGTTTGTGATCAACCTATGATAATCTAATGTTTTTACTAGATTTTATTAACAATGGTATTTAACACTTTAACTCACTCAATGTTTTGATTTTCTAGTGGATTTTTAGTGTTGCATGAAAACTGTTTTCCAGTAATACGGATCCCACGGTTCCTTTACAAAAGGGATCCGGCTAGTATATCTTCCAGGATCCGTGGATCTGTAGTAGCAGAAACAGATTTGATAAAAACAAAGGTTTTACAATTTTTATACCACGAAATATGTTTTATCCTACATTTTCTTTTAGCAAGCATACATGACTTCTAATGTATCACGAAAGAATATAAAACATATAAATCAAAAGAAGTAACAAACACATTATGATAACAATAACCTAGTTAAACTAGATCATTAATAATATTGCATTTCAATACTAAGGATGATACAAAGGATTGGGTATATAACCCAACAACACAAAGTAAATATCTCCGTATGTGAACTTCATCATAGGGAACACAAGTGCGATAAGTGTTAGAGCGATGAGCACGAGTGCGATGTAAACCATGTTGATGATGGATCTTCTTGGTTTTGATTGAGATATAATGAGTAGGAAGATGAAGTTTTTGAATGAGAGGAAATTTTTGAAATTGGAAGATTTGAAAAAATGAGGGTTTGATGAGATGGTCGACGGTGGGAGTATTTATGGGGAAGGAGGAATTTTGAGATTTGTGTTTTGTTTTATTAGAAGATATGAATTTTGGATTAAGTGAGATAAAACACAATTATTATAAACCATGATTTCTAGACGGAGGAGTGACACATATGTGAGAAAAAGCTTCCTAATGAAGCTACATGTAAAACATGTGTAAACACGAAATCTAATCAAATAAATGCCTAAAAAATAACACTTATTTATTAAACTAATATCATTTAGATATAAGTGGAAAGTCATACCTCGAATGCACTTAGGAATGTCTTTACAAATGACACAACAAATGTCACTTAAACGATTCCTGTTCCTTTGCGTTTAAGATACCTTCTTAAGGAAGATATTCTTGTTACCAAGCGACTCCTAAAGCTTGGTGGGTATGAGCTTTGACTAATCATCATGACAAGGAAGATTAGTGCAATTAAATGAAAAAGAAAATAAAAAAAATGTTGTTATCAAGTCAACATCCAAAACATATAGTTTTTGAAAAAACATGGTGTTTGTTTTTATGAAAAACCTTCTTTGTAGTTTTCAATTAACTATGGATCGTATCAAGTTTTTAAAGTACAATATACTTCAAGAAACTTGGTAACGAAGCTCTGATGCCAATTGTGGAAAACTAGAAGGGGGCTTGAATAGTTTTGCCAATTAAAACTTCCTTTTAATTTATTTAGATCGACTTATGTCAATCTATTTGGATGTGTATGTTGGATGTTGATAAACAAGCATATAAAGATAAGTAATGAAAAGATAAGAGTAAGAAGCACAAAACCACAACACGAGTATTTATAGTGGTTCGGCTACAAGGACACCTTCCTTGCCCTACTCCACTCCTCGAGTCACCTACTCGAGAGTTCGTAAACACTACACCAATCTCCTTATAGCGGAGAAGCCTTTACAACGTCGCCTACCCTTTTTCCGGTGCTAGGCTAACCACCGGGTTCTTTCACTCCAAGGTGAACCACACCTACACAACGTCGCCTACCCTTTATACGGTGCTAGGCTAACCACCGAGTTCTTTCACACCAAGGAGAACTAATCCTATCACAACGTCGCCTACCCTTTATAAGGTACTAGGCTAAGTACCTAGTTCTTTCACTCCAAGGTGAACTACACCTTCACAACGTCGCTTACCATTTATTAGGTACTAGGCTAAGCACCTAGTTCCATTGTAATGGAGGAACTACTACCACACTACACCAACGACTAATCCCTAAGGAGATCTACTCCTTTACAACATCATCAAAGATATCAATATCCTTGGATCTAATACTAGTCTATCTTGTACATCGAAACACACCATATCGAATGTACATCTAAGGCACCTTTCACTAATGCCTTTGACTAGATCTACAAGATACCTTTCACTAATGTCTTGTGTCTTCACTTCTAAGCACCTTTCACTAATGTTTCTTTGTCTTGACTTCTAAGCACCTTTCACTAATGCTTCTTGTCTTGACTTCTAAGCACCTACCACAAGTGCTTATCCTATAGACGATAGATACCTTTCACTAATATCTTCGTCTTGACACTTGAGACATCTTTCACTAATGTCTTCAACACTACACTTCTTAGAAGAAAGAAAGAGATCATCAACAAGAGGACTTCAATAGCCTTGATGATGAGGAAGCATGGCAACTCATGGACTTGAGCTTGCTCGACTTCAAAGGTGGTGATCTTGCCTTTAAGAGGAACCTAGAAGATCACACAAAAACAAAACTACAAACATAGATCTCTTGGATCTAAGGTTAGTGAGATTTAACTCATGGGAGAAAGTGTGTTAGAAAGGGATTGAAAGGGATGAGAAACAATGAACAAATGGCTCACTATTTATAGAGGAGAAACCTCTACTGTTCCCCGGATCCCACGGATCCCTACCACAAGGGATCCGGCTAGCACAAATCTAGGGATCCGTGGTACGCTCCTCTTTGCCCATGGGTATTTTTGGTTATGGGTCATGGGTCATGGGTTGATCCATGGTTTTCTTTCTAGATACAATGTATCTTAAGGATACAATGAACTTGGTTAAGTGGTATAAATAAAACCATGGGTTATGGGTCAAAACCATTTGCTAGTTTTTACCTATTTAGTATATACTTGTTTTTACCCATTTTAGTATATACTTGTTTTTACCCATTTTAGTGTATACTTAGTTAAGTATATGTTATCCCAATATGTGAACAATAGTTGTTATACATATGTATATCTAAAGCATAAAATCATTTGTACTTGTTTTAGTGTTTTATGTGAAAACGTAAGTGTGTTAGAAAACTATTCGTTCAAACCATTTATGTATTTTCATTAAAATGATCTTACTTTTGTTATCGACAAAACATTAAAAGATTGTAAAATATAAATAAACGTTTTTACGGTTTATTTGTATTAACACATAACATTGACATGCCAATATATTGTTGAAATGACTGACAAACTTCTCATTCAGATATTGTACGTTTTTCTTCACTATAATTTCTTCGTTCGTTAGCTAATTAACAAGACATTTAGTTGTGATCTACTATGATTTATTTCTTGATAACCAAATGACAAAAATAACTTTTGTAAACTAATTAAAAAAAGAAAATAATAATAACTCTTAATATCGTCTTCCATTGGTTATGGGTCTCAATACCGTCTTCCACGGTGTATGGGGGAGGTTAAGACGTAGACAGTCATACCCCTACCTAAGATAGAGAGGCTGCTTTCGGTTATACCAAAGGTAGAAAAGGACCTCCGACCTTGCAAGGGGTGAGGATCGAACAAATTACTATATATATAATGTAGCGTCTGAAAACGACGCACACATTGTCATTTCAACACATTAGTTATAAGGCTGACCAAAGTTTATGCACAACCCAAAAAAAGGCCACAACTTATTGGTGCAAGTGCAACTGACTGTTTTATATTTAGATGGCCCATATAAACTTAAAACAAAAAAACCAGTATTTGACCGGTGCAAATTTAAAAAACCGGTGCAAATTTAAAAAACTCTATAGTAACCAACAACCTATATATATAATGTAGCGTCTGAAAACGACGCAAACATTATGGTTTCAAGTTTCAACATATTAGTTATAAGGCTGGCCAAAGTTTATGCACAACCCAAAAATAGGCCACAACTTATTGGTGCAACAGATTGTTTTATATTTACATGGGCCCATATAAACTTAACCCAAAAAACCAGTATTTGACCGGTGCACATTTTAAAAACTCTATAGTAACCAACAACAAAATTTGTTGCATTAGAACAACAACAGTTACACTTCTTATATACTGTATGTTACTACAAACTATAAAGATCACATACCAGAAATCAAGACACATTACGATTTTTTTTAAAGAAAACTCCCGCCGCAACGCGGCGGGCGCCATCTACTTTTTAAAATAATATATGGGGTTATAAAGGATTAAAAGTTATGGGCTCAACAAATTAAAATGGGCTGAGCCATATATTTCCATTGGACATGTGAATTGAATGAATGGACGGCCTTGTTTTCATTTATATGTTTGATTATAATTTATAAGTAACCAACTAGCGACTAGCGAGTAACATATGAGTACTTACCAAATAGATACCAGCTTCCTTTGATCAAGTTATATACTCATTTAAACAAATATTTAGTTATCCCTAAGCATAGAACATTTTTTATTATGGGTATGTTTGGTGAATGAGCTGGGGCTTAGTGTCACGGACTTGTCTCTACAAGGTCTTCCGTGCGGCACTTAGTCTCGACTAAGCTCAGCTTTGCTCGAATACTCAACGATGTATGCAACGAAAGTAAATTTTAAAGAGAGGAACAAGTGGAATGAAAGGAATACTTTGTATTACTTTGAACTTTACAAGAGAGAATATAATTGAACTTTGTTGGATGATCTTTTCAAATGAGGCAACACCTATATATACTACTATGTACATCATTCTGGAAGCTTCTAGCTTATAAGATTTCCATAAGCTTCTAGTAAGCTTCTAGAGCTTCCTACTTATTCCATCTTTTTCTATAATCTTCCAAGATTATCTATCATCTTCCAAGGGCTTCCAAACTCTTCCATCCTTATCAAGACTTCCCAAGAGAAGTGTAGAATAATCCGGAATCCCGATCACACTTGGAAATGATCTAGTCGAGTAGGCGGGTCGTGACATTAGGCTTATATTATAAGCCAAAATTAAAATTTGTATTTTTATAAACTTGTTTGGCAAATGGGTTGAGTCTTACTATTAGAGGTGGCAATTTGTGCCCAAAATCAAAAAAATAGGCTACATGGGCAAAAATTTAAAAGATTTGGGCACATTTGGGCCCCTTCCTTTTTTTGAAATGGGCATGTATTGCCCATTTAAAAGTTAAATGGGCATAATTGGCACATGTTTTTCTCGAACATTATATTGTTTTTAAAGAAAAACTTATATTTAATTTTTTAAATATAAATGAGGTGTTACGTTCGAGTAATTTATTTCGTCGTTTTAGGTCTTTTTAAAAGCAATTCGTATAACATGAGCCCGTTTGGCCCGTGCCCGTTTAGCCCGTGCCCGTTTAGCCCATTGCCCGTTTGGCCCGTAGCCCGTGCCCGCCCGTTTTGCCACCTCTACTTACTATTGCAAAATTACTAAAAAAAACATAATTAAATAAGTTTTTGTATTTGTTAGATATTTTTTTGGGTAAATAAGTAATTTATTTTTTAAAAGCCTCGGGCTAAAGTTTTTAGCCCCTATTATGGGGCTAAAGTTTTTAGCCGACTTATTTTAAAAGTCTTTCGATAAGCCATGTGATAAACGAGACTTATTTTATTAGCCGGCTTATTTTAAAAGCCCAATCCTCAATAAGCCCTATTTAAACTCTCGCCAAACATAACCTATGTAATGACCAATAGCGGATTAGTATTAGAAGTGATCGGATGCGCAAATATATTTTTAACCGGGTGCACAACATTTTACTAAAGAATCAACTGAGCAAGTATTAGAAACACAATCTCTTTGCATCGACGCATTTAGTTTTCTTTTATTTCTTTTGTATTTTTTACAAAAGTTTATACTACCAATCAAAATTCAAATACATACCCAAATAAGGTAATTTGGGTTGGTTAATAATGACACTCCACTACTCTGGTCAAAAGCAATTTAAGGAGGGGTATATAATAGATTCCGTAAGTAAAAGAAATGAGATTACATCATGCTTAACTCTGTCTAAGTTTTTCTCATATTAATACGTTTTGAGAAATACGAGATTAGTGAGTCTCGTATTTTCATGGTTTTAAAAAGAGCGCAAATGCTTCGAAAAGATGTGAATTTTGGTTATGCTGTCATGTCATGTCTTATGCTGCTTTATATCATATTTTTTTTTGTAAACTCGATATATATGAAATCTGATATAAATATATAAATATTTTCATATTTTGTACCGCTTTATAAACGCAAAAGATTCACTTTAACTGCTAAAATATGAGGCTTAATCATACCGTCACACCTCGCCTCGCTATTTATAACCTCTCATATTTTACTTAAAAATGGCCTCATTCAAAATAATCAAATGAGACACAAACATTAAAGGTTTTTTTTTTTTTTTTTTTTTTTTTTTTTTTTTTTTTTTTTTATCAAACACAGAAAGGCTGTTTTTTCTTGAGCAAAAAGTTTGGACATATATGTATAGAAAAAGTGGAAGTACATAGTACATTTGTCTCCAACATATGAACATATTGTTTTGCTTTTTGTTGTTAACTTTGTCTTCACCCAAACACTCAAAGTGACACAACACAAGTTGCAGCAGTCACCCACGGTTTCAAGGTTAGGCATTTGTTTTGTATATATGCATTTTCACTTATGTGTTGCTATTATGTTGATGATATGTGTCATTTCTTGGGTTGTTTGGATAAGCATATTTACACAACTAAAATAGCTTATATTTGGGTTATTTAAGCACAATAAGCTGATAAAAAGTGTATGTATAGAAAGGCTTAGGTGTTTGTTTCGGCTTATATAGCCGGTTTATGGCTTATTTGGTTTTGGGCTTATGTTTCATAAGCTCACTCTTAGTGGCTTATTTTGAAACTTTTCGGCTTATATAGCCAGTTTATGGCTTATTTGGTTTTGGGCTTATGTTTCATAAGCTCACTCTTAGTGGCTTATTTTGAAACTTTTCGGCTTATATAGCCAGTTTATGGCTTATTTGGTTTTGGGCTTATGTTTCATAAGCTCACTTTTAGTGGCTTATTTTGAAACTTTTCGGCTTATATAGCCAGTTTATGGCTTATTTGGTTTTGGGCTTATGTTTCATAAGCTCACTCTTAGTGGCTTATTTTGACTCTAAAACCAAATAAGCCATAAATGGGCTATATAAGCCGAAAAGTTTAAAAATAGTCAAGTGTTATTAAAGAATCATTTGAAAATGAACTATTAACAGGTTTTATCCAAACGCTAAGGGGGTGTTTGTTTAACCTTATTTGACTCGCTTAGAATCCTTGAGTCGACTGTTGGGCTTATTTTACAGCTTATTGGCTTATTTTCCATATGCAAGTCATAATAAGCTCGTAAGTCAAAAAATAAGCTGGAAAATTTTAGCTTGCAAAATACTATAAGCCGAGTCAATAAGCTTCGACAAACACCCCCTTGAATTGCTTTAAGCTTATACTTTGGCTTATGAAGTTATCTAAGTTCATAAACTCAAGTTGATATTGAGCTTATTAGCTTTTCAAAAGTTAAATAAGCCCATAAGCAGCACAAATAAGCTTTAAACACCCCCTATAAGCTGTTATTCTACTTTAGAAATCGCCATATACATATGCGGACTTAAATCAGAAATCGCCATATACATATTCTACTTTAGAAATCCATTTCATGTTTCACTTGTAATTTGTGTTGAGAACTATCGCTTAAGTTGTGAAGACATATTTCGGTTGGTAAAAGGGGGTGTTTGGGATTGCTTAGTTAAATTTGTTCGTTTGTAGACTTCTGAGTGTTTAGATAAGGAACTGCTGAGGATTTGTAGAGAATATGGAATTTAAGGATATATGATGCCTTTTATTATTCCATCAATTTGCACTTATGGCTTATTATATATGGTTTTAATTTTGCATAACGAAAACTGTTTCATTGGACGTGCATTCATATATGCGCAACCCTAAACAGATGATGCGATTTAGTAGAATATGTTGTAACCAAAACTTAATGGAAGTTAAGAACTTAAGATAGCATGGTGTATTCAATAATGTGCTAGAGTATTGTAAATGTGTACTTATTCCGTTAATTTTCACTCATAGCTTATATTTGTCTTCTTTTTAGTATGATGACACCGGCTAATGGGACATATAAAGCATCAAAAGTTGGCTCAGAAGATGTTATTGGCAACATGCCTGAGAATGTGATAACGCATATTTTGGATTGTTTGCCAATACAAGATGCGGTGAGGACTGGCATCTTGTCAACAAACTGGAGGTATAAGTGGACTATGCTCACTCAACTTGTATTCAAGGAGGAGTTCTTTAAACCAGGTTTACAAGGCAGCATAAATTGCAATGAGGGGACTATAAGTAAGATTCTACTTCAGCTTAAAGGTCCCATATTAAAGTTTGTCCTTTGTATACCAAGTTACATGGAATTGAATGTTGAGTATGTTAGTTGTTGGGTTATGTTCTTGTCCACCAAAGGAATTAGGGAGTTCGATATCAAGAGCATGTATCCAACACCACTTAAGCTGCCTAGCCATCTTTTCTCATGCCTAGAACTCAGATATTTGTGGCTTCGTAACTGTTGTTTTCGTATGACACCTAGTTTCCGCGGTTTTCCAAATCTACTGACCTTACACTTTTCTCATGTAAGATTTGAAAGCGGAAACATTGGTGAATTTATAACTCGATGTCCCTTACTTGAAGATTTTAGTCTTGGCCAAAACTGTCGTATCGGCAAAGTGAAACCAATTGAGATTGCAAAGCTCACAAGTCTAAAAACGTTACAGTTGCCATTATGTCACCTTGAAACTATGGCCATCACAAGTCCAAGTATCTTTCAGCTTGTAGGTTGTCTTCCAAAACTTGAAATGCTTATCTTGGATTTTTTTAACTGCGAGGTAATACTATCTGATTTTGTTGGTCTATGATATTCAATTTATAAATTATCCCCGCAAGGCTTTATGATTAATTGTCTGCCTAGTTAATTGAAGTGTATCAGTTTTCTTCTTACAGGTTGTAGTAGAAGGTGTTGATAAGAAGCAGGTCACTGACACATTTCCTTGCCTCAAGACTCTTTTACTAGAGTTTCTGAATCTCAGCAGTCCTGACATGTTATCATTCGCTCTTGATATGATGTGGGGATTCCAGAATTTGCAGACCTTTGAAATCGATGTTAGTCGAATGAATATGTAATCATATTGTTCAACTTAAAATATCATAGAATGTGTGCATCTGAATTCTGAAATACTCCATTTAATTTAATCTTGTAGGTTACATACAGAAATCGTAGGCCACCGCCTTTTTTTGAGCCTTCAGAGGTAGACTTCAGTCGATTAAGGAAGCTGCAGCTAGAGTCTGTGTGGATTGGCTGTTTTAGATGTTCAGAGCCTGAACTACATTTGATAAAGTGTATACTTGCTTGTTCCCCTTTGTTGAAGAAGCTTGATCTTTCTCCTCATCATTCGAGAGTGTTTGGTGGTGAAAGAGGAAAGTCGAGGTTTGCTACAAAGTTGTTGCAATTCTATCGATCCTCCCCCATGGTTGAAATTTCCATCGGGCTTTAGTATATTTGGAATCTAATTGGTTTATCCTATTGGTTTTGTGTAATTACATTCATCTATGGCTTAGGCAGACTCGATGGTACTTTTAGGCGGAACTTCTGTTTTTAATATGGTGACTGTGCCATCTGTTTAGGAAAAGTGTAGGGAGTTTTGAAGATGTGATCTTTTAGGTAATGAGTATGTTAATTCTAAAACTGTTGTTGGGTAATTTAGTTATTCAGATATAAATGTCTTAAATTAGTTATTCAGATATATAACGTGGCACGTGTGTGAAGAGCACATGAATCAATGCTCGATACATCAAGAACACTGGTGCACATTTTACAGCAGTAATTAAGAGAGCTCGCCCTTTGGTATTGAACTATTGATCCAGCTCTTTTATGTTGTAAAAGATGTGTAAGCTATAGCAGCCCCTTCATCGGCTCGGTCTATTTGAATCTGAATTCTATCTGTGAACTGTAACAAAACTGGAGAATCTAGATATTCTGAAACCTAACCCAAACTTTTCTCTGGCCATAAAGCAAGCCGGCGCACGTTCTACTCTACCCATCATGACCCCATGAGTGGAAATTCATAAATGCAAGTTTGATAACTAGAAGTATGTATCTGCAAGCCCTGAGTCCTGAATCAGACTTCATGTTGATGTTCATGACTTTAAATATAAGCTTGATAACTGGTAATGATGGGTTGTTGGGTAAAGAAGTGACTTTTTTTATATTCTTGTCATCAACAAAACTATAGCAGATAACCAAAGTTTATGCTTAACAAATAGGTACATGTATTTGTATTACATCAATAACAGCACAATTCAATCCTTCCGAAAATAAAACACAATACAAACAAAATAATAGAACGCGCACTTCACAAGCTCTCAAAGACTCGAACTGAAAATAATATCAAGAAAAAAAGCACCTAGCCATAGTTGATAGATTTTACGCTCTAAAGCAAGCGAACCAACGGTTTAAGGGTGTCTGTGTAACGAAAGATTTAGCAAACCATAGACTTAATAACATAGAAACTAAAACCCACAACGAATATCATCATCATATGATGAGAAGCTCCAATGTGTGCATCGCTTTTACGGGGTGTATTATTTATGTTTCCACCTCCAGTTCCCCTTCCTCCTCCTTGTGCCTTGGCTAACGACACAATATCATCTTTCATGGATTCTTCAGTTTCATTCCAATTTAACACTGCATAGTTAATCACAATAACTTATTATAAGGTTACAATAGGATGCTAAAAAGTAAAGCCTAAGAACACTTACCTCGAGATTCTTGGACTAGGCCTAGGCTTTTTGAATGTTCAGTCGTCGCATTTACTAGAGATAGCCTTGATGGGATATTGGCACAAAGTAGAACGGCGAGTAACCAACAACAAATATTTAGCTTTGTTATTTCCATTTTGATTGGTTCACAAAAGCCGGAAGTAATTGGATATATAAGCTTGTAGGATGTTGACTAGAATCGATCCTATCTCAAAATCTTATGCTAGAAGTTAAGAACGTTATGCTGGATAGTGATATTAGCACAGGACATATTCGCTATTGAACTTGGAAATATATGAAAAGTAGTCATTGTATATTGTATAAACAAATCATACATGATACTAAAATATAATTTTTCATCCTCGTGTTTCACATTACTATGGTTTTTCCTAGTTTTTTATTAATCCACACAAACATACAAAGTGAAATGAAAGAATAAAATCAATGTAGTATTTGTCAAATCAAGCATACAACTTAAGGATGACAGCAATGAATGTAAGAGAAGAGCATATGATACCATTTTCATCTAAGGGTAAATATGAAGCTATGTTTTGTTTTAGTTTGTGGGGTTTATACGGGAATCACATAAATTCTATAAACCTTTATCAAGACTAAAAAAATGAGCGATTTTTTCAAAAAATGTTTACAAATATATAAATTTCCATGTTTGTTACCGTATAACTGAAATCGACAAAGCAATGTGATCATATACCTAAACAGACCTTATAATTGCAATTCGTGTTGGTGTTGTCCGATACTGTTCAAAACCAAATATATCTCATCAGTTTGAGGATGCAAATCATCACCAGCCACAAACTCATGTGTAGCACCATCTAACTGAATCAAACTACAACCGGCATTTTTATTGACCCTCCTTGAATCCCTTAGACTTCTTATCTTTGTTAAGTCATCCCAACGCTTAGCATTCGCGTAAATATCAGCCATTGTTGAATAGACTCCACCATCTTCAGGACTTATTTCCATAATATGTTCAGCAGCTTTCTCAGCAACTTCAACATTTCCGTGGAGTCTACACCCTCCAAGCAAACTTCCCCACACAAAAACATCACCCGACATTGGCATGTTCTCTATCATATCAATCGCTTCCTTGATTAAACCAGCACGACCTAGCAAATCCGCCATACACCCGTAATGTTTAAGCTCTTTAGGAACTCCATAAACAGACTCCATCTTGTCAAAAAGCCTTCTTGCTTCATTTATTAAACCAGCATGGCTGCACCCAACCAACACACCTAGAAAAGTCACCCCATCTGCTTTAACTCGATTTTTCACCATCTTGGAAAAGTAACTTAGCAACATATCCCCATGACCATGCATCGCAAATCCAACAAGCATTGCATTCCAAGTGAACAAATTTTTATCCTTACTCGTTTCAAATATCCCCATAGCAGTCTCTATACACCCACATTTCGCGTAAAAGTCCACTAACGCTGTACACAAGAACGAATCTATCCTAATCCTACTCCGTTCAATATACTCATGCACTTCCTTCCCTTTCTCCAACTTCCCTACACGCCCACAAGCACCCAAAACCGCAACCAACGATATATTATCAGGCCTCACCTTAAGCTCCACCATTTGATCATAAAGCTCCAAACACTCATCAAACCTTTTCACTTGCACATACCCCGCCATCATCGTCCCCCACGTCGTCGCGTCCCTAACACTCCCACCCATCTCATCAAACACTCTCCTCCCACTTTCAATCTCCCCACATTTCACCAACCCATCAATCACAACATTATAAGTAACCACATCTCTCACACAGCTTTCATCAAACACCTTACACCCATCCCAAACACACCCACAAACACAATACACATGAACCAAATTATTACAAACAAACACATCACATAATAAAAACCCAAACTTTATCAAATGGGTATGCACCATTTTGCATAAAGATTCATTTTTCATCATTGCAATAGCTTTTAAAAGAAAGGGGAACGTATGGGTATCTGGCGAAACACTTTTTCGACGCATTTTCGCGAAGAAAAGTAGCGCGTTTTCGGGTAAATTTAAGAGGGTGTGTGTTCTTATAATGGTGTTGTAAGAAAAAGGTGATGGGTTGGTAATGAGGTTAAATATGGAGAGAGGGTAATGGTGAGGTTTATCTGTCCTCGGGTAAGGGTGTGACTGTCTGGCGACAAGGTTGTTAAAGGTGGTTAAGAGGGTTATTAGGAGGTTTGGTGAAAAGAGGCCTTTGGTGATGATTTGTGCATGGGTTTGGTGGATTTGTTTTATGGTTTTGCATTGGTTTTTGAGTGTGTTTAGGAGATGTGTTGAGTTTTTGCAGTAGATCATTGGGGTTTAGGTTCATGTCTTTGAGATTCAGTTTATAAGTTTGAAATGCAGGATTCAAGAGGGTATAAGTTCATTAAACACTAGTGGCCGTGTTTATTTCAGCTTACGTACCCGTCTTATGACTTATTTGGTTCATAAGCCCAAAATCAGATAAGCCATAAGCCGGCTATATAAGCCGAAACAAACACTCTCTAAAAATAAGCGACTCCACGTCTAGCATTTTGGGTCGGGTTTATACATACCGACAAGTTCAAAGTTAACGAAATATTAAAAGCTAAATTTCTTTAAAAGTCAAACGGGCTAGTTGGTCGATCTGTTAACCCACCTCTAACCCATACGCACATTAGACCCAATCATAATTCATTTAGTTTTGTGCAGATATTAGGTCATGTTTCATGTCATGTCGAATATTGTCATCCCATCTCTACGCGGAACTTATATGATTAGTTCTTATTTCCACACATAACAAGTTTAGGGTCATTGGTAACTCTATAATCTCTCAATGGTCTTTACTGTTCAACTAATTTACTTTCAACTTAGCAATATAGGCGTTTAGATAATTGACATAATGATTATAGGCAAAACTGATTTATGCTCACATAGTTACGTACCTAGAGAGACAAAAGTAAGGGTGTTTATCGGTTCGGTTATCGGTTATTTGTTTTATTTTGCTTCGGTGATTTCGGTTAACTTTTTTTTAGGTAAAACCAAAATAATTGAATCGAATTCAAATTAGATTAAACCGAACAAAAAATCAAAGTTAAATTTTGTAGGTTGACCCTGAATCACCCTAATTACATAATTTATATATATTTTTTCATTTAATTATATAGACTTTTAGCAAGCAAAAAAATAAAAATAAAAAGAAAAAAGAAAAAAGAAAAACACTTTTAAGCTTAAAAATGTTACACTTAGACTAAAAAAGAGTTTTAATGCGTTACATTTAAACTAAAAATGAGTTTTAATGCTATAAATTATATATATTTATGTGAATTCGGCTTCTGATTTGGTGTCTTTTTTTGTCAAATCATATTTAAACCAAAAATCGAATATTTAATTAGATTCGGTTCGATTTTGACAAATTCGATTCGATTACAAATTCGGTTTTCAGTTTATAAACACCCTTAGACAAAAGAGGCACTTTGACAGGGCAAAATAATGGGCTAAAGTTAAGACAAGCCCAAATAGTGGAAAAGGATTAAAAACCCAAGCAATATCAAAAGTATACATTTGAAAAAATAAAAGAAAAACGTGGACGGCAGGATTCGAACCTGCGCGGGCAAAGCCCACATGATTTCTAGTCATGCCCGATAACCACTCCGGCACGTCCACTTTCTTGTTAATCTCTCTTCAACCAGTTTTATGTTCTTTTTCTTTAGTCAAAAATGACGAGTCTGCTTGATTTGAACAAATTGTCCATATATTTTCTCTTTTATTTTAAATATAATTTTGTTTAGCTTATTTTAATAGTTGAACAGAAAGAAAAAAAAAAAGAAACAAAAACAAAGACAATTATTTTCTATTTTAGCTTGTTCACGTTAGATTATTTCTTATCAAATCACCTATATATGAATTGCTTTTCCAAAAGATGTGTATACATTCCTTTATTAGATGTGAGTAATCTGAAATAACTTTTTAATTTATAGAAAAAAATGACACACACCTGTAACCTTTTGTTATGTAAAGGGTGTGTACTAGCTTATCCATTAATCTCCTTTAATCCATCATTGCCAACACTGTGTGATGTGTCCATGTGGTGGATAACCCTTTGCTTTTCATTACTTCATCATACCCAAAATCAACTCAACTAGTTAATAGGTTCTCACAATTAAATTTAAGAGATACGTTACATCTACAAAAAATTTATAGAAGACTTTTTTATAAAAAGATGTGACATGCATTTATAGAAAGATGAAAATTTAAAAAGAAGAAAGAGAAATTTATTAAAATGATTTTTATTTATGACAAGTCATCTTGTAAACATTTTGTGGAGACTTAAGACAATCAGATTTGATGATGTCTTAAGTAAATATTTGATAAACATGACTAATTTAAATAAAGAAGAGTTAATTACATAATTGGTCTTTGTGGTTTGTCGGATTTTGCAGAAAATGTCTATGTGTTTTTTTTTTGACGGGTCATGTTTTCGTGGTATGCAAAAGTTACGGGTTCGGTCCTTTGACCAATAATTCTGTTAGTTGACCGTTAACTTGAAGGGTATTTTTGACTTTTCACATGTTCTGGCAAACCACAAGGACATTTTCTGCAAGATCCGACAAACCACAAGGACCAATTAGGTAATTAACTCAAAAAAAATACTTTTTAAAAAAAACGAAAAACTGATTTAAAAAAATATATATATTTATTACACTTAAATTTAAATTTGTGTTTATGTATAATGTGAGGGCCTAAGATTTTATTTATTATTTTTTTTTTTTATTTATTTTTTTTTTTACTTAAATTTTGGGCTATGTACAACATGAGGGCCTGAAATTTTTTTTCATTAACACTTAAAAAAAACTTTTAAAAAAAGTTTATTATACTTAAATTTTTGGCTTAAAAATTTAAGTATAATAAACTTTTTAAAAAATGAAAAATAAAAAAATTAGGCCCTCACAACGTGAGGGCTTAAATTTTTTTTGGCTAATGTGCAACGTGAGGGTTAAAAAAATTTATTAATACTTAAAAAAAAACTTTTTTTAATGCGTATTTTGTACGATTTTTGAATATTTTCATCCATTTTTATACGTTTTCGTCTATTTTATAAGTTTTATACGTTTTTATCAATTTTTATACGCTTCTTATACGTTTTTATACCCTTTCGTTTTTTTATTAAATAGGTTTTTAAGTATTAATTAAAAAATTTAAGCGTATAAAAAAAAAATTTTAATGCGTATAAAAACTGTTTAATAAATTTTTTTAAGCCCTCACATTATAAATAAGCCCAAATTTAAGTATAATAAATATCTTTTTTAAAGTTTTTTTTTTTTTTTTTTTTTTTTTTTTTTTTTTTTTTTTTTTTTTGTTAGTTACATAAATCGTCCTTGTGGTTTGCCAAAACATGTGAAAAGTCAAAAATACCTTTCAAGTTAACGGTCAACTAACAGAATTATTGGTCAAAGGACCAAACCCGTAACTTTTGCATACCACGAGGACATGACCCGTAAAAAAAAACACAGAAACATTTTCTGCAAGATCCGACAAACCACAAAGACCAATTATGTAATTAACTCAATAAAGAATGTCAATTTTATTAATACATATGATGTCATAAGGTTCGTTTGTTCAGACCACTCTTATTTTATTGTCATATGCAATTAAATTTTACAGCTCGCGTTAATACGCGAGACTAAAACTAGTGAAGTAATAAACCCGTATTATATGTGTTAGAAGCAAATTCCCGTTATCCGGTTAGGCTGGAGGGTTCTACTTTAATCAACGATGCCGGAGGGAATAAGTCTTCCTTCCTGCACAATAAGCAGCACGCGTTAGCCTCGCCCTGGACGGTGTCCAGGACCAAGCTCCGGCGTGAAAGTAAGCTGGAGGGTAAAGATGGTAATAAATGCAGTGGTTAATGTAAGTGTGTGTATTTATCTCTCGAATCATTAAATGTGTTGGGGTATTTATACTACCCCAACTATGTACCTTCGTTACTGTAGATATACTGTTCGTGCAGACCTATATTACCTGTTTGCAAGCCTATAGCCACCCTAGTTGATAGGCCACGTGGTGAGAATCCCTTAAAAACTGGATACTGTCATTTGTCGTCCAGACGGTTTAGACAATGTCGTCCGGCCAGCGATGTTGCCGGACTGCATGTCTTCCGGACATATACGCCAACATGTCCCCCCCAGTATTGGATTACCGGGTGAAAACCGGTGGTGCAATACTTGAGAGTATGTAATGTTCCTAAATATGCTTTTTGAAGTGCCTCGCGGTGGGCTTTAATAACATTTGTGGTTTTGGGCTGTTCTGATGGGCCTACCAGTCTAATGGGCTTTCATCCGTGTATTCCCGTCTTCCGAGATTGACGTGGACGGGCAAGATTGAGCCACGTCGCCTTTTACTGACTGATGGGACGCTTGACAGCCTGCTAGGGTTTCTTCCCTTGCCTATATAAATGCTTTTTACCACAATTATTTTCTCACACATCTCTCTGACTTTTTACATTGCTCTCGCTCTCCGGAATATCTTCTTCTTCTTCGAATTTATAAGGTTCGTCTCGTTCTTCCCTGTAATTATTTGTATATCCCTTCCGGCATCCTTTTAGTAATGGCCGAACAAGTGACCGAAGAACAGAGTAACCATATCTCGACCGAGGCTATCCAACCTTCGGTAGTTCCGAAGTTCGATATGCATATTTATACATCTAAGCTGACACAACCCGAGCTAGACAATATAATCGTAGAATATGGTATTCCCCATGACCTTCGTCCCCGTCTTCCTCCTGATAATATGACAATGGACCAACTCCCGGCGGATACAATTGGCATATATCCTCAACAGTTGGATACCGGAGGTGTTAGGATTCCCTTCTCGACCTTTCTGCTAAACGTGATTAGACATTTTAGAGTTCATTTTTCCCAGTTGGTTCCCTTGGGTTTGAACCGAGTGACCCTTTTTGAAATTAGGTGTTATAGTTTAGGCATTCGTCCTAGGGTCTCCTTGTTCCGGGCATTTTACCGTTTGTGCAAGCAGGGGCACTGGTTTTCTTTCGAGAGTAGAACGGGTAAAAAGGCTTATAAATGTTTTAAGGAAGTGCTGACCGACCTTAAGCACTGGAAGGAGAAATTTTTCTTGATTGACCGTAGGGCGATCCCGCATGCCATGGTCTGGAGGCACAAAGACTCCAAGATAACGGATCCTTACCCGGACGGTTTTTCCGAGCCGGATGCCGAGAAGCTGAGCGGTACCCTCATTTTCCTAAGGAAAACCACTATAAGTCTGTTATGGATGTGCCATCTATCTTCGGTCTTCAAGAATCCGGGGTTCGGGCCTCTTCTAAAGGATGCCGAGGGTCATGGTAATTATTTGTCTTGTGCCCTAGGTTTTGTCGTGTTTATTATCTTGTGTTTTGCTTTTAACAATCTTTTTTTTTTTTTTTTTTTTTTTTTTTGCAGTTGTCAGTATGTCCGAATACCTTGAGCTCCCCGAATGGGACGATACCGTGGTGAGTAAAGGGCCCGCCGTTGACCCAAATCGGGAGGTACCAAAAAGAACCACGGATCCCCTTCCGGTAGGTGAACCCATTCCCCCTAAGGACCTCCTAGCTATTAGAGCAGAGGAAGCTGATCCGGATGTGGTGGCGGCTAGGGAGAAAAAAGAGAGGGAAGCCAGGGAGAGAAAAGAAAGGGAGGCGGGCAAGAGGAAGGGTAGTGAGGGCACATCCAAAGCCCAAAATAAGAAAAAGAAGAAAAGAAAGACAGGTTTTGTTGAGCAGTTCTCTTCAGGCTCTCCGGTGGTAAATGCGGATCCTCTCAACCAAGCTGATCCAAATGAGCCAGGGGTGAATCTAAACCTCACCGCTGAGCAGGGAACGCCTATTGTTGTTGCCGCGGGTGGGGGTGTAGTTGTGGCTCGGGAAGGGATGGGCGAAAATGAAGGCGGGGGCGGTGATCAATTGCAACAGACGCCATTATCTCAAGAAGGAGGAGGCCCTATTCCTCCGGTGAACTCTCCTCTTCGCAACTCCGAAGGTAAGCATTTGAAACACACGCAGACCTCTTTCATTTTATCACTTCTAATTGCTAACTTTATTTTTTGCCGTCCTTTAGGTCAATCTGCCCCTCGTAGCCGCGGTCCCGACCACATTGAGAGGGTCAATTTGTTGGATTCAGGTATGCTTTGATCTTACTTTCGTCCATGTCTTACTTACTAAAGTTTTTCCCTCACTATCTCCTTTTGCTTTTCGCTATAGATGAGGCTACCAATGTTTTCCTCCCCCAGCGGGGTCTCCGCAACGACGTCCGGATAAATACGTATCGGTCTTGCCGAGAGATGATTGACAACGTTGCCACTCCGGCCGAGAGAGAGGCTTTGGAGCAGGTAAACAATATTGATCTCATTCGCCAGGCGTACGAAGATTTTGGGAAAAGTGTGATAGTCCAGGGTGAACTGCTAAGGAGGTTCAGGGATCTCTCTAACGGTTACTTTTATCTGAACGAAGCTCACAAAGGTTGCGAGGGGCTTGCGGAGAAACTCCTTGCCGCCGAAGGTGAGAATAAAAGGTTGACGGAGGGGTTGAGGAAACTAGACTCCGATCTGAAAACCAGTGCTGGTAGAGAGAAAGATTTGGAGGAAGAGGTTGACAGGGTAACCCGGGACCGAAACGAGTGGAGGGAGACTTCTAGTGCTCAGGCTGAAAAAATAAGGAAGTTGGAAAGTGAGTTGGCTGTCAAAGACCAATCTCTAGCCGCTCTGCAGGGGGAAAACGGCAAATTGGTAGCCGAGGTCGCTCAAAGTGAGGTGGTTAAGCAGAATGCTGTCCGGATGTTGTTGCCCTCGGCTGTTCGTCGGTTGTTTGGGAGCGTTGAGTATAAAAAGAGTATGGCTAAAGTGTATAGCTTGACCTACCAGGCAGGGTTTGTGACCGGGGCCAAGGTGAACAGGACCGAGGAAGAGACGGAGGTAGCTTTGCAAAAGATCCGGAAGGACAACAGGGATGCTCCGAACTTGTGGAGGGCTGAATATGACAAACTCTTTGAAGCTGAGTATCCCTTTATTCAGAAGCTTGCCGATTCTTGCCGCTTGCCCTTGGGGGATCTGATGAACCTGGAGCCGGAGGTTCCTGTCAGAAAGGACACGCCCGGACCATCCGAGGCTCCTCATACCACCGAGACTCCGGTAGATGTTGCCGAGGAGAATGCTTAAGTCCGGACATTCTTAGGACTTGTATTTTGTGAACAAGTATTCATATAATGTCGTTGTAATAATTAACAATGTTTGTTTACCGTTAACTAATTTTGTGAATGGATCTCTTTTTTTTTTTGCTTGGCATGTATTCCTTTTGCCTTTTCTTTCTCTCTTTTGGTTTCGTGACGTCCTCCTTAGGTTATTCTAAGGGCATCCGGCAGCGTAGTGTAACACCCCCAATTTCGTGATACGCAGCGGAATTCAAACTGGGTGTTACTTCATGGCACAACAGTCATAACAATAGAAAACGAACTCTAATGGAGTCGTTTTAAAAGATTTATCATTCGATTTATATAAATATCAGAGTTTACAAAGATGAGGTCCCAGTTGGTTCCAAGTTTACAAAATACATTAAATTGATTTTCGAATGATAATAAAATTTATAGCCTTCTTGAGTATTCTTGCTCTTCCGTGCCAGCTTCCGACATTATGGACCTGAAATACATGCTTAAAACTGTCAACACAAAGGTTGAGTGAAATTCATAGAGTTTGTTTGATGGTTGAACACATTATGTTTGTAGTGTGAGCTATAGACTCACACCAGTGGTTTGAAAACAAAACAGTTATTATTCACTAAGCATCATGCAATCAAGGCGTTAACTTGCTGTCATATAATAGTAACCGATGCCCCAAGTAGGTAAAATTTGCCGTTTTTACCTGATGTACTCAAATATAGTGCGTTTGTTTACCGGATCCTGGTCAAACAAACGGGATTCGTCAATCCCGATAGATCTATCCACAATATTCGCGCTCACTTCACTCGTGATTAATGATTCATGATTTAGGGACTTAAGATTGGCAAACGCGGTAACTTAGTGCAAGTAAAATAATCAGATAAGTATAGAATTTGAAAGCAATGTGTTCGGTTTAAATAAAGCATGTATCTCCCCCAAGAGTTTGTAAAACAATTAAGTAATAGAAAGTGGGGCTATGAACTCACCTCAGAGTAAATGATATCAAATGTATAATGAGAATGATGGATATGTCGTGAGAACTTCTACGTGCAACCTAAAAATAGAATGTTGCGACTTAGGTTTGGAATAATGTTTAGGAAAACATAAATCATCCTATATACGTCTCTATGTTGATCATGATGTAGTACATGGTATTTGTGTATGTCATTTATAGAAATGGTCTAGCTGTGAAAACATGTTTAGTTTATATATATCGTACTACAGTTCGGGCCATCATAATTCAGAGGTCATGTAGTAAACGTTCGAGGAGCTAGGACACTTTAAATCGTAAATCCAGCAACTCGTCGATACGTTTTACTCAAATGAAACCCCTCACATGAAACTCCCTAGTTTTGTAGCACTTAGTAGATAAAACATAATTTTTATTTATATATCATAAGTGTCATATGGTTTGTAAACACAAGTTACAAGGTTGTTTGGTTTTGATTAGGAATTATAATGGTTATTACAAATATCATCATAATTTATATCACAAGTGTTTAAAGAAAAGCTTACAATTTTCTAAATTGTAAAGTTGGTTATTACAAGTTCTCGTCGTTTCATATATATGATTACCTTAGTTAACGATCTTGGGTAAACAAGCCTTGAGGCTTTAGCCATGGCCTTGCCGTGACTTTGGTCTTGACTACCATGGTCTTGAGACTCAACTTTGGTCTTAGCCGTAGCCGTGGTCTTGGTTTATGGCCATTAGGCCTCTTGGTTTGCTTTTAGTTGTGACAAAAGTATAGTTATGAGACTATATTTACGGCAGTTGCTGTTTTTGAAAGATTTATGGCCTGTTTAAGCGTTTTCAAGGTCCGAGCTTCTTTATAATCGAAGGAAAACGTCGTTCCGGACAACTTTCGTGTTTTAACTTTTTTATGATTCGGACCAGAAGTATGACTTTCAAAATGGCAGAACCCTTAACAGTTTCAAAATGGCAGTTTTGGCGTTTTGGTTTCGCTAACTTCTTTTGCCTATAACTTTTGACTCGTTTGTCCGTTTCGGGTGGTTCAAGTTGCTATGTTTACCTTTTTATCTTGTCTACCATATTATGTAAGTTATAAAGTCCTTATGTTATTGTTTTTAATGGTCTCATACGTGTATAATATGACTAGTTTACTAGTTTGTTACTTTTATGACAATATATGAATTAAAACAAGTGATTGAGTATATGTACATCATGAATCAACATAGTAACTATATATATGGCATGAAATAGTTAAAATTATGAATAATAAAGATGAGATGATGGTGGTGATAAGTTGCTTACAACTTTTGGCTTTCAATAAGAAAGGAGTAACTAGTAAGGATCGGACATTGATTGATCGCTTAAGACTTTGGATTGAGCTAGCTTTCCACACCTTGGCACCCTTGCAAACATGAAGAGTTGGTGATGAAGTTCTAAGTGACTTGAGTGGATCTAAACTCAAGAAGATCACTTAAACTTGCTAGAGATTTGATGTAGTAGCTTGATCTTTGGAACTTCCTTGCATAAACTTGGAGTTTATGGATCAAATGATGGAAGATATGGATATTTTAGAGTATGAACGACCCAATTCAGTTTGTGGAGGTCTTTGGGATGTATATCACTTGCTATTTATAGGAGGGTAAGTTTGGTTAACCATATATTGGGTTAAATATTAACCATGGTTAGGTTTAGGACACTTGTAATGATCTTAATGAACCAAGGTTAGGATGATGCCACCAATATGATGACTCCCCCCCTAAGTTCTGTCATGGAAGAGATAAGATGACTTATGTGGTTAGTTTTGATCTTATCTTGGTTACGGAGTGAGTTTTGGTTCCGTTAATCGCTAACCGAAGCCATAAAACGTAAAACCGGGTATCGTAAAAAAACGAAATTTGTAGGAATGATGAAACTCATCATTATACTCCATATAAAAATATAAAATGGGTGATAAGTCTCATTGGGTGCAAAAACGCTGCTTAAAACTGGAAATACGGTTCAAAAACGCGTAATTCGCAGTTTATCAGAAAAGAACGAAATTTCAGGGAAATGACCGTGAATTTATTTAGAGTAGACTAAAATTAGTCTAAAAGTGATATGAGATGTCAAAATGTGGTTTTCGTCATACGCGGGATAACTTTACAGTTATTCGTGAAGTTTAAAAGTTACGCGATTTAAGCAGAAATGTAGAACGTACAAGGTTAATTCCTTTATGGTCAAAGGAGGAGGGAAATATGTTTGACTTTTCCAAAAATGTAAAAGTGTCAAAAACATATTAGAAACACAGTGCAGGAATCGTTAAGTCTGGAAGTAAGTAGAATTGTTTAAAACATAAGTTTAGTTTTGTTCAGCGCTGGGCTTATTTGGTAATATTAAAAATAATAATTCTTAAAAATTCTCAAATTAATCATGAAGGATCTAAAAATTTATCTGATGCGAGGAAAATTATCAGGGTTGATTTTCGTTAAGCGCGTGATGTTTAAACGGTGGACCGTCTAAAACGAAACTTTAAAACGATGTTTACTTAATAATTTTTGCGAAAATGATCTAACGATGGTCGAACTCTCAGGTTATTACTAAAATAATTTATCTTACGAGAATGTGGATTAAAAATTTTACGAGATGAATAGTGAATTTGAATAGTAAAAGTGAATAGTAAAAGTGAATAGTAAATTCTCGAAAATAAAAAGTAACCTAAAAATGCGGGTGGTTACAGTCTCACCCCCTTAATGGGAATTCCGTCCCGGAATTCAGGGTGTGTTACCCGATGTTGAGTTGTCTAGGGAAATGTGGATGTATGCGCCGAATTCTAATCTTTGTGTTCTCAAGTTTTTGGTCATAGAATGTATTATATACCATGTGGCTTAAGTTGATAACCTAAAGGGTTTTGTTAAAATCTTATAGAGTCCAATATACCTAAAGTTTGGCTTTTCCCGATTCTCAAAACGAATCATATCTTATTATATCGAGGCTATCAATAAAACCTTAATTTATAACATGGAGTTTTTGGTGATAGCGTGTGGCATGGAGCCTAATTTGTATTTGTATAGTTTCCTTAGTTGTTTCGTGGGTGATCTCTAAACACCTTAGTCCAGCACATGGTTAACTAACACATTCGTCTATATAGTGCCTCAAAATGGAATAGTTTTGTTGTTGTTAGGGTAACTATTGTTAATCAAAGGTGTAAGATATTGGTGATGTGAAATGGTATGTAATGGCGTGATAACTGTCGTTGTAAGGAAAGTCTTGCTAGTGGCAAGTGGTTTATCCAAACCATTTCCATAGTTGATCATGTCTTAGGTGGTTTCGGGATGAAAGATATATCGTATAGTTTTTATGTCTACTAGTGTTTGAAAGAAACGTGATACTGTGAAGTTTTACATACTGAATTTCAATGGGGTTCAGAAAATGATGTGATATGTTGACGATTTGAAGAGTGTAGTGTATGTTTACCATTATTCTTAGGTAGAGATGTCAAGTTTGTTTTAAAATCAAAAGTGAATGACGGAATGATATCCTTGAAACCTAATCAGGCTAGTACTTCTAAGAAATGACGAGAAGATTTGATGACTATCCCAAGATAGTAGTTCGGATTATCTTATGTATGAAAATTTCAAGAATGAAATTTGGTAGTATAAATAAGATGTTAAGATCTCGCTGAGTGGTAAGACACTATCGTGTCTCTAGATCTTTTTAATGAATTCTGGTGGTTTATCGAGTTTAAGTAGGAAATTAACCTGAATATAACCCTTGTATAACTGTTCTGAGTGTTTGAAAAATTTAAGTCGAACATAGTTAATCAGACCATGTTCCACTATCCCAAGGTTAAATATAGGTGATTAGGCTATATTTAGCCGAGGTTCGATAAATTTTCCAAATACCTAAATTAGGTATACTTGTGATATGTTCATAGCTTTTGAGAAATTGTCCACTAAGCAAAGGCGATATCAAACCATTCAGTTGCAAGTCCTGGCCATAAAAGACTTGTAACCTATGTTTTCACATTCCATTGCATAGAAGATAGTATGGGTAGATACGTGTGGAAAGGAAATTTTAAGTAATTCTAAAATAGTCCATACTTGGCTAGAATCACGAACCTTTAACAATGAAAGTTTCAGAAAAGAATTTTGATGAATGTAGAGAGAGTTGCTGAACTTCAGCTTTTGTAGATGATGAGTCAGTTTATCTTTTAGAAATCCCATTTCTTGTATTTCCATTAAGGAAATTGATAGACTATGACGGGTTTCATGTAAAACAATATCATATAATGTTTATAAGAAACTTTTTAGAGACTATTGTATAACTTACAATATCTGAGGAGTAGTTGAGACCATTGTGCAACTCACAATGTCTGAGAAATAGTTGAGACCATTGTGTAACTCACAATGTCTAGGAAATAATAGAGACCATTGTGCAACTCACAATGTCTAAGAAGTGATGGAAAGATCATTGTGTAACTCACAATGTCTTGAGAAATAAATGAGATCACTGTAGGATTTACAGTGTCCGAGAATATAATAGAGACCACTGTATCTCACAGTGTCTTGAAAAATGAATGAGACCATTGTATCTCACAATGTCTGGGAAGTAGGAAAGACCATTGTAACCAGTTACAATGTCTTGGAGGAAGTTTCGAAATCATAAAATGCACGAGTAGATGCATGATTGGGAGATTAGGAAAATATGATTGTGCCGTAATGCCTTAGAATAGGCATACGTAAATATGTTTAGTACATTGTTTATGATTGAAATTATGTCAGGTATATATATCAACATACTAGTATGTTTGTATAGCTTAAAATGCCTAAAAGTCACATAATCGTCTGGAGGATGGAAGGCATGGAGAACGGAAGGCTATAAAATGTTTTTGTTTGTAAAAGTAGTTATAGTTTAAGTCTCAATTAGACCCGTTTCTCTATAACTGTGGCTCTGATACCAATCTGTAACACCCCTAATTTCGTGATACGCAGCGGAATTCAAACTGGGTGTTACTTCATGGCACAACAGTCATAACAATAGAAAACGAACTCTAATGGAGTCGTTTTAAAAGATTTATCATTCGATTTATATAAATATCAGAGTTTACAAAGATGAGGTCCCAGTTGGTTCCAAGTTTACAAAATACATTAAATTGATTTTCGAATGATAATAAAATTTATAGCCTTCTTGAGTATTCTTGCTCTTCCGTGCCAGCTTCCGACATTATGGACCTGAAATACATGCTTAAAACTGTCAACACAAAGGTTGAGTGAAATTCATAGAGTTTGTTTGATGGTTGAACACATTATGTTTGTAGTGTGAGCTATAGACTCACACCAGTGGTTTGAAAACAAAACAGTTATTATTCACTAAGCATCATGCAATCAAGGCGTTAACTTGCTGTCATATAATAGTAACCGATGCCCCAAGTAGGTAAAATTTGCCGTTTTTACCTGATGTACTCAAATATAGTGCGTTTGTTTACCGGATCCTGGTCAAACAAACGGGATTCGTCAATCCCGATAGATCTATCCACAATATTCGCGCTCACTTCACTCGTGATTAATGATTCATGATTTAGGGACTTAAGATTGGCAAACGCGGTAACTTAGTGCAAGTAAAATAATCAGATAAGTATAGAATTTGAAAGCAATGTGTTCGGTTTAAATAAAGCATGTATCTCCCCCAAGAGTTTGTAAAACAATTAAGTAATAGAAAGTGGGGCTATGAACTCACCTCAGAGTAAATGATATCAAATGTATAATGAGAATGATGGATATGTCGTGAGAACTTCTACGTGCAACCTAAAAATAGAATGTTGCGACTTAGGTTTGGAATAATGTTTAGGAAAACATAAATCATCCTATATACGTCTCTATGTTGATCATGATGTAGTACATGGTATTTGTGTATGTCATTTATAGAAATGGTCTAGCTGTGAAAACATGTTTAGTTTATATATATCGTACTACCGTTCGGGCCATCATAATTCAGAGGTCATGTAGTAAACGTTCGAGGAGCTAGGACACTTTAAATCGTAAATCCAGCAACTCGTCGATACGTTTTACTCAAATGAAACCCCTCACATGAAGCTCCCTAGTTTTGTAGCACTTAGTATTTAAAGCATAATTTTTATTTATATATCATAAGTGTCATATGGTTTGTAAACACAAGTTACAAGGTTGTTTGGTTTTGATTAGGAATTATAATGGTTATTACAAATATCATCATAATTTATATCACAAGTGTTTAAAGAAAAGCTTACAAGTTTCTAAATTGTAAAGTTGGTTATTACAAGTTCTCGTCGTTTCATATATATGATTACCTTAGTTAACGATCTTGGGTAAACAAGCCTTGAGGCTTTAGCCATGGCCTTGCCGTGACTTTGGTCTTGACTACCATGGTCTTGAGACTCAACTTTGGTCTTAGCCGTAGCCGTGGTCTTGGTTTATGGCCATTAGGCCTCTTGGTTTGCTTTTAGTTGTGACAAAAGTATAGTTATGAGACTATATTTACGGCAGTTGCTGTTTTTGAAAGATTTATGGCCTGTTTAAGCGTTTTCAAGGTCCGAGCTTCTTTGCAATTGAAGGAAAACGTCGTTCCGGACAACTTTCGTGTTTTAACTTTTTTATGATTCGGACCAGAAGTATGACTTTCAAAATGGCAGAACCCTTAACAGTTTCAAAATGGCAGTTTTGGCGTTTTGGTTTCGCTAACTTCTTTTGCCTATAACTTTTGACTCGTTTGTCCGTTTCGGGTGGTTCAAGTTGCTATGTTTACCTTTTTATCTTGTCTAACATATTATGTAAGTTATAAAGTCCTTATGTTATTGTTTTTAATGGTCTCATACGTGTATAATATGACTAGTTTACTAGTTTGTTACTTTTATGACAATATATGAATTAAAACAAGTGATTGAGTATATGTACATCATGAATCAATATAGTAACTATATATATGGCATGAAATAGTTAAAATTATGAATAATAAAGATGAGATGATGGTGGTGATAAGTTGCTTACAACTTTTGGCTTTCAATAAGAAAGGAGTAACTAGTAAGGATCGGACATTGATTGATCGCTTAAGACTTTGGATTGAGCTAGCTTTCCACACCTTGGCACCCTTGCAAACATGAAGAGTTGGTGATGAAGTTCTAAGTGACTTGAGTGGATCTAAACTCAAGAAGATCACTTAAACTTGCTAGAGATTTGATGTAGTAGCTTGATCTTTGGAACTTCCTTGCATAAACTTGGAGTTTATGGATCAAATGATGGAAGATATGGATATTTTAGAGTATGAACGACCCAATTCAGTTTGTGGAGGTCTTTGGGATGTATATCACTTGCTATTTATAGGAGGGTAAGTTTGGTTAACCATATATTGGGTTAAATATTAACCATGGTTAGGTTTAGGACACTTGTAATGATCTTAATGAACCAAGGTTAGGATGATGCCACCAATATGATGACTCCCCCCCTAAGTTCTGTCATGGAAGAGATAAGATGACTTATGTGGTTAGTTTTGATCTTATCTTGGTTACGGAGTGAGTTTTGGTTCCGTTAATCGCTAACCGAAGCCATAAAACGTAAAACCGGGTATCGTAAAAAAACGAAATTTGTAGGAATGATGAAACTCATCATTATACTCCATATAAAAATATAAAATGGGTGATAAGTCTCATTGGGTGCAAAAACGCTGCTTAAAACTGGAAATACGGTTCAAAAACGCGTAATTCGCAGTTTATCAGAAAAGAACGAAATTTCAGGGAAATGACCGTGAATTTATTTAGAGTAGACTAAAATTAGTCTAAAAGTGATATGAGATGTCAAAATGTGGTTTTCGTCATACGCGGGATAACTTTACAGTTATTCGTGAAGTTTAAAAGTTACGCGATTTAAGCAGAAATGTAGAACGTACAAGGTTAATTCCTTTATGGTCAAAGGAGGAGGGAAATATGTTTGACTTTTCCAAAAATGTAAAAGTGTCAAAAACATATTAGAAACACAGTGCAGGAATCGTTAAGTCTGGATGTAAGTAGAATTGTTTAAAACATAAGTTTGGTTTTGTTCAGCGCTGGGCTTATTTGGTAATATTAAAAATAATAATTCTTAAAAATTCTCAAATTAATCATGAAGGATCTAAAAATTTATCTGATGCGAGGAAAATTATCAGGGTTGATTTTCGTTAAGCGCGTGATGTTTAAACGGTGGACCGTCTAAAACGAAACTTTAAAACGATGTTTACTTAATAATTTTTGCGAAAATGATCTAACGATGGTCGAACTCTCAGGTTATTACTAAAATAATTTATCTTACGAGAATGTGGATTAAAAATTTTACGAGATGAATAGTGAATTTGAATAGTAAAAGTGAATAGTAAATTCTCGAAAATAAAAAGTAACCTAAAAATGCGGGTGGTTACACGTAGGCTGTGCATCCGGTTTCCGGGCATCCTCATGAAGTTAGAGGGCATCCATCACTTGGGTAGATGTCTTCCTTAGGTTATTCTAAGGGCATCCGGCCGAGTAGGCCGTGCATCCGGTTTCCGGGCATCCTCATGAAGTTTGAGGGCATTCCTTATTTGGATATTTTTATGTTTTCATACTCAACGGGGGCCAGCCATCGGAATCATTATATTATCACATTAGTTTTTACTTTTCATACTCGACGGGGGCCAGCTATCGGAATCGTTATATTATCACATCGGTTGTTATTTTCCATACTCGACGGGGGCCAGCCGTCGAAATTGTTATACTATCACATCAGTTTTGGAAAATTGTCTCCCTTCCGCAGGGAAACTTTCATCATTTAATTGATCATACATAGTCCTTTCGGATTACACAATGACAATAGGATTCCTGTCACAATAGCAACTATAAGAAGCAATTTCTAAGATTTATAGCGTGTCAGGTCCGGGGGACCTCCTTCTCCTCCATTGTTTGCAACTTATAAGAGCCATTCTCACTTGCTCCTATTATACGATAGGGCCCTTCCCAATTAGGTCCTAACTTTCCTTGATTTTCCACCCGGCTTGCTTCATTCTTTCGGTAGACAAAATCCCCTATTTTGAAATTCATTGGCTTAACTCTCCGATTGTAGTATTGTTCTACTTGCGTCTTGTATTTAGCTTCCTGGATGGCAGCGTTTTCCCTTCTTTCTTGTAAGAGGTCTAAATTCAGGCGTTGCTGTTCCTCGTTCTGATCCTCTTGGAACATCATCGTCCGGTGTGTGGGCATCCCTATTTCCGCTGGGATTACAGCCTCACTGCCATACGTCAGGCTGAAAGGGGTTTCTCCGTTGCATGTTTTGAGAGTCGTCCGGTGCGCCCATAAAACGTTGGGCAGCTCATCTAGCCATCCCGCTCTCTCCCTTCCTAACCTTGTTTTTATCCCATCCATCAGGCTTCGGTTTGCCCGTTCTACTAGTCCATTAGCTTGCGGATGCGCAACGGCTGTGTTTATTTGTTTGATCTTTAACCCCTCGCACCATTTCTTGAATGGGTCATTCACGAAATTGGTTCCGTTGTCAGTGACTATGATCTTCGGCAAACCATACCTGCATACAATGTTTTCGTACACAAATTTTATGACATCTTTGCCCGTCGTCTTGACCAACGGCTTCGCTTCTATCCACTTAGTAAAATAGTCAATCGCCACAATCACATATTTGATGCGGCCGGGTGCTTCCGGAAAGGGGCCCAACACGTCCATTCCCCATTGGTAGAAGGGCCACGGGGACATGATGGACGTCAGTGGCGTCTTGGGTAGTTTTGGTACCGGAGAGTGTATCTGACAAGAGTCACATTTCCTGATTTCTTCTCGGGTATCCCGGTGCATGGTAGGCCAATAATATCCTTGCCTCATAAGCTTGGCCACGACGGTCCTCGGTCCGGCGTGCATCCCACAGCAGCCCTCATGCACTTCCCGGATTATGTAATTTGCCTGTAACGGCCCTACACATCTCATCATCGGTACCAAGTAACCCTTGTTAAAGAGGACCCCTTCTTCCATAACATATTGCGGAATTTTCATTCTTAAGCTTCTAGCCTCATTGGGATCCTCCGGCCACACTCCCTCTTCCAGACACTTGATGATCGGTGTCATCCAGTTGTCCGTTTCCTCTTCTACTACGGTATTAACTACTTCTTCATCTCTTGACGGCCTTTCCAGGATTTCTACGAGCACTTTTTTGGTCAGGTGATCGAAGGCCACTGCCGCTAGTTTACTTAATATATCCGCCTTCTGATTTTGGGCCCTCGGAATGTTGCGAATCTTAAAGTTTTGGAAGCCGGATATGTATTTCCTTGCTTGGTCTAAGTACTTCTGCATGCTTTCCTTGGTGGCTGTGAATTTCCCATTGATCTGACTGGCCACCAGTTTTGAATCCACCCGCACGCTTAAAGCCTTGATTTTGAGTTTTCTTGCGATCTTTAAGCCGGCCAGCAGGGCCTCATACTCTGCCTCGTTGTTGGTGCTGGGAAAGTTTAGCCGCAGGGCGTAGGTCAGTTCTACCTTTTCTGGGCTGATGACAACTAAACCCGCTCCGGATCCCTTACTATTTGAGGCTCCGTCTGTGTATAATAACCATTCTCCTTCCTCTATTTCCATCACGTTCGGACTTTTCCTACCTCCAGATTCCACCGGCACTTCTGTTAGAAAGTCCGCCAGCACTTGTCCCTTGACCGCGTTGCGAGGAGTGTAAGTGATATTGTATGCTCCTAGCTCCACAACATATTTGGCTAACTTTCCCGAGACTTCCGGTTTATTCAGTATTTGCTTGATGGGTTGATCAGTTATGACCCAGATGGGGTGAGCCTCGAAATACCTCCTCAGCCTTCTAGATGCGTGTAGCAGACACAAAGCCAACTTCTCTATAGGGGCGTAGTATCTCTCCGCTTCATGTAGTGTCCGGCTGACATAGTGCACCGGCAACTGTCTCCCATTTCTTTCTACCAGGAGCACCGCACTTACGGCTCCTAATGAAGCCGAGAGATACATGAACAGTTGTTCCTTCGGCTTCGGTGTGGATAAAGAAGGTAATTCGAGTATCAACCTCTTCATCTCCTGAAAAGCCAACTCGGCTTCCTTCGTCCATCGGTATTCGTCCTTGTTTTCTTTAGTGATGTTCTTTAGCGTGTCGAAGAAAGGGAGAGCTCTTTCCGCCGACTTTGATAGGAATCTATTTAAAGCTGCAAGCTTCCCACTCAGGCTTTGCATTTCTTTTAAGGTTTCAGGAGATTTCATCTCCATTATAGCCTTTGTTTTCCTTGGGTTGGCCCTTATTCCTTCCGATGTCACCATATAGCCAAGGAATTTACCTTCCTCCACCCCGAAAGAACACTTTTGCTGGTTCAACTTCATGTTTATCTTCCTAAGGTTGTCAAAGGTTTCCGCGATGTCAGCGATCATTTCTCGTTCTGTTCGGCTTTTTATGACCATGTCGTCCACATATGCCTCCAAATTTCTCCCTATCTGTGATTGAAAAGCGAAGTCTACCAACCGTTGATAGGTTGCCCCAGCATTCTTCAGTCCGAACGGCATTTTTGTATAGCAGTATGTTCCTCGGTCTGTGTAGAATGCAGTTTTTTCCTCATCGTCCCTATTCATCTGGATTTGATGATAACCCTTGTAGGCGTCAAGGAAGCACTTATACTTATACCCCATGACGGATTCAATCTTCCAATCTATCTCCGGCAAAGGATAGTAATCCTTCGGGCACGAGGAGTTCAGATTTTTGAAGTCAATACACATTCTCCAGCTTCCGTCACATTTCTTAACCAACACAGGATTGGATATCCATGTCGGGTACCTTACCGGCCGGACTATGCCGGCCTTGACCCCTTCCTCCACTTCTCTATTGATTACTTGGTTCTTTTCTCGCGAGAATATTCTCCTTTTTTGGGCCACCGGTGTGTCAGAGGTGTTCACGCAGAGAGAGTGTTGTATGAGGCGTCTTGGCACCTCGGTCATGTCTGCCGGCTCCTAGGCAAAAATATCTTTGTTCTTCCTCAAGATCTCGATGAGTTGCCTCCGGCATTCTCGTGAGAACTTGGTTCCTATGGTTACCTGTTGCTCTGGGTAGGCTGCATTAACTAGGATGTCTTCCGTTTGTTCTTGGCCTTCTTGAGCTTCTTGATCCCAAGTTTCTATTTCCCTTTCGGAAGAGTAGCTTCTCCGGGGGTCTTGCCCTTCCTCGAATCTCCTACATTCCATGACTACTGCTCGTTTGGCGATCAGAGTGGCTATCCCTTCCGGAGTGGGGAATTTCATCATTGCATGGATGGTAGAGGGTATGGCCCTTAATTCTTTGAGGCCCGTTCGGCCCAGTATTATATTGTAGGGGGAAGGCGATTTCACTACCGTGAACGTCATCATCACTGTCCGGAACAGACCATGATCCCCCATGCGTACCTCTAGTTCAATCTTACCCATCGGCCGGATGACTTCGCCGGAAAATCCTACCAGCGGAGAACTCGTTTCTTGCAGCCGGGATTGGATGGAAGGACAAAAGTTCCTGAAGCAATGTTCATACATGACTTGGACGGAGGCACCTTCATCTACAAACACCCTTCTTACAAAATATCCTTCTATTTCGGCTTCTACGATTAACGGCTCGTCAGACAGGTCGTCCGTACTTATCTGGGGGAAGGATATAGGGATATTCATCCAGCTTTCATCATAGAACCTGCCTTTTCTTTTACGATCCTCCGAGTATTGACGGACCATGTTGATCACTTTTCCTTTCCCATTGTGACCTCTCGGCCTTTCCTTTCCTTTTTGCTGGACATTCTTAACCAAGTGATCTAACTTCCCCGATTCAAGAGCCACTTCCAATTGCTCTCTTTAAATGATAACAGTCATTGGTGAGATGGCCTCTTTCTCCATGGTACTCACAGAACCGATCCTCATTTTCTTTGCTTGGCTTCCCTTGTAGCGGGGGAGGTGGGGGCAAGTTTAGGTGGTGTTCGGTGGAAAGTATTTCTTTGGGCTGTTTAGTAAGTGTTAGGAATTAGAAATTCCAGGTATTAAAGAGTCGGTCACCTCAAGTATATGTAATCGTTAGAAAGCTCGTAGTCGTAGTTCTTTTAAGTTAAGTAGTTATTTAGTTAAGTAACACCGTGGAGGACGGACGGGTCTTTACCCACTGTATGCCTGATCCACAGCCCGTAGTGTGGCGAATTATGTAAGACTATAAATACTCTCTACCTTCCAAGGTAGAGAGTTGGAGCTCATAATAATATTTTTCACTTTCTCTCACTAAGTTCCCTAAACCTCTAACTTTCTCTCTCTAGAATTCCATCTTATTCGCCACCTTGTGTTATGGTTTGATGTGTATGTGAAAAGTTATATCTTACAAATGGTATCAAGAGCCATGGTTAGATCATATCTTGCACATCTTTGGATTTATAGTGGTTTTTAGGTGGTTTTTGAGTTTGAAAAAGTTTAGTGGTTTTTGCATCATTTGGTTGATTTCTTGTGTTAAAGTTTGAATTTTGTTGGTACTTTTATGTTTAGAATCATCAAAAGTGTTTAGGTTTTCATTTGGTAAGCTTGAATCATCTTGGTTGGGTTGTTTTTGGATTGAAAAGTGAAGGTTATTTGGTTTTTCAACCTGGCGAATTAGCTCTCGGACTTGTTTTCTTGGTAGCGACTTACAGTTATAAAATCTAGCGAGTTAGAGCTAGCGAGTTACAGTACAAGTAGTGGAATCTCCACTACGGTTAGCGACTTGTGGTAGCGAATTAGTCTGTAGCGAGTTGCTCTTTAGCGACTTGCATATCTAGCGAATTGTGTAGCGAATTACTGCACAAATTTGGCTAGCGACTTAGTCTGTAGCGAGTTACTACTTAGCGAATTGCTCTTCTGTTGGCGACTTGGGATTCTAGCGACTTAGACGTGTAGCGAGTTAAGGGTTAGCGACTTAGTGCACTAATTTCTAGCGACTTAGTGCATTATTTGGTAGCGAGTTAGCATCTTATCATCTAGCAACTTGAGTGATTGTTTACGGTTTTCTCTTGATTTAGTAAAATCCCGTGAAAGAATCTATTTCCCGGTTTAATCATAGAGTCATAAAATCCCGTATAATCTGTTAACATGTCTACCAACATTCCCACTGTTCCCACTGTCATCTCCACTGTTGCCGAGGATGTTCAAGCAGCTGGCTCAGATACTCGTCCACCAATGCTTGACAGAACTGACTACGATTCTTGGGCTCAACGAATCAGATTGTATTGCCTTGGAAAGGAAAATGGTGTCAACATTCTCAAATCCATTGATGAAGGACCATATCGGGTTGAGACGACTAGAGACATACTTGATACTAATGAAGATGGTACTCCTGTCTACGGAATGGACAGACCTAAGATGTACAATGAGCTTGATAATGAGGAGAAAAAGAGATTCGATGCAGATATCAGGGCTTCAAACATTGTTCTTCAAGGTCTTCCTAAAGACATCTACAAGCTGATCAATCATAACACTGATGCAAAGGCTGTTTGGGATAACGTTAAGATGCTTCTCTCAGGTTCAGAATTAACTATGGAAGACAGGGAATCCCAACTCTATGATGAATTTGAGCACTTCAAGATGAAACCAGATGAGAGTGTCTATGAGTACTATGTGAGATTTCATAAGTTAGTGAATGACATGAGGAACATCAAGATGACTATGCCTAACATTCAGTTGAACTCAAAGTTTGTGAACAACATGAATCCCGAATGGCACAAGTTTGTCACATCTGTGAAACTCACTAAAGGATTGAAGCATACAAACTATGAGCAACTCTATGCCTTCCTCCTTCAGAATGAGAGACATGCTATGTTTGAAAAATTGATTCTCAATCAGTTCAAAACTAACCCAGGAGAGACAAGCTCATCTAATGATTCAACTGCCTTCTACTCAAACATTGGAATCACAACCAAAGCATCACAAGTCATTCCCTTGGGTAATGGTAATCACAAACTCATCCCTGATCCTCAGTTCAAACAAGCTGATGCTGATGCACGCGTGGATAACATCGTTAATCAACTAGCTCTACTCATTAGTCAAAACATGAACTCTCTCCCACAAACCAACAACAACCAACGAACTGCATCTAACCCACATAATCAAGCCACTGTTAAAGATGGAAGGATCGTGGTGCAACCAGTTCAGGAAAGACAGTATGATCAGGGGAGAGGTGGAGCTGGGAGAGGTTATGTTGGAAACCAGAATCGAGGAAGAAATGGTAACCAAGGTCATGCTAAGCCAATCAAATGCTTTAACTGTGGTGGTGAGGGACACTTTGCAAGGAACTGCACATCTCCAAAGCGTCCACAAAATGCCGAATACTTCAGAGATAAGATGCTGCTGGCTCAAGCTCAGGACAATGGTGCTACTTTGAATGAAGAGGAACTGCTGTTTCTTGCTGAAGGCAATGCCAAGACCTATGATGCAGATGTAGATGAGCAGCCCATTCAGGAGATAGGTCACAATCATCAAAATGCCTTTCAAGTCGGTGACTGTGATGCATACGATTCTGATGTAGATGATGGACCTACTGCACACACAATCTTTATGGCTAGCATCTCTCCAATGGCTTCTTCCAAGATCTCTTCTTCACCACAAGCTGGCCCATCCAGGGACAAACTCATTTCTGAGGTATTAAAGCTATATGATGATGCTGATGTGCAACAGATGCATGACAAAGTACAACCAACCGAAACTTTTGAATCAAATATTGAAAATACGGGTAATATCAATATTGTCCCATATGATCAATATGTGAAACAAAGTGAAAGTGAAGTTGTACCTAGTGATGCATCTTCTGCAGTCAACAATGACTATGCTTTTGATGAATTCACTGCATGTGCTCCTGATGATTCCATTATCTCTGAACTAAATGCATATAAGGAACGTGTTGCCATTTATGAACAGCGTGCTAAGTTTGAGTTGACAACCCGTGAGCAGGAAATGGATGTCCAAATACGTACAATCATTAGAAAAAGTAATTTTAGAGAAGAAGTATTAAAACAAGAGTTAAACTCCTTACAAGAAAAGCTTTCTAAAACTGCTAAGCAAAAACACGAACTTCAAGAAAATGTTAAAATGCTTAAGCAAGAATTCAAGGCTAAGGAATCAAAACTTTTGAATGATTTTTCCAATCTAAAAACTTTGAAAAACAAGCTTGAAAATAAGTTGTACGTACAAGGGAATACCATTCAGACTGCTCACATGATCACTAAGCACAGAGTCTTAAGCGATAAGCACAGTGTTCCCATTATAGATAAACCCAATCCTGAGTATAGTAAGAAAGCAAAAGCAGCTCAAAATGTAATCTATGATGGAAATGAGATTCTTAAACCTAGACAGACACCTAGTTGCATTGAGTGCACTGAGGAAGATAGAAAACTAGATATTGCATCTAGGGAGATAATGGATAAGAAGCTAAATGATCCTAAGTGTAAAAAGAATAACATAACGATCAAACCCCATAATTACACTAAAGAAAATTGGATCTCCTTGAACAAGTTTAAGCCTCAGACTCTATTAACCCCTGAACAAGTGTTCTGGAAAAAGGATATGGAAATGCAAAAAGCTGAAAATCTTGTTGAAAAGAATCCCCCTTGTAGGAAACTGCCTAAATCAACTGTGTATCCTCCTAATACACCAATGCACTTAGTTCCTAGATCTCTTGCCACTAAAAGCAAGACCTTAATCAGTGAATATGTTATCTTTCAACTATTTGTTGATTTTGAGAAAACTTGTAAGAAAAGGATCACACCCACCGGTATAACTGAAGGGGAAAGGGGTTTTGAGCAAACTAAAGAATGCTATTTAACTGAGGTCATGCCTTTCTTTAAACAACTAAAAGATCAATTTGAGAGTCTTAAAAAGGGGACGCATTCTGATATTAAAGAAATGGAAAAGGTATTTGATGCAATGATTGTTGAGGTTAGTGATTATGAGAGAGAATTAAAATATAATGAGATTGAGAGGAAGAACTTGCATACACTGAATGAGAATCTGATTTCTGAATGTATTGCTCAAGATGTGTTTTTCACTGCTACAAATTGTTCCATTGATGCTTCTCAATTTCATGAATTATCTGTTGCTCTGAAAGTCTCCCATGATCGTGTCATTGAGCTTGAAACAACAAATTCAAAATTGCATGAGAAAATAGAACAGGATGATCATGATAACTTGGTCAAACATTATTCTAAATTAGAAGTTGAACATCTTGCTTTGCAATTAAAACATCAACATCTCAAAGAAAATGTTAAAACCTCAAATATCAAGACATCCTCTGATGCTCCTGAGTTTGATGCAGTTTTTGAAATTAGCAAACGTGATGAACAAATTCGAGCTCATTGCCACACGATCAAAAGATTGAAAGCCCAAATTTCACAACTGAAGGGTGAAAAGAAGGATGTGACTGGTTCCCATATGCCTCCACCTTTAGATTCTCAGAATTTCCAACTTCAAAACATAATTGATAACTTGCAAAAGGAAAATGATTGTTTTAAAGCTGAAATTTCAAAGGTTAATGATCAAAACAAAGAGTTATATGATTCATTTAAAGTTAATCATGATAAACAAATTGAAAAGATAACTTCTTTACTTAACGATATTGAGAATCTGAAGCGTGAGGTGAAAGGAAAGTTGCCAATCCCCAATTGCAAATACTCTGTTCCTAAGGTTTCTGATTGTGATAAATATGCTATCGATATGTTATATATTCCTCCGCCCATTAGGAATAATGAACTTGCACATAAATCATACCTCTCATACCTTAAGGAAAGTTTGAAGGGTCTCCGTGAGATTGTAGAAGATGAAAGATTAGAAAAACCTTTTGATAGTACTATAGCCTATGCCTGCATGGATGCCAAACGATCTCAGGAACTCTTAGAGTATGTAATTGTCACAAGTCCGAAATCTAACAATAGGCGAGATAGAATAGTTGTGCCTTGTTCTATGCCTAAAGCCAAGCATGTGACCCTTGATATGCCTTGTTCCATGTCGAAATTCAAGCAAGCAACCTTTGATGTGCCTCCTAGAATTTCAGATCCCAGCACTTCTAGACCAGGAATGCAGAAAGTAGTGAAGCCATGTAATGTTCCCATCGTTACTTCTACAGATGTTAAGATTGACACTAAAGTTAGCGGGTCAAAACCTAGAAGCAATGCAAAGAAGGACAGGATTACGCAAACTATAAGTGATCATGATAAGGAAGTAAAAGAACACCATAGGGACAAGAAGTATGATTTGAACAAAAAGAATCGTGTTAGTTCTAGTATTAGCTCTAAGCTTACTGAAATTAATTCGAGGCCTTATGCTGTCTGCAAAACATGTAAAAAATGTTTATTTTCTGGTAATCATGATAAATGTGATGTGTTATTTCTGAGATCTAAGAATCATACCCCAGTTAAGAAAGTTTGGAAAGCAAAACAGATTAAGCAATCCTGGAAACCTACAGGGAAGGTTTTTACCAATGTAGGATTTCAGTGGAAGCCTACAGGTCGAATGTTCACGAATGGCAAACCTTGCTCTTTAACTAGATCCACTATGCCGAGAATAGTGCCTGTTAAGGTTTGGAAGCCAACTGGTAGAATAATCCCATTAAGCACAAAATGTCATTTGACTAAGTCTGATGCCTCTACTAGTTCAGCTCCTAGGGATAATGACATTGCATCTAGGGTTTCTGCTGATTCAAAGACTGTTTGTGCTAACCAAAAGGAACCCATCAGCACATGGGGATCCAATGTTTCCAATTCTCTGTCTTCGTCTATTGTCCAAAGCAGGTCGTACAAATCGTCCCTTGGCATTTGGATTCGGGCGGCTCTAAACATATGACTGGGCTCTTAACAATGACGTCTGTTCACTTCAGTTCAGGCCTCGTACTTCATCATAATGGCGTCTGCAGATAACACTTCAGGCCCCGTTCCTCAAAGAAAAGAAAGGTGTACGCTTCAGTGCGCTTTATCTTCTTAAGAAGAGAAATCTTCATGTTTATGACCATTCTCATCGACATTCTTCATCAACATGCTTCATGCTTTTTCCATGCGCTTCAGTCATCAAGTGAACCGGACTACTGATAATTACTCTTATTCCTCTTGCTCAATATAATGAAGATGGCGACATCATGTGCTAATTTTGCGGGGGAGAAGTGTGAATATAATACATTTGGATGATAATCACTTGGTTAATCAAGAATGGCATCTCTGTATGCAATTCTTGAGGGGGAGAAGAAGTGTGAATTTTTTGCATGGTTGACTGATATTTGAGAATATATGGTCAAACGGCTCTTAACCCATGTAAGAACCGAGATTCTTCTTATCGGATCATCTTCACATGTAGTTTCTTCTAAGAGTCGTTGGTTGACATCTTCACATGGGCTGATATGATTAAATGACAAAGTGCTTCTAGTTGCTGGGCTGATTTCTTTGATGAACATCTTTCTGTTCTTGTTTGATTGGGAAGGATTTTAATTAAGGGGATTTGCTATTTACAAGTTAACGGGAATGCCTTTGGTATGAAGAAGATGTTAACTGTCTATTTCCCCATTCGGATAATCTTGAAGAAGGTCGAGTCTACAGTCTAATCTACATTTGAAAGCTACATGATTAGAAGACTAAAGACGAATTGCATTTGATGATCTAAAGACTTCTTCTTAATCCGGGCTGAGAAGAACACTTGAAAATCTTCGTCAGTTTAGGGGAGAGCACTAATTGGGGGAGATTGAAAAGCTAAAATGTTATCCCCAATTAGACTTGCTCAGATTCTTTAGCAATGATTCATTGCTTGATTTTTGATGACACTCCTCCAACGCCTAATGCTTCAATTACTAAGGATAATTGGGATTCATTGTTTTTCAAAGATATGTTTGATGAGTACTTCCAACCTCTAATGAATGTTGATCATCCAGCTTCTGAAGCTCATGCTCTGGTTTCTATTGACTCAACTGGTTCACCATCTAAGAAGTACTTCTTGGAATTCTCAAGAAACCTTATCTCAAGTTACTTCACAAGGCGTTGTTAATGACTATCATTGCAGTTGCACTCATGAATAGTGATCCGCTCTTTGGTACTCCTTTGCCAAATCTTCACGGATCATTGTTTCATTTTTCTTCTCCAAATGTGCACTCTGTAAATCAACCACATGAACATTAAGGAAAATGACTTCCTCATCCGCTTAAAAACATTATTGGTAAATCTTCCAGATCAGTTTCTACATGTATACCGTAAGGAAGAATGCATTGATGTTGAGGAATCATTTGCTCCGGTTCAGTCAGTGGGTCAATGTACATCTGATTGTATGTTTATTCACGTGTTGGACATTTGACACAAGTTGATCACTTCGAAGTTACTCATTTATAACTTATTTTGAGGTTGAAGTTGACGTTCACAAAGGCGTGTTCTTATTTGATAACTTGCTCGGGCTTAAGTATTTGTGTTGAAGACTTGGGTTATCTAGTTACCAGCAGTCGAGGTGGATGATTGAAGACCTGGTTAACTATCACTATTAGGAGTTACTTTGTTTTACTCAGTGTCACACGCATATGACGGTGTGGATAATCGCAAGAGGTGTTAATGTCTCATACTTTGTTTGAGTAGTGAGTACTTAGAGATTTGCTTGAAGCATAGATTCTCGACACCGTTCTTCCATCTTTAAGTGCAAGCTTAAGACACAAATGCGGGGAATTCGACTTCAGTTTCAAGTTTGGTATATCGGGTTTTTCTTCAACAGTGGTCACTTCAAATTTTCTACATATGGGTTGATAAAGATAGTCAGAGAGAGTTTATGTAGCAGTTGATTCTCACAGGATTCACTTGGGCTATTTGAGTTCTTCTCACAAGATTTCAAGTTTATGGATATATTATGTTTTGCTGATTCTGAGGTATAAAAACTATTTGGGGGAAGGATATATTATTCCAACTATTTGGGGGAAGTGGTCTCTGGAGACCTTTGGTTTTTGTTACTTCAGTGTTCAGTTGGAAGAAATGTGAGAAGAATATTTGGAACGTGAGATGATACTGCCTATCGACATCTTATATACAGTTTATGATAAAGTGCTTCCGGTTATATGCACAACATGTTCACTTGATCGAGCTAATTCAGTTATTTCAGAGTTGTCATCCACAGAGATGATTAGTGACTCAACATGTTACGTGGATGTCATCGTCTCTACTCTTGTTGGGTACATGTGTACATTATTTGCTGACTGGTTATATGTTATATAACTGGAATGCACTTGGTAAAATGAAGATGTTGATATGTTGTTCCCCTAACTAGACAACTGGTCAATCTCGAAGAGTAAGGTGTACATCGGGGATGCACAACAGGTTCATGTGATCGGTCGTAATCAGTTAATCCGGATTTGATAACCACTGAGACGATCAATGTTTCAACTTGTTACTTCGGTGTTCTCGTGTTCTTCAGGGTGCTGAGCTTCAATCAATGAGACCGCTTTGTATTCAACTCTACTTCTTAGGGAAATGGTCTTTATTCGATGTTTGTCGGTTTGGGGGGAAGCTACCAAAGATTCAAATTGAGAAGGCTAATGTTCAGACGATTTTCTTAGAAGCCTCGGATGCTTTGGTGGCGAAAGTTTAAGAGATGTTGATTCCTTTCTTCTACAACGTGCTGAACGATATCTTTATCTCGGTACTCATTTCATCATTCTCTTAAACTAATTTATCTCTTGTAAATATTTTTTTGAAAAACAAAATACAAAATTATAAAACTTTCAAAATCCATAAAAATTTGAAAAATTCGAAAAATCTTCAAAAAATGTTGTCATTTTGTCACGTTTTTTTTCTTTCTTTCTTTCTGGTTCGATTATATCTACGGTCTTTGTGCTGTCATTCAAAGAATGACACGGGACTTTAGATATTGTTCGAATTTAAAAAAAAAAAAAAAAAAAAAAAAAAAAAAAAATCGAAAAAATCAAAAAAAATAATTTTTTGAGAGAAAGTGAAAAAATGGTTTATTGTCATTTTCAGGCAATAACCCGCTTTTTAAAGAAAGAACAGAGCCATGTTTTACCATGTTTTCAAATTCCTATGCTCTGATTCTATAAACTCCTATCTGCTGAAAAACAAATGCTTTGCAAAATAACTCGGATTCTACTTTTGATAATCATCAGGACTTATATGTCAAAATCTCTATCTCTCAATCAACAACCTATGTCATTGATTGAGGGGGAGAATGATTTCAATTAAATTAAAAAGTTATTTGGCATTAAAATTGTTTTCAAAAGATATACATGCATGTTTTATAAATGGAGTTTAAAGTCTCAAAATCCGATCCGTATCAGTTAAAACACTTTCACAATCAAATCACAATTCTCCTTAAAAGCTTTCAAAATCAATTTAAATCTATACGAGATCACAAATTACAAATGATTTGATAATTGTGATCGGGGGAGAATGTGTGATTTAAATTGGATTTAGACTGATAATTAGGTAAATGGTTATAATAGGATGTACATGCTATCCCGCCCACATGTGACAAACGATTTCAATTTTTTTAATGCACATGTTGAGGGGGAGCATCTATCTTAAAACCTTTGATTTAAAACGTGATCATTTATCCCAATGTGCAGGTTCCCTCTAGTATGTGCAAAACTCTTTTCAAACCTCGAGGCACATATTGAGGGGGAGCAAATTTATGGAAACCTCATCCTTCCCGGAATTGCTATATCTACTTGATTTGTTGAGGGAAGTGATGTTGATATCTTTTAGAAAATGGTAATCAAAAGAAGTTAATTCTTTCTCCTGCCTCCGTGTGCAAAACATTTTCAATACTTGATGCTCATGTTGAGGGGGAGTTCTTGTTCTAAAAATATCAAAAACAATTCAGGTACAAAAAGCTTTGATAATATATCACAAGTATCTGAATTGATTTTCAAATGGTTTTCAATTGGATCCATTGGCAGATGAACAATACCAAATAGACCGACCAACTTTACTTCATGTACGGTGATATAAGGATGATAAGGTTAGGTATGTGTTCCCATGATTCGCCAGTACCGGAGGGATCTACCCAGGGACAATCCACTAGTTAGTGTAGAAGTCCTTAGGTATGATGATAAAAGGAGAAAAGTGAGATATGGGAAGAGTGCAGACTAAGACTGAGCTAGTACTGGAATAAACCCAACAAGGTAATAGCTATGAAGTCTCGGTAAGCACTGAAGGGGTTGAAGAATTAAAAAGAATTGAATGAAAATAGGGTGAAAACAAATAGCCCTCCATTAATTCAACCTTAGGGCAGAAACCGGGTTCACTTCATATGCTACTGATGGTAACATCGGTATTGAAGATAAGACGTCATGGACCCAGTGACGCACTGCACTTCAACTTTCCAAACCACTCAAGTTCCTCTTAAAAGGGCTTGTTTCATTCTCACGGGGAACCGACATTATCTATCGACTTTCTCTTAGAGATGGTTGATATTGAAGAAGGAGACCCTCTCCCTAGTCTCCGTTATAGGATCCAAATATGCACAAATTGAGTCTAGAGCCACGAGATCATCAATAAATCTCATTAGGACACTTTCAATGAAGACTCTCTGTTTCACACAATGTGGAAAGAGAGATTATATCTTGAGTCCTACGCATTATCCTTGTGGTATTGCCAGAACATCTGAGTGATGTGTTCACATATTCACAATGAAGATGGAAAGCCTTCTGGAGCCAACATCAAACAAGCTCCTGGTAGGTGGCATGTGAGATCTATTTTATAGATCAACCATGTGACAACTGAACAGAAACAATGGGGCGATTCAATCTCTTGAATCAAACCTGGTTCAGGTTAGGGATTGACGGATACCTTTGAAAAACCGGTCTTTGTGCTTATAAACTCTTTTCTTTAGCACATCGACCGTGTACTCATTTTTCATACCAAAAGGTATTTTTATGATTGATAATTGATTTTCAATAAAACCTTCGTTGTATTGCAAAAACAATTTCTATTGAGCAATACTCGACTGTTTTTCAAATCTCTTTTCATCAATCAGTGGACTTAAAAATTCGCTGGTTCACTCACTCCGTGTTGTCTTCTTTGAGACGTTCCGGTTTGAGAACAGCTAGAACAGCTGCGAAACCCTGTCAAGGAGATTCTTAGGAATCCTACCTGATCACAGGCAGTACTTGTACTGATCAACGGGGAACCGTGGGCCGTGTACCTCAATTCAACGAAAGTGATCAAAGACACTTTCGTGCGATTTGTTGCTAACTGTTGTATGCAGGTACGCCCGACGTTTGCAGCTGATCAGAATGAAGCGGTCAATCCACAGCCGCATGCTCACTTAACACATTCAACTCAAATGAAATCATGATTAGTGCATCAATGACTCTGATATTTTCACTCCATGCTTCTGCTACGCTGCTGCCAATATCGTGATTCAACAAATGCTTCCGTTACTCTGATGAGAAGATATCATGATCCAGAATGTGAGCATGTCGGTCCCAAAGTCACAACATCACAAAATACCAACACCACAAAGGATGTGTCAGAGATTGTTGATAGCCGATGATCTCAAATGATGGCTCAGAATTATTATCACGTGGATCAGTAAAAGACCTCCACTTGGAATAACCAAACATGCAATGTGAAGAATCAATGACTACGAACTCAAGAGCAAAGGACTACATCAAGAATACTAGATCACTTGTTAATGTTATATCTACTTGTATTCTTTGTAATTTTGATACATGTTTGAGGTGACCTCCCTTAGGGGGAGATTGTTAGGAATTAGAAATTCCAGGTATTAAAGAGTCGGTCACCTCAAGTATATGTAATCGTTAGAAAGCTCGTAGTCGTAGTTCTTTTAAGTTAAGTAGTTATTTAGTTAAGTAACACCGTGGAGGACGGACGGGTCTTTACCCACTGTATGCCTGATCCACAGCCCGTAGTGTGGCGAATTATTTAAGACTATAAATACTCTCTACCTTCCAAGGTAGAGAGTTGGAGCTCATAATAATATCTTTCACTCTCTCTCACTAAGTTCCCTAAACCTCTAACTTTCTCTCTCTAGAATTCCATCTTATTCGCCACCTTGTGTTATGGTTTGATGTGTATGTGAAAAGTTATATCTTACAGTAAGGCCGGAGAGAAGGATCCGAGAACCATCATGTTTATTGAAGTCGTTACGTCTGAATTCATTTCGGGGTCGTGCTTCGGCTTTTGGAGAGACATAAGGGGAGAAGACTTCTCTCTGTCGAGAATCATTCCTTTCCCAAGGCCGTCGGTCGCCCCTCTTCCTATCATTGAATCCTCCCCTGAGATTCCTATCTCTTGAGACCTGACTGCTTGGCTTCCGGGATAGGTCATGGGTTTCTCTCCTCGACAGCTCGGTGTTCTTATAAGCCTCTTCCGCCCGGATATAATCGTCTACCCTGGTCATCATTTCTTTTACGGATTTCGGGATTTGATCGGAAAACTTCTTAGACAGGTCAGGGCACCGATGAGCACCCATGAATGCTGATATTTTCATGAGCTTCGGCACTCCCGGTATCCGGCTAGCCTCGTCGGTCCATCGTTCTTTGAATATCGGTAGTGTTTCATTTGCCTGCCTGACAATCCGGGTGATCTCTGTGGGATCCTTCAGGTTCTTTTGTCGCAGAGCAAACCTCGTAGTGAATTGTTCTCTTAGTTCGTCCCAACTGTCAATGCTCCCCGGTTCCAAATTGCTGAACCACCCTTGTGCTGCTCCATCCATAGTCTGTTGGAACATCCGGCACCATACCGGCATCAGCCATTCTCCTTGATTTGCTGCTCCAACGAAGCGGTTGATGTGATCATCAGGATCAGCCGAACCATCATACAGCTTCAAGTTAGCAGGCATGATGCATTTGGGGACATCGAACTCCACTATCCTCCTTGTAAAGGGTGACCGGGCCAATTCCTTATGTGGTTTGATGAGATCATCTTTGGGGTTTGGTGCGGCGTCTCCCTCTTGCTCGTCTTCGTCTGTGAAAGCAAGTCGAACCGGCTTGACGACACCGGCCCTCGTTGCGTTGTACTTTCTAAAGAGGGCCTCTAAGGATGCCATCTGGGCTTGTATTTGTTCCGGCATTCCCGAGGTTTCAGTGTTGAAGACCCCGCTCCCGCCTATATGTTCCGGCGGGGAGGTAGGTTCTGGGGGAGGCCGTAACTCCGGACCTGTCATTCGGTTCTCTGGTAGAATGAATTAGGGTCCCACTATCCGGTTAGGCTGGAGGGTTCTACTTTAATCAACGATGCCGGAGGGAATAAGTCTTCCTTCCTGCACAATAAGCAACACGCGTTAGCCTCGCCCTGGATGGTGTCCAGGACCAAGCTCCGGCGTGAAAGTAAGCTGGAGGGTAAAGATGGAAATAAATGCAGTGGTTAATGTAAGTGTGTGTATTTATCTCTCGAATCATTAAATGTGTTGGGGTATTTATATTACCCCAACTATGTACCTTCGTTACTGTAGATATACTGTTCGTGCAGACCTATATTACATGTTTGCAAGCCTATAGCCACCCTAGTTGATAGGCCACGTGGTGAGAATCCCTTAAAAACTGGATACTGTCATTTGTCGTCCGGACGGTTTAGACAATGCCGTCCGGCCAGCGATGTTGCCGGACTGCATGTCTTCCGGACATATACGCCAACAATATGTCATCTTTCTAATAAGATTGTTCGTAATAAGGCATAAGACCACGTGTTATAACACCACCATCACACGTGGTGGGTGGTTCTTTGTGTTGTTTTGGTAATGATGATGACCGAATCGTTCATGCACAATCGTTTAGTGATGGTGTGTAGGTTAAAGAAAATAATGATAGTTGGTGTGTTTTTGTTGCCGTTGTGTTTTTAATATGTGTTTTTTTTTTGTATTTAGAGAAGAAAGAAGAGCTTGCATGAAGAAGTGGAAAATATGTTTTCGTTTTTATACTTTACCTTTGCATTTTTTTTAAAGTATTTTTGTTAATAATATATAATAAAAATGTTAAATGTTTAATTTTATAAAAGTTTTAGAAATGTTTAATATTTAGTGTAAGATGTACAAACTTAATTTTTGTTAATAAAGTTAAAGATGGTGGTTATTACTACGACTGTTTAGTGATGGAATTGACTCATTGAGGGAAGGATTGAAAAATTAACGTAATATTAATGTACGAAAGTATCAGCAACAATAGATTCACAACAATACTTTATTCAAACCTAAGCCTCAATAGTCGGCTTAGATTAAACCAGCAATAGTATCCAAAGTGTTACAAGATTAGGTTAATGTCAATGAGACAATAACCAGACAAATACAAAGAAGAAACAAGATCAGTATAATGATCAGAAAGAAGATAAATGTGAGACAATGACTGCACACACAGTTGTGTCTAACCCTAGATTAAGGGACTTATTAAATAGGAGATAAAGATACACAAAGACCCCTCTAACGGCTATAAAAGATGCATCAGCAGAAATGAGAAGAACGCTTCAGCAGAAATGAACTTCTAGGAACTTTAAACCATTTATGCTTTGACCATGATTAACCCCTGTAATATGCCTGCAATGAACATAACTTGAAAGCCATTAGTAATTGATAGAATGACATGTTTGCCACAGATTATTACCCCAAAATTTAACATTCCCCCTTAATCTGATGGGCAAACATATCAAACAATATCAATTTTTCACACAAGAATTTATGCTGATAAACAGGAAGGTTTTTTTGTAAGAATGTCCGCAGTTTGGTTTGAAGAGCCAATCTTTTTGGCACTTATAACACCTCTTGCAATTTTTTCCCTGATGAAGTGAACATCAATTTCAAAATGTTTTGATCTTTTATGGAAAACAGGATTGACAGCAAGTTGCAGAGCAGATTTGTTATCACAAAAAAGATTAACAGGGAGATTGATATCTACTTTTAGATCTTTTAAGATTTTTTGAATCCAAATAATTTCACAGGCAGCAGTAGACATAGATCTATACTCTGATTCTGTGGAAGATTTTGAAAGAGTGTTTTGTTTTTTGCTTTTCCATGAGATCAAACAGTCATGAAAGAAAACACAATAACCTGTAACAGATTTCCTGGTTTTCTTGCATTTAGCCCAATCTGCATCACTATACCCTTCAAGATGGTTTTCAGAGTTGCTGAAATTGTACCTTAGACCTTTTCCTGGAGCTCCTTTTAGATATCTCAGAACATTGAGGGCACATTCTAGATGAGATTTCAGAGGAGAATGCATATATTGTGCCAGACAATGAACTGAGTATGAGATGTCAGGTCTTGTATAGGTGAGATAAATAAGTTTCCCAAGTAACTTCTGATAACCAGTGATGTTGACAAGTAAGGGATCATCAGCAGTGGGTATGTATGGAAGAACAGAGTTGGGTTCCATAGGAGTGGACACAGGTTTGCACCCAAGGAGACCAAATTCTTTGAGGAGTTCAAGACAGTATTTTCTTTGGGTGAGACATATGTCATTTCCAGTTTTTAGAACCTCAATGCCAAGAAAATATTTTAAGTTTCCCAAGTCTTTGATATGAAATTTTGATTTTAGAAACTCTTTGAATAGGTTTATCTCATCAATGCAGTTTCCAGTAAGAACAATATCATCCACATAAACAAGTAGAGCAATAAACTTGTTATTCTCTGTTTTGGTGAACAAAGAATGATCATTGACAGATTGAACAAAGTTATTTTCTTTTAAAACACTAACAAGTTTTTCATTCCATTTCCTGGGAGCTTGTTTAAGGCCATATAGAGACTTGACAAGTTTACAAACTTTATTCTTATTGTTCTCATTACAGAACCCCTTAGGGATGGTCATATAGACATCCTCATCAAGATCTCCATACAAAAAAGCATTGTTAACATCAAGTTGGAAAAGAGGCCATTTGTTTTTCACAGCTAAGGCAATAAGACATCTAACAGTAGACATTTTCACAACAGGAGAAAAAGTTTCATCATAGTCTATTCCTTCCCTTTGGTTATAACCTTTAGCAACTAATCTAGCCTTGTATCTATCAACTTCACCATTGGCTTTATATTTGATTTTAAAGATCCATTTGTAACCAATGGGAGTTCTATTAGGAGGTAGATCGGTTATATCCCAAGCATGATTTTCATTTAAGGCCTCAATTTCAGAGTTCATAGCATCAACCCAATTACTGTCAAGGATAGCTTCTTCATAACAGGTAGGTTAAATACTTTTATTAAGACTAGAAGCAAAGCAGTAATTATCTTTGTTAAGGTTAGAGTAATTAACAACCTTTTCAACACCATATTCAACTTTCCCTTCAACAATAAAGTCATTAAGATTAATGGGCAACTTAGAAACTCTGGTTGACCTTCTAGCAGTAGTGGCTGGCAAGCCTTCTTCTTGTTCAGAATTCTGATGTGAATCAGAAGATGTACCAGCAGAATCAGAAGATGCATCAGCAGGATGTGATTCATGTGATACAGTGCCCTCAAGGCGTGTATTATCATCTATGGAAGTTGCAACAGGTTCATCATCCCTAGTAGGATGACCCAACACTGTGCCATCTTCATAGGATGTCACTCTCCCTTCATCATTGGGACTTATTTGTGAGTCAAAGAAATTTTTGTGATTTAAATCTTTAGGCACATAAGTTTCAACAAAAGGTTTTGACAAAGAATTTTTCATTTTGAAGGGAAAAACAGTTTCATAAAATTTGACATCTCTGGAATACAAGATATTTTTTGTTTCTAAACTTAAAAGTTTATAACCTTTTTTTCTCATTTGAATAACCAATAAAGACACTTTTCTCGGACCTACTACCAAATTTATCAGAGATGTTGAGAATGGTGGCATAGCATAAGCAGCCAAAGACTCTAAGGAGAGAGAGTGAAGGGTCATGCCCATACACAAAGGAGAAGGGAGACTTGCCAGACAACACTGAAGAGGGTAACCTGTTTATGACATATGCAGCAGTTAGAACACATTCAGGCCAAAGATATAGAGGTAATTCCCCCTGAAACATAAGGGATCTAGCCACATTAAGGAGATGCCTATGTTTCCTTTCTGCAATACCATTTTGTTGTGGTGTGTAAACACAAGAGGTTTGATGTAAAATTCCTTTTTCATGAAAGAAGTGTTGAAGTTTGTTATTGACAAATTCTGTCCCATTATCACTTCTAAATATATTAACATTGTGTTCAAATTGATTTGATAGTATATGAGTAAAGTTAACAATGGAAACATAAACATCATCCTTTCCCTTAAGCATATAAACCCAGACTGCCCTAGAATAGTCATCAACAATAGTTAAAAAATATTTGTAACCATCTCTGCTAGTGACTTTATATGGTCCCCATACATCTAGATGAACAAGTTCACCAATTTTAGTTGATTTATGTTCACTTAGAGGGAATGGTACCCTGGTTTGTTTAGCTTTATTGCAGGTATCACAAAGATGGTCAGATTCAGATGTACTATCAAGTTTAAGAGTGGGTTTAAGTATATGTAGGACTTGATCAGAGGGATGACCAAGTCTTTGATGCCAGAGATTTCTAGAAACATGACAAACAGAAATGCAATTATTAGAAGTAATCTTACATGTAGAATCAATATCAAACATATATAACCCATTGCATTGTTTACCAATCCCCACAATCCTTTTTTGATGTAAATCCTGTATATAGCAATTAGATTCATTAAACCCAACAAACATCTTGTTGTCTCTAGCAATCTTATGAACAGACAGCAGACTGACATTGTACTCAGGAACAACCAAAACATCAAAAAAAGTTAGGTCATTATTGACCTTTAAATCACCAATTTTAGTAATTAAAGCCTGAGTACCATTGGGATGTCCAACAGTTAGACCAAGATTTGAAATGTCAACAACATTAATTAAAATTTTTGTAGATACAGTCATGTGCTGATTTGCACCAGAGTCAACAATCCAACCAAGACTGATGTTTCCAGATAAGGTTTTTGTGTTGTTGTTAAAAAATTTGTTGAAGTTTATATTAAAATTGACACTGCCATTAAAGAAAGTTCCTGAAAAATTTTTACCTGCCATGTTGGCATTAGCAGAGGACACATTGTTGTCATTAAGGAGACTCATAAGTCTGGAGAGTTGTTCATTTGACAAAGAGACAGGGGAGTTGCTAGCTCTATTATCAGTGATATGATTAGCATCAGTGGAAACATTGTTACTGCTGACAGGTTTAGCATTAAAGTTCCTTTTGACATATCCAGCAGGATAACCAATAAGATCATAACATCTATCAACAGCGTGACCAGGTTTTTTGCAGTTACTACATTTGAGATTCATGTTTGGTCCTCTGTTGTTTGAGCTGTTACCAGCATTAAAACCAGAACCTTTATTAAAAGTGTTGTTGTTAAAACCTTTTTTGTTATCAAAAAATTTTCCACCATCAGAAGTTTTTGCAGCAAAAGCTGTAGCATTGGGTTTAGCAGAGCTATTCCCAGACGAAACATTTATGTGAGATTCTTCTCCAAAGACAACATAGAAGGCAGTTTTGACATTAGGCAAAGGATCTCTGGTTAAAATATTACTTCTGATGGGAACATAGGAGTCATCAAGAACCATAAGAAATTGCATTAATTTGATTAGCTGATTGTGTTTTTCAAAATGTTTTGCAGCCTCACAAGTGCAGGGAGGCAAGCTAATCATACAATCAAATTGTTTCCATAAAGAGTTAAGATTGTTGTAATAATCAGCAAGAGAGGACCCACTTTGACTAAGAAGGTTTATATTTTTATGTAAATTAAAAATGGCTGAACCATCAACCTTATCATAAGTATCTTTAAGATCATTCCACATTTCATAAGCAGTTTTAGCATAGATAGCACCAGCAAATAGTTCAGGACTGAGAGAGTTAAGAATCCAAGTAACCACAACTGAGTTACAGGTATCCCATTGATTAGCAAGACTAGGATTTGAGTCATCTCTTATGCAAGTACCATCAATAAACCCTAACTTATTATGATTCCTTAAGGCAAAGGTCATGGCCATATTCCATATTTTATAATTTTCAGTTCCAGTGAGTTTGATGGAAATAATAGGAGTACCATTGGTGTTATTAGGGTGTAAATACAAAGCATCACAAAAGGATAAGCTTTTCTCAGTGGAAGAACCACCACCAGTATTATCATCACCAACAGCCATAATACAAACAATAAGACAGACAAATAACACAGACAGAGATAATAACAAGAGCAGATAGACAAATAAAGAAATAGATAAGACTATGTAATTAAGAAACAACAAGCACCAAGCCTGTGGACTGGGGTAAACCAGAGCAGGTATTCATACCACTCAGAGGTGGCAGATCAAGATGTTAGTCTACCCGTTTGCACCCACAAAGACTTAAGTACTGTTTGTTTGAAGAAAAAGAGTAGACTTAGACTTACAGAGCAATATGCAGCGGAAAGAACAAATCACAATTACTCTAGATTCACTTAGTCTAGGGCTAATTGTGAATAGAAAATAACCAGTAATTACGCCAGTAGCAATAACCCCAAACCACCAGTTTTGTTGTTGAAGAGATGTCCCCAAGTTTCTACAAAGAAACCCTTAGATGGTGAATCAACAATGATTATGAGCCTGAAGCTCTGATACCATGTACGAAAGTATCAGCAACAATAGATTCACAACAATACTTTATTCAAACCTAAGCCTCAATAGTCGGCTTAGATTAAACCAGCAATAGTATCCAAAGTGTTACAAGATTAGGTTAATGTCAATGAGACAATAACCAGACAAATACAAAGAAGAAACAAGATCAGTATAATGATCAGAAAGAAGAGAAATGTGAGACAATGACTGCACACACAGTTGTGTCTAACCCTAGATTAAGGGACTTATTAAATAGGAGATAAAGATACACAAAGACCCCTCTAACGGCTATAAAAGATGCATCAGCAGAAATGAGAAGAACGCTTCAGCAGAAATGAACTTCTAGGAACTTTAAACCATTTATGCTTTGACCATGATTAACCCCTGTAATATGCCTGCAATGAACATAACTTGAAAGCCATTAGTAATTGATAGAATGATATGTTTGCCACAGATTATTACCCCAAAATTTAACAGTTAAATTGATAGTGATGTTATTACCGCATTAGTCTGATATAAATAGTATTGTAAGTTCTTTTTCAAGAAGAAAAACAAATATTATGGTAGTGTAAAGTATTCATGCATATAGGTCAAAAGAAGAGTCGTGTCACCCACTCATTAGCTACTAAAATACGCATCAAGATTCTTTCTTTTGGATTTCTAAAATTGTGGGTGATGAGTTAAGCAAACTTTGTTCAAAGAAAAAAAAGTTAAGCAAACTAGACAACGATAAAACAAAAAGATAGAGACGAAATAATTAAGATGCATGTTTTATTAAATTTCTTTATAAACATATAATGCTATCATGGCAATACTTTTTCAAGAAAAAACATACTACTATAGATAATGTTTATATATCTAAGTCACCTCACTATGAGGGAAAGAGGCTCATCAAGATTCTTCCTGTTAGAATTCTTTATCTTGACTTCTTAAATGATGAGTCAAACCAAGACAACATATCTAAAACGTTATTAAGGGTATGTTTATGAGTACTGATAGGGATACCTAGTTTATATACCTAAATTCATGCCTAAATAATTTATCATGTGACACCTGAAATGCAATATTTTTTCATTCATAATTCTCATAACATGTGTCGTGATTTTAGAGTTAGGCATATCTTTAAGCATTAAATTTGGTCATTCAAACCATTTTCCTATGTTTATAAGTTTACGTAACAACAATACAAGTCCACTTATTAACAAACATACATGTTTTAACATGTATCTTTTGGATTTCAAAAATGGTATTTAAGGTCAACTGTTTATAACTTGAGGCAAAAACAATACTTACAGGTCCAATAATTAACCAATTTTACGAGGAGTTTTGGATATTACCGTTAAGATTTGCATATTTCTGGCAAGTTTGATAACCGTTGACCGCTATTGATCAAGGTTGACCAATTTGTTTGTCTGATTTACACAAATCAGAAAAATTGGTGGCTTTGTAGTGTCTAAGAGATGATTAATCGGCCTTGCAAGCTTTTTTTTCAAACACCACTTTACAAGTACTAATTAACAAAGATACGTGTTTCTTTTGGATTTCTATTCTGGAAAATGGTATTAAGGTCAAATGTTTATAAGTTTAGGTGGTAAAAAGGATGTCACCCCACTAATTATTTAGTGAAGACACTAATCAAGATTCTTCCTATTAGGATTCTTGTTTTTTGATGAGTTGGGTGGTCCAAACTATACTTACACATCCATATCACCCTTTTATTATTCTCCTCCATTTTGTTGCTAATAATTAACCACTTTAACTAACTTTTCCTCTTTTTTAATCTTTCTTATTTTCTTCTTTTGTCTTTGCTTAATTCTTGATCTCAAATGAATTTTTTACTGCCTGCATGGTAGAGTTACTCTAAAACCATTATCTATTTCTAGATTTCTCTATAAAAGTTTTAAGCTTTTCAGAGACCTAAAGGGGTAAAAGATAAGGGGCATGGCAACTTTTAGCTTATCAATGGTAATCACGTTTGAAAGAATAAGATAGTATATAAACCTATTAGTGGTGCATGATTATAAGGCTAAATTTGAGAATAAAGACAAGGGGGACCATTAGGAAAATTCCATTATCGATATCGGTCTCTTTCTACTTTTCACTAAATGACTAACTGCGACTTATGGTGCTATATATTCACACTCATTGAGACAGATAAGTGTACCACATCAGCTATCTATCAGTGAACCTAAGATGCAGGCGAAAGAAGAAGAAGAAGGAGGCGATGATGATGATGATGGCATTAAGGGAATGTGAGCAGCAATACCCTTCTTAGTTCGATTGCTTTGTGATCGAATGGATTAGGGGAAAGGGAGGATAACACTATAGAGGCAAGTCAAAAAGGCTAAGGGAAGGTGATGCCTTTCTTCCAGCAGTTTTCGTGAAATTATTTCGTGTTTGTATGTGTTTATGTTTTGTGTTTGTTTAAGTGTGTTGTCACTTGTCAGTGAATGTTGTAGTTTATGTCATGATCTTTAAGATCATTGATGATCATCATGTTGTAATTTGGTATGTTGTTCTTCTTTAGTTTTCTATGGTTGATGTTGTATTGATATCAATCTATGTGAAATCATAGCTATCTTCCCCCCTAAACTCCATTAATACAAAACTTCTTATTTTGAGATTTCACTTATCTTGCTACATCTATCATGTGCTTAAGCATCTGCATAGTAATATTGAATTGTTGATCTTAACTACAAGCTATCATGGGCACATTACAGCTGATAAAACTTCGAAAGAACAATATCTAAAGTCTCAAAGTCAAACTTGAACTTTTTGAAATAATAGGTACCGTAGCTTTCCTTGATGGTTAAGCAAATGCAAACAAGGCAAAACAAAATAGGTGGTGGAAATTGACCAAATGGGGGGTCGGGAGAATTTCAAACATAGAACAGACACATTTAAAGTAAACAGTGTTAAAGAAGACACATTGCCGGGTAAAAGATGGTGTATGATGCAGCGGTATAACAACGATTAACTAATTTATCTGCAGAAACTATTTGTAAGGTGTCTTATGATAACATGGGCATACAACCTTGTCCTATGGCATCCCAACAATGTACAAAGTGATACCAACCTAAATTCCGCACTATCCCACAACCAGCCCAGGTCATGTTTACAACTGAAACCAAACCGACACTAGTGCAGGAAGACAATAAGCTCTGAGTTTACCCAGTTGTGGCAAATAAAGAGCTAAACGCGATATTTTCTCATTATGAATGAATAAATCTGGAATAATGTTTAGCTCGTAGATATCTTATGGCAATGGTAATACAATGGTGTCAAAAGTCTAGATGCTTTGAGGTTAAAAAGAATCTCTAAAAGTCACAAAGCAGTCTTGTTCAACTCTTGCTTAAAAATATTACTGTAACCATACACCTCTAGAAAGAACCATACATCTCTGGGTCCTTTGCCCTTTGGGGTTTAAAACGGGCCACATGAGAAAGTTGTTTTTATAGTGACAAATCTACATGGTCTGCTAACAAATGTCTCCTGTAAAAATATTCATTTAATGTTTTTATATAAACAAAAAAAACATTCTACTTTTCCAGATTAAAAGAAGTAAAAAGATACGTCTAGCAGATGCCACGAAATTCGTCACAAGTTTCTATGGATCTTATGATGCTTGGGTCCATTAGTTCTTTTGGTTGTGTTAACCATACGCAAACAAGCTTAAAGCCATATCCATCATGGTGGACTTTCGGTTTACCATATCCTATAAAGTAGCTTTTAAGATATAGTCATACAATGGAACCCGTTTTACAGCGCATCCAAACACATTACACATTTTTTAGCCATCAAAGAGATGAAAGCATACCAGTTTGCCTAACAAATTGCAGAGCATCGTTTGACTAATGTTAACAAATTAACATGAAATATTATGCATATTAACATGTAATGTAACAATGAATTGGCAAGTTGTTATGTATTCAAATTGGGCATGACCAAGTGCAAGTATACATGGGTCAATTATCTAGTTCTCAACAAATCGACAATAAGAATGAGGTATTCCAATAGGGTATACCTCTTACTACAAAAACCCCGTTGGTTGTTCTATAAACGGGAAATTAACACCTATCAATTAACTCAAACAATGGGCATTACCTCATGAATAGTATTTTATTCTTATTCTTATTTGCGTTTTCGTCAGCATCAATATTGTCAGCAGCAGCCGTGTCACCATATCCCATGCACAATTATTCAAGATCTAAAGTGTTTTTCATCGCCTCATAAACCAAGTATGTGATGCTAGCTGCGGGTACAACTTTGAGAAGATTCGGAAGAAGTCCTTTGTAGAAACCTCTTACACCTTCTTTCTGATAAGTTTTCATGAACACATCAGACATCCCTTTGTAAACAGTTGCTCCACCGGGGGTTTGTGCTTGCATTCTGGAAACAACAACATCACATACCTAAGAACGTTGTCAAGAAGTGAAACAGAAGGGGTAATTTTGCCGAAATGGACAAAACTTGACCAATTTGGTCTTTTCTTGTTGATCCTTCGGGTTTGCTGGTGCAAAACAACATATCCAACCAGGCTAATTCTAAATAAATGCTAAAGTATTTTCGAGTCAAAACGGTCAATTATTTTTTTGCTCTTTATCTTTGGACCGATGTTTACCTTGTCCTAACAACTTGCAATGGATATACACAAGTCGCTCCAAGAGCCCCCGATACCGTCCCACAACCCAATTGCACCAAGGGACCAGGGTCTGCATGAAAAATCAAAGAAAGATTTACAATATACAACTAGCACCAATATCTACAAGTAGGCATGCTATGAAAAAGGGTGTCAGGTTGTAAGATCATACCACTGTCCTCAAGAATGTATGCTCTTGACATATCTTTCAAAGTCTCATACGCAGCCAAATCAATACCAGCATAAGGTATAATTCCAAAAAGAGAAGGTATAATCCCTCTATAAAAAGCCCGAGGTCCCTCATGAACCCATATGTCCCTCGAAAGTTTCCCTAAACTAGGAACTTTCCCCTGCCCAGGTACAAAAGTTTGCAAACGTGTCTTGACCAGATCCATTGGATATATAGCAGTTTGTGCAACCGCACCAGCCATACCACCCGCAATCAGACGACCCGAAGTTCCAATATCTTCCTTCCCATCACCTCCAATGAAATTCTTCAACATTTCATATGTGTAAAACTTAATAGCGCTTTCGGGTGCAACCTTAACAACATTCAATCCATTACCTCTAAAAAAAGATAAAACACCACCTTCCTTCCATATGTTTTTAACCGCAGATGTTATTGATGCATTAGAGGTCTGAACTTGTAGTATGACTTTAAGGCGGTCAAGAGGAGCAGTTGTTGTACGTGAAGCAGCTCCAGCAACCCCACCAGCAATTAAATATTTGCTAGCGTGAGCATGCTTTTTTATGCCTGCAGGGATTACGGGTTGTTCTCCTATATCTACAAGATAAACTCGTTCCCAGTACTGGTAGATGTTTTCAATCGTTGCTTCGCGGGGATAGAGAAGAAGAAAGTCTCTCCATTCTTCAAAAGTTATGATTCCATTATGATCCTTGTCAATGCGTTCAACAAAGCTAGCTAGTTCGTCATCATCAATTTCTATCCCTGCAACAGAAAAGCTGCCATGGCTTATAAGATGAAGACAATTCAAGGAACTGAAATGCTTCAAAGATTCTACAAAGGGATGAATTGAAATGTATGTGTAACACAAAATCTTAATGTATATTTGGGATTTGGGATCCATGTTCATTCCGCAGTTTGCATGTGACTATATCAAGCACATTCGCCATATTACAATCATCAGGGTGTGAGTTTATTTTTGGCAAATCAGTGCAAAGAGGGTGTTTGGCATTCGTATTTCGAAAGTGGTTATGCGACATAGAATAATTTGAACCCAATAATAATTGTAACAGAAAACACAAGTACACAACGTGAGATAGTGTTTGAGGTTGTGACATCGAGTGTTGGCAATTCTTACTATTATTTAAGGAGTTACACATAAAATGACACCTAAATAAATATGTAATCATTTAATCAATTTCGTTGCAGCCACTCCTAAACTTATTATCCAATATTAACTATCTGACTCCTCCACAACCAGATACTCGGAATCAGTTTCACTGTACCCATACACTAGAAACTCATAATCTCCTACTATAAAACACAAAAATCAGATAATCACTTTTAAACAGACTACCAAACATGAACATCCCAACGAACACTATTTAAACCGCTTATTCAATATTCAATTAGCAAAAACTTTGGCGTGTAACAAAAACAGGAGATAGTGTTTAGTTTTGCTTCTGCCATAACAAAGTGATATACGCAGATGTGCGAATGTTTGACAATTCTGATTACTTGATTACTTACGAATTCAACACTATTGCTTATATCCAAAAAGTAAAACTATCAACTCCCAAACTGATTTGATTGCTTATAACCAAAAAGTAAAACCATCAAATCTCAATAATCATATAAGCAGTTTCAGGCTGTGTTTGGCAACAAGCTTTTTGAAAGATTTAGCATTTAGAATATAATGCTTGTTTGGCAATGAGCATTTAGCTTTTGGATTTTGTTTAAACACTCTTATTCAAAATGCTAATAAAGATAACGATTAGCTTTTACTCCATTTTACACTTTACTCCTACTCAAAACGAGGATGGGTCCCGGGATACACATCGATTTTTGCGACATAGTGTTAATTCTTATAAGAAAACATCGATTTTTCTTAGAATGCACCCGGTCTAAAAGAATTGGGTTTCTAGTCTTTGTTTAGTTTTTCTTAGATGCACGTGATCACTTTTAATCCTGCCTCATCCCTTGCTACAATTATCTTCTTCAAAAGTTTAATCGGCGGGAAAATCCTAACCACGTGCACCCTGGACTAATCCTTCCCCAAGGACCTAGTTCCAGTGACCTTATTGACCTTATAGTCAGGAGTTGGGATTGAACCATTGAACCCATAACCTATTTTCTCAAAGACCTTTTTGACCAGTCAATTAGATGTTGGTAGTGGAGGAGCGATACCATTGATCCTAGGACTATGTTTTTTTAGAGCGGCAACTAACTATCTCACGATATACACACCACAAACTATCTCACATGTCCTAAGCAGGACTTGAACCCACAACCATTCGATTGCGGAGCTTCTCACACAACAATGGGTACCACTTGTTAGAACTATGTCACCAAACGCTTTTATTAAGTCTTTAGTCAGGACTTTGGGATTGAACCTACGATCTATTTCCTAAAATCCTCGTTGATCTATCAATTATAAAACAAACAACCACTACTCTTAGGGGGTGTTTGTTTCGGCTTATATAGTCAGTTACGGCTTATTTGGTTTTGGGCTTATGTTTCATAAGCTCACTTTTTGTGGCATATTTTGAAACTTTTCGGCTTATATAAGTTTATCATGTCATAATGAACTTACATAAGCCGAAACGTTTCAAAATAAGCCACAAAAAGTGAGCTTATGAAACATAACTGATAACCCCAAAACCAAATAAGCCATAAGCCGACTATATAAGCCGAAACAAACACAGTTTTTCTTAAATGCGCCTACTCACTTATAGTCCCACGCACAAACACTTTAGTTTCTCTATCTATATTTAGTTTCTCTTAAATGCACCTACAGGGGCGGAGCCAGAAAGTTATGGTCAAGGGGGCAAACTTTGATAATTTTTAGAAACTACACTACAAATTTGTTCGTTAGAGGGGCAAATTACAAAAATAGCCACATATTTTAGAAACATTACACTACAATTTTTTTCGCTAGGGGGGCTCCGCCACCGCACCTAGTCACTTATAGGGTGTGTTTGGTGAAACTAGTAGTAGCAGTTAGCAGTAAGCAGTAGCAGTTTAATTTATAGAAGTGTTTGGTAGAATAGCTGTAGCCGTAATTTTATTGTGTAAAATGGCATAATGCTAAATGCTTATTCAAAGAGCATTTAGCGTTTTTTTCTTTATAAATGCTAACTGCTAATCATTCCAAACAAGCTTTTTTCAAAAACGCTAAATGCTATAAAACAAACAACAATCGCTATAAAAAAGTTATATGAAATGAAGATATAATACCAGCCTTGACAAGAGCATGATACAACTCCTCAGGCAAAATACAGCCATTATGTTCGACATCAATCGCTTCGAAAATCCTATACAGCTCCACCTCTTTGGCATCCATATACTTTCTAAACTCAACATAATCAACTCTCCCATCCTTATTAGCATCACAAACCCTAACCAACTCCTTAGCATCCGCTAACGGAAGAATATCCAACTCCATCAACCCAACCTCATCTATATAACCGTTGTTTGATTTATCAAACAAACTGAACAATCCACGTAGGCGTGATTCACGCTCCTCTTTAGTTTCGCGTAGGGCTAGTAACACGTGTTCGATTGTTACTGGTCCTTGCTTTTTAACCGGATTGCAAGAAGTTGTTGTTGTTTGTGATCGGTGATCGTGTTTGATTGCGGATGACGTCATTGATAGGGAATATAATTAAAAAAAAAAAAAACGGTTATGATGACATTAGGGGAAGGAAATGAAACGCGAATAGTGTGGAATTTGTTTGACCCGGATTTAAAGTGGAGATGTTTTCGGGTCAAGATTGGGTGGGTGTGTAGTAACGGTTTGGTTTTCTCACACACACAAACGTGTTTTTTGTGTGTGTGTGTGTGAGTGAGTGAAAGAGAAAAGGGATGCTGCTTCCTGTTTGTTATCTGTCTTCTGCCAAAGAAAGTGCCACTTTTGTAGAAAAATTATTGTTGCGTTTAGTTTAGTAGAGGGAAAATGTTTTGTAAAAACAAGGAAAACAGAGATCGCGTTCAAATCAACGTTTTTCAACAAAATGTTTTGCAAAACATAAATCCCTTATTTACTAACTTAACAAAGAAAATTACAAAACAAATTTTAGTTGTTTTCCTTGTTTTCATTTGTAACCCTCAACCCTCCCTCATTTTCTTCAAAACAGAAAATATAAACATCAACTAAACGCGTTTTCTATATTTTCAAGTGTTTTGTGGAGATTAATTCTCCTTTCAAATTTTTACAAAACTAGAGATAGAAAATAAGAGAATTTGTTCTCCAACTAAGCGCATCCTATTTGTTTCCAACGAAATTATTGGGTGGTCGGTGTTACGTCTGCGGTGCCAATGTCAACGGGTCGGGTTTGGGACGGGTTTTAGTGTACTTGTATCTCGCTTATAATATTCGAATCCGTACTTGTCTCATTAACCGCTGGATACTCAATTAATATTATTCATTGGTTTTTTTGGGTTTTTCTGCAAATATCGGTTATCCCTAATTGAATATTATATGGACAAAGTAGCGGTATTAAGATTAAGTCACACTAAAATCAAACGACAAAACAAGGAAAACACTCTAATATATTCAAATTTTTTAAAGTTAAAGAAAATGAATATCGTATTAAAGGATTTAACGCTTTTAAAATATTCATGTACAAAATAAAATGTGTCATGTAATAGAGATACTTATATAAAAAATATAATCGAAGAAATTATATATAATGTATATATATTCTAGTTAATTATAATATCAATAAAGCGGGTATAGATTCGGGTACAGGTAATCGGGCGGGTATTACCAGAACCCATACATTAACTCTTACTCAGCTAAAAAAATTTATCAATACCCAAACCCCGCATCCAAACCCGAACCCAACCCAACAAGTACGGGTTTCGGTTTTTCCCGTCGATTTCGGGTGCTTTTGCCATCTCTAATCTACGGGTGTGCAAATGTTTGTGTTAGCTTTTTTTTCATATATAAATGATTTTTTTTTTTCTTTTTTATCTCCTCATAAATTAAACATAGACTTTTACTTCTTCGAACACAAATCTTATCTATCTCTTTTTCATTTTTTTCTCTTTCAAAAGAACAAAACCCAAACAGTTTTATTTCTTGCAGATGAAGATTTGAGATACATCTCTTCTTCTAAAACATGGTTTGTAAATGAAGATGTAAAACCTCTAAAAAACAAACAACACCTAACGCGGTTCTTTTGGTACCTGGTCTGTTAACTATTTTTAGCTTGTAGTTAGTTTAGACGGGATTAATCGATAATTAATCGGATTGATACATCCTTAAAAAAAATAACTTGTAATAGATATAAATAACAATTAGAATTTATAAGCGATTAAAACAAGTATACAACGAGTTTTTGGTATTTTCGGAAAGATTGACGGTTTCCTGAAAAATTTGACCACTGTTGACCATAGTTGACCGATTTATACAAATCGATAAGGTTGATGACCGATTAGCGTCTAGCCGGCGATTAATCATCCTAGATTTTTTTTTTTGCAAACACTGAAAATAATTGTCCGAAGACACGTCTTCAAACCATCAAAGACACATTGTCCTTCTTACACTCATCTTGGCACCACACGTTATCTTATAACTAGCAGGGTACCCGCGCGTTGCGGCGGGCGGGTACCCTGAAACTAAAATTCTTGGCATGCAATGTTTTATAATTATACATATTTCGTGACAATAACTTTACGGATGATGATAGTTTTAAGTTGGAATACCTTTGAGCAATAACAAGCTATTTCATATAAAGATAGTAGGGTATGAGAGTGATGCGGTTACAAATCTACAATATAAAAGTGATAGTTTGAAATATTATAAAGGTGTGTGGTCAATGTTTTTCACTTTGCCTTATAAATTTTCAGGTATAAAACATTTTTACAACAACAAAAACCTAATAATTTTCAGGTATAAAACATTTTTTACGACAATATCTTCCCGACGGTATTTTAGATTGAATTAACTTTATTTAATAGCAATCTCCATCATAAATAAATAAGCATAAGGTGATAGTATAAAAAGGACACTATGGTCTTCTTTTCTTGCAGGCACATTAGTTGGAGAGAATTATACTAATTTTGTATAGATCAAAGATTGTGACAACACATTGCGTGTATTTGATCGTTTTAAAAAGTGAGGTTATCAACACAAATCTTATAACGTAATAATTGCTAAAATCACAAAGTAAATAACTCCGTCAAATAAATTATAACAACCTAACGATTACATTAGTCCAATTATAAGGATATATCTTTGCAGTACTTTATAGTGTATTTAAAGTCGTAAGCGAAAGAAAATCGAAAAAATAAAAAGTTGTTATTCATGGAATGTCTATAGTTTTAAACAATATATTGACATAATAATTTCATATATTGACATAGTAATTTTACAGTATTTCATGGAATGTCTATAGTTTTACTTTTAAACAATATATTGACATAATAATTTCATGGAATGTCTATAGTTTAGCTGATGGGCTATGATGGGCTGAAAGCCCATAATGCAAACCAAGGTCAATGAAGTTCTGCAACATTTTAGGTTTAGGGTATTTTTTACCTTTACACGTTTTTTTTTTGCCTAAGTTCACACTATCACACTAACTCAGCCACCACCACAACAAAAATTCATCCTTCGTGTTCTAGATCCAACCGACATCAAACCTTAAGACCCTTTCTTTCTTTATACAAATCAAACATAGACAAACTAAGATATTTCTTTCATTTTCTTCTTGTTTCAGCCAAACCACAACAGACTTCTTTATTGTTCATGAATATGTTGCAAGGAGCTCGACTTCAAGATCTTGTATAACAAGGTCTCGGGTAGGTTGTGCTTGAATCTAAACCGAAAGAAAAGAGGAATGAAACACGAGTTGTTTTGTTCTTTCTTTAATATTTTCGGATATAAAAAAAAGTCATGCTTCTAAAGGATCTATAATGTGATTTCTCTCATACTTTTGTTCGAATAATAATTTGTGGGTATAAAAAGAGAAGGTTGAGATCTATGTTTGTTTCTTTTTGTTTCGAGTTAGAATAGATTAGGATGCGAGTTGAAGAGTGATTGGTGAGGGTATTGGTTGTGTCTCTGATGATAATCAACTTGTTTTAATTTTCTGAGAAGATAAGGATTGAAAATAAAGATTGGGTGTTGTTGAGGAGACTGAAATGGTTAGAGATGCGGGTTATGTTTGTTTGTAAGTCTGAATTTTTGGGCTTTAGTGACTTGTACATCATGCTTAACCACTTTGAAGTCTGAAAAGTCTGAATATTTATTAAGAGAGAGAGTCATTCACTCTTTATAAGTATCTTATAATAAGTGTCTATGTGATATTTCAACAAATCAAAACCAGTTAATTGAATGAAGATGATATTTTATTGGTGAAAAATACAATTAATGGAAAAATATAACTTTCTCATTGGTCTAATTGATTTCTAGTCATTATTTTTTTCGTAAATGCATTAAGGCTAAAAGGAATAACGCCAAGAGTCACTCACTCCACGTCAGCGCCACCTCAGCTTTCTCTCTCCTACTTTACCACTCACTCACCACCCGTTTTAACACTCACTCACCACACCAAACTCACTCACTCCACATCATCTTTTTTATTTAACACATTCATTTTAAATAAAACGTAAATGTAAACGTAAAAAAATAATTATAACGTAAAACTTTTATTCATAGAATTAAAAAAAACATTACATAAACAAGTAAAATACGGAAAAAAAATACATAACAAATAACGGTAAAAAGATTATTCATTTTGAGCCAAGTGCTCGATCAAATCGTGACGAAGGTTTTGATGCTCTTCCGATGATCTGATCCACCTCATAACTCGTTGCACTTGCTCTTCATTTCGAAGAACGTCTTCTGGCTGGTGTGCTTCATCCCGAAACCATTTAGGCGAGATTGCAACTTTTTTGTATTTGCGAATCATGTTATGTAATATGATACATGTGTACATCATATTCATAATCCTATTTTTATTTTGCTTTCGTGTTGGATTGGCTATTATTGCCCATTTTTTCTTAAGAACACCAAACGCTCGTTCAATATCCTTCCTTGCCGATTCTTGCTTTCTTTTATACAAAATTCGTTTATGATCATCATCTGCTGGTTCCGTAATCGTCTTAACAAGAGGCGCCAGTTCGGGATATATCCCGTCAACAAGATAGTATCCATGTGGGTAACTTACTTCGTTAGCCACAAAAGGAACCTCAGGTGCCCGTCCGGTTTTGAGATCGTTAAATAATAGGGATTGATACAAAACATTGATGTCGTTGTTCGACCCCGCAACACCAAAGAAAGCATGCCATATCCACAAGTCTTGTGATGCAACTGCTTCAAGTAAAATGAACGGATTCGGACCATGATCACGTCTAACATATTGAGCTTTGTAGGCGTACGGACAACCGAACCACTCCCAGTCGGTACAATCAAGACTACCTAACATCCCCGGAAACCCGTGCTTTGCTTCGTGATGCCGATAAAGTTTTTCAACATCAGTCACCGTAGGTTTCCTCAAATACTCAGGGCCAAAAATCTGCATCACAGCTTCACAAAAATTGTCAAGAGACTCTCGCGAGGTTCTCTCACTTATTTGCATATATTCATCTAGAAAACTTGCACTAACACCGTACGCCAATTGACGAATCGCAGCCGTGCACTTTATCAACGAGGATATACCTTCTCGTCCAGAACAATCAGGATTACCCTGAAAGTAAGCAGAGTGATTGGTTACCGCATTTATTATACGGTTGTAAAGTGGACGAGCCATTCGAAACGTTTTTCTAAATCGTCGATCGTCGTACATCGGGTTAGCAGAAAAAAAGGCTGCTACTAGACGCTCATGAGCACCCGCTCGATCTATGGTTATGGTGGTTCTCGACAATCTAGTATATGTTCGTCTCGACTTAATATACTCGATAGCTTTTTTAATAAAATTTTTCTTGCGGCTGCTAACTTCTTCTCCATCTTCTAATAAATCATCCATGCCCATAAACGTATACGAATTCATTTTTGACGATTTAAATTGTGAAAAGTGTGTGTAAATAAATTGAGAGATGTGTATAAAAATGAAGATGAAATGGTGGGTATTTATAAAAAAAGGGGGTGTTTGAATTTTTTTTTTTACTTATGTTGCAAACGGTCGAATAAATGGCAGACAATATTGTGCAACTCACGCCCGTGGCTCACTCACGATTTGGCCAACCACTCACGCGCGAGTGGTGGCATGGGGGTAAGGGTGAGTGGCTCACGGGGGAGACTCACGGGTGACATACCCTCTATTCCGTCTAGCCTAAGATAATCGGTTTTCTGTATAGAATTAAAGATTATCAGATACATGGATAAATAGATGAGGTTTACTTTGCTTAACTTTTTCAGGGATGACAATTCTTTTACTCTATTGTATATGATATAATTAAGGTATTTATCTAAAACCGTCTTTGTACTCTTCCCCTGCAAAACCTTGAAATGTTTAAGCCGTAAGTTTCAAGAACCTTAAACTCCTTGTTAACTAAGACATATCAACTGAATTTAAGGGTTTCAAAATCTAGTAAAATATGCAAAGTTCAAATCTTATACATTGTAATTCTTTGCAAGTTATCTACCTGGCTATATGATTCAAAATGGTTTTTATACAGATAGGTTACTCAACTTTCCAACTTTATTCGTCTAAGTTACCAAACTTTATTTTTGTGCAAACAGGGTATTGGACTATCGTTACCGGACAAATTAGAGACCAAACTATTTTTAACCTTTGATACCCAGTTGCCTGCCACGCTGGCAGCTGACTTTTATTTTTATTAATTTAAAAATAATCTTTATATAAAGGGTTTTTATACAAATAAGTTACTAAACTTTGCGAAATTGTTCACCTAAGTTACTAAAGTTTTTCTTGTTCAATTAGGTTACTGAACTATGCAACTTTGTCCTAAGGGCCTGTTTGGTTTGTACACGGGATTAAAGTTGGATTTGGATTTGAATTTTGATTTGGATTTGGTGTAGGATTTTGGTTTAGATATTCAAATGAATATTATAACTTAATGCTAAAATATATTATTACAATAAATGAAATAAAAAACAAGAGCTAACATTGTATTTTAGTTTTAACGATCGTTATACAAACCACGGGGACGATTTATGTAATTTACTCTATAAAAAAAAAAGTTTTTTCTTTTTAATTTTATTATTCGAAATTTTTTAAATTTTATTACGATTAAATTTTTTAATAAAAAAAAACTTTTTTTTAAATTTAAGTTTAATTTTTATATAATAAATTAAAGAAAAACAAATTTTAATTTTATTATAATAAATTAAAAAAAATTATTATTTTTTAAACTTTTATAAAAAATCAAAAATTTATAATAAAACTAAAAAAAATTAATTTTAATTTTATTATAATAAATTTTTATAAAAAAAACTGCTTTTTCTTTAAAAAAAATTAAAAAAACAAAAAAAAAAACTTTTTTTAATTTTATTATAAAATGTATGAGAACGTATAAAAACGGATGAACAAGTATGAAAACAACGTACAAAAATGTGTGTTTCGTTGTAGGTATTTTTAAATTCAAGTTTTAAATTTATATTTTGCCGGACTGTACCTAAAGACACTTTCACAGGTAGTGTACCCGATCAGATGTAGCTAGTGGGGTAAGTACGAGGTCGTTCTCAGGAGTAGTGTTATCTAGAATTAACCTAGTGATTTTTACAAGTTTCAAAGGGGTTTTGATTTGATTTAATTATAACTACTAAAACGATAAATTAAACTAATTAAATTATTCTATGAGTTTTGTGATCAAGCAAAAAGGAGAGTGCTAGCCATGTAAATAAATATATATTAGTAACCCAATTGAACAAAAAAAAAACTTCAGTAACTTAGACGAACAAAATCGCAAAGTTGAGTAACCTATCTGTTTAGTAATGGTAAGTGGATATCTGAGTTGGACAATGGGGCCCACAAAAAGCTGAGGTGGACAAGGTAAAATGTCAATCTCCCGGTTACCAGTTTTTTGGGTAACCTAAATGAACAAGGTTCTAGTGTTCAGTAACCTGAATGTCGAACCCGTATACTCCAATACCCTGTTTGCACAAAAAAAAAGTTTGATAACTTAGGCGAATAAAATTGAAAAGTTTGGTAACCTATCTATCTAAAAACCCTGATTCAAAATGTTACGGAGTAGTTAGTAATGATTTACAAGACACGTAAATCTTGTGCATTGCTCCGTGAGGTCTGAGAGTTGGTGTCTAACTATGGTAAAATTGTTTACATATTTTTATTTCATTCTATAAAGTAACGTAGTCTATTTTCTAATCTTTCATTTTAGCCGATCAAAATGTACCAAACATTGTTATAAATTGAGGTTATGGCATGATGATAATCTTAGATATTTGACTTAATCGTGCATAATCCACTATTCAAATAAAGTATTTCGACCCTTATCCAGGTTACACAAAATCTCTATTGGGATAAGACAGTCAAAGCACTTTGTTTCTAGACAAAGCAAAACAAAAAGAATTGTGTGTTTTTCGTGAATATCAAATGAAACCAAACGTATATTGAGATAAAACAATCAAAACACTTTATACTCCACACTTCCGAACTTAATATAAAATAACATTGGTCTCTAGCAAATAAAATTACCTAAAGTAGGTGATGACACTAAAATCAACAACAACAATTAGATAGCTAATTATCAAATTTCAGTTTATATATGTCATGTTATCACTTTTGTAAAGCAATGCTAAAACTTTTCTTTTTCGAAAGGCAATGCTAAAACTTTTCTATGTAAGGATTCTCGCATAATTAAATTTTGTAACACATAAACCTTTCATTTTCCAATTTGATTTTAAAACTTTCCTTAAAGGTTGATAGGTGCAAATGAGCACCTAATTTTGATGTGGCTGGACTTCTTTGTTGACAACTTGACATAACTCATTTATACCTTTGGAATATCTTATATTCCTTTGTTGTTATTACTAATATTGTTTATTGTTCTTACTTCTTACCCTATGGTTATGATCTATCATATGCATACCTAGGTCCGGCTAAACTATAAAGCAAAAAAATCAATGGCTTTAGGCCTCAAATTCTATATGATACTTGGCTTAAAATTTTAGCTAAAAAATTAACTATAAAAGTTTTTTTTTTAAAGAAATTTGCGTAAAATAAGCTAAAAATAAAAGGTTTCGTAGGGAAAACGAAAGCATTCTTTTAGGTGTCAATAAGTGTCATAAATATTAGGCCTCTTTTTTGAAATTTCGCTTTAAATGTGTTAAAAACTTGCTCAAGACGTTCTGTACATTGTGTATCTATTCTCGAGTTTTTAAATGAAATAAAATAAGAGAGGAGACAAAAATATGTAGAAAAGAAGAAGAGATGAGTGATATCTTTAATTTGTATATTGTGTTCACGGGTTAGAAGAGAAAAGAAAATGTAACTGATGATTTATTTTGTCTTCTTACCGGAAAAAGCTCAGAAACACAAATTTATTTTGTTTTCTTCCCTATTCTTTTCTATTCTTTCAAAAATAAAACTCACGTGCGTAGAGCATACAAGGAATATGACTAGAGTAGATACTTTTATTTGTATCGAGTGCAAAGCTTAGACTCAAAAATATTTTTACAACATCATTATACTCGATGCAATTTCAATGAAGACACTCAAATACCAAACCAACGAGGTTGTTCATGTCACTTATCATCTCGTTATCAAAGATCGAAGAAATGAGCCACTCAAGATGCAATAGACTGGTATTAATCTTCACTATGCTTTCTTCGACGATAAGCGATTACAACAACAACAACTATTGCTAGTCGAAACATAGCTACACATAAGACACAGAAGAACTGAGATGATAAGCCGACATGGACGGGGTTGTCGTCTTGTTAACACCCACCGAAGGTTTTGATCCCCGTTGAAACCTAGCTAAGTTAAAACGCAGCCTGAATCGACCCACCCAAATGGTGTTCAAGTTTGCGATCAAACTCTCCAGTCGACCCATGTACCTTAATAAACCTCACAAAACCGAACCTTTTACCTGCCTTAGACTCCCGAGTAGGGATGAAAACATCAACCATATGCTCATATTGTTCACATGTATCATTGTTGCTTTGACGTGAAACCTGTCGGGAAATTTGTGACATACAAAGAATGCGATACCTTATGCATGGAATCCTCCTTAGAAGAACTTTTCCCGTCACGGATTGAACCCGATGAGGACCAACTTTTTGCGGAATAAATAGACTGAGGATTGGAAAAATGGTTGTTTATAGTTTGCAGTACTATTTATGCGATGTTCTATCATGATCATTTTATTCCCTTCAGAATATAACATATAGGATACATGTGTTCTTTATATACAAAACAATGTAGATTGTTATGACCATGGAAATGACTGCAAATGACTTGATTTTTCATAAGTTTATTACATTAGAAATCTACTCCAATTTTGATCAAGCTATTTGACTGTCATGTTTATGTCAATATGTACGTGTATATGCAGTTATGGACTTATGGTCAGGTGATTGCATATCTTTTGGGTTGGGCTTTAATTTGAGTTTGTTTAATAAAGTCAAAAATTGCTATAGTTGATGGACTTATGTTTAAGACGTTAAAACAAGCAATAGTTGAATGTATCTTTTTCATAACAAGATGGGCGTCGGCCCCTCGCGTTGCGGGGGGGTCTTCGTAAACTTGGCAACACTATTTGCATTAATCTGTCGATATCTAATGCAAATAAAATGTTAACTCGTCTAAGTAGATGGGCTTTGAAGTATAGTAGTTCTAACGATAATCAGATACTAATTTTTTTGTTTTCTTTTCTGGAACCGCCACGTTCCTTCGGGGCATTTGATATTTATTAGTATACCTATTTTGCGTTAAACTGTGAAGAAACCTGTTGATGTATTGACCTTAGAGAAAGAAGACTGGATCACAAACAGCAGTAACGAAGCTAACGTTATCGCATATTGTGAGCCAAGTTCTTTCTCCGAGGTCGGTAAGCTAGTTTACTTTAGTTTGCAAGAAAGACGTTAGAACAAACAATTTTTTTTGTATGAAAAGTACTTTCAATAATTGTTGGTCGACAAAAATAAAGATGCCTTCATCTAAATTAGGTTTTAGGAGATTTGGTATTTTGGATCGGTATGAAAATGAGTTGTTGGTTAAAGAATATATAAAGAAAAGGATATGTCATGGTTGTTAATAGGTGTCATGTTGTAATGAGCAAGTGGCAAAGAATGGTCACTACATGTTACCTTTAGAGATTGGCAACATAGTATGTGTCATTTTTGTCATTTGTATATGTGCAAGGTTTGTAAATGTGCAACTCTTAAGAGGGTGTTTGGGAGTGCGTTTGGGGACAACTTATCTGATTATTGCGTTTCCAAAACACAATAATCTCTTTTGTAGTGTTTGGCAACAACAATATGAAAATCGATTTTTTGCGTTTTGATAGCCCCAAAACGTGGTTTTGCAAAAGCAACTTCATCCTTACCGCCACAAAACGCAGTTCTTCAAAAACAAATTATTCATCATCAAATTACTATATTACCCAATAATATATGTCACGTTCTTCTTCACAAATCTCAACTACAACCTTTTTTTTTTTTTTAATTCTGAAGTGCTGATTGTTCTCCCAGCTGTCCTTGGTTGCCGTCGTAATTGATTGTTGCAAACCGTCCAAACCTAAATGGCTTCAAATTTACAGCAAGTCTGTTTGTTCTATAATAATTGGGTGACACTAAGAGGAATCAAAGATTGACACAGGTTGTATTGGTCATGAAGACGATGACCTGATATCCACTCGCTATTTTTTCTTATAGGAAAAAGATATCTTTTGTTATTTAAGCTTTGCAAGTTTTGAATAAGCATCTGAAGTGCCCCACCAAACAATACAAACTCAACAATTTTAATACTTCGTAAATTTTAATAATTTTGTTAAATTTTTATGTTTTAAAAGTATGCTTAGATTGTTTATTTGTTATTATACATCAAATTCTAATAAATATGTCAAACCCAAATAATTTGATATCGTAACATATAAGAGTGTCCATTTTCGTCATTTAACATTTTAAATTACAAGATAATCTGATTTAACAAACACTCAAAAAACTGATTATTTGAATATTGTGATATCAAACAGCATAATCAAATCCAAACACTATATTTCAAAACCACGTTTTGTAACAGTTGATTATTTGATTATCCGTTTTCAAAACGAATAATCTATTTTCAATAAGCAAACCCAAACACCCCCTAAAACTTTATATATTTTAATGTATGGATACTTACGTAAGCATTTAGTAATGTATAAATAGATATCTTTTGTCTATGTCCCTGCATGAGAAATGTAAGCTAGTTGGTTGCTACTGTTCTAGATTGGTTCAAAGATTATGGTTTTCTTCTTGTGTATATAAATAGAGAGGTTAGGTGTTGCATCTATCATTTACTTTTCTTTACCATCAGTCGCCTACACCTCTTCCATCTAGGGTTTTCTGTAGTCGATTGTGAACATCTAAATATCATGGCCGCCACCCCTAACCTCAACGAATTGAAATATCAATCTAGTTCTGACGCTTTGAAAAAATGCTTTAAGTTCTTCTTTACTCAACAGATGACTGAGGAGGAAGGTTTTATTCAAAATCTCGGTGAGGAATGCAACGATCTGCGCAGGAAGATCGAGAAGGAGGAAGAGTATGTTGAGGAGCTTGAGTCTTTTGGCCCGTTTCATGAAGTTGCTCCTGATATCATTAAATGAATCAATGAAACTTTGCAAATGGAGCGTGACAGGCTTGCGAATCTGGTGGCTGTGCTGGTTGAGGCAAGGGAAGGGATGGAGGAGAAGCAGAGACACATCACTGTGATGGATTTCAGTGATTAGATCTGTGAGGTGTTTGAGTGTTTTGTGTTTTCGTCTGGGTAGGGATGGTTGTGAAGGTATCTGTGTGGGGTCTTTGTTTAGAATAATGGGTAGTTGTGGGGTCTTATGTTCTAACTGTATGTGTGTTGGGTGTCTTTAAGTTATAATCGTACCCGTTTATGTTAATATAAGTTGTTGTTTTTAAGTGTTATTAACTGTTTTTTGGCTTTGTTCTTTGGTTTATGTATAATGTTAGTGTTATGCTATTTTTCGTTATCATCGCATTGTAATGTGTCCGTGATCGTATGTGTCGGTGTAAAATATGCCTAAAACCTATCTGCTCTAGCCGTGAAATGTTTTGTGGAGTTGTCAATAGTTTCAAATATTGTTGATTGTAAGGTTGTCACATAGGCATGGAATTAACTGTTTTTTGGATTTTCAAGTGGTGTGGTTCGATAATTTTTTGTTGCTTTTATTGTGACTGTAAGGTTGTTTGTTGATGGTTTATTCGTTGGTAGGAGTATTTTCGATAGAGCGCCTTTTTTTCATTGTTTTTCGTAATGATTTGTGTGTGTCACTGCTGGTGATAGGCAGATACATCGTTGGATATGCTTATGTGTCAAAGCATGTGAAATTAGTAGCAGTAGTGATATTGTTGTTATGTGTTGTAGGCATTATCCTCGTATCTGTATACGTAGTATAATAACACTTGCAATCCTTTTGTCGAATATACTATATGTACAAAGCACGGTGAGTCGGATGTTTGTTAATGTATTATTGCAGTTACCAGTCGTTTGGAACCTGACTTTGTACTGACAAATGCATCATATAAGATATAAATAACAGTGTTAACTTACAGTGCGTAGCAACACCACACATGTGTTAACCTACAGCATACATTATCAGAATTGCGCAGCGCAGTAACACTGCAGATGTTCTTTGTTACAGATAAAACTACCCCTTACTTCTATTGCTAGACTGCGGTAACCTGTACGGAAATGTTATCCGCAGGAAAACAGTTCTATTTACAAATGATCTATTACATATACTAATATACTAATGCTATTATTCTTGCCTAGTCCTTTTTGCACTTGTGCTTGGCTGTCCAAGTGCGTCGTCTTTTAACAGTTGTATGCGGAGAGATACCTTCGCGTCGTGTGCCTTGATGGTAACTGCTTGCAGTTCAGAGCCACTTTCTGTGGTAACTGGGTTCGGGACTCGCAACATATCAGGGGAAGGAGGTGTGGCTGGTAGTGTGTCTATTGTGGGCGGTAATTCATTTCCTTTCTCTGTATTGTCCTCAGTCCCGGTTAAAAGAAGCGTCTCATTAGCCTGTTGCACATCCGTGCGATTAGCCGGTGGATTTTGTTGAGGTGCTATTAGAAAATGTGGTCCAATTTCCATTACATCGTCGAGTATGTAGACCGGGTTTTCTTTTGTCGATTCTGAGGCAAAATGCAGCTGAAATAGATGGGTAGTTCCTTCCAGCGAAATGAGAATCGGAGGTAGTGTGTATGGATATGTGTGTCCTTCTTCTGATACGATCTTATTGCATTCTGTTACCATTGAGTGTGCCTCGTTACTGAAACATGTAAGTATTAACGTTCTGATGTCGTCGGTGATAAATATCCTAGAGTTATAACTGAAATATATTAAATGAAAAAAGGTTTGAATCAGAATATGTAAAGGTCTGTTGATTAGTAGTAGACTAGACTTGTACGTTCACACTATTCCCTTTGTCGGTAGCAAAAGACGTACCTGGAAAATTGTCGAAGATTTTGTGGCGACAGTCTCGGCAAATCCGAAGATACCACGGCCTTCCGGCGAGAATGTCTGTAACAGTGACGATGACTATAAACCTTACGTTTGCCAAGGTAAATGACAGTTTAGTGTATTTTCTACAGTTATAGTTTTCGGATAAGGTAAGAATTGTACCGTTTGATTGCTTGGGTCCCCCCCACAGCTGTTCGTCTACTGTGGTTCTGTTCCTTATCTTTTCCTGTTCGATGTTGTCGTATCTTTGCGCACGCACATTCTGTATAACCGGTGGTGTTAAAAATTCATTGTACCTATAAAGCGATCGCATGTCAGATTAACACTTTTAGGAATTAAGTGGTATAGTGTCCCAATTTAAACATTGTTGACAACTATATATGCTTTTAATTATCAATTCATGTAAAGTAGGTATGTATTTGCAGATATCGTGCATGATTTGTATGATTCCGAGCTTACATGTTGAGTATGTAGTATGTTTTTGGAATCACCGGGTTTAGATAGTAGTAAGTCGCAATGGTACTTGAAAGCTGCAATCTTGTGTTTATTGACACGTTAATTAGAAAGAATTTTAATTAACTGGTTTATACATAATCAAGGTTCTGACAAACGAAAGTTCTACCTATACAGTATTGCAACCTCCATTAGTAGCTGTGTAAAGATAGTTGTCCTCTTAAGTTAGACCTCCGGTTTTAAAGATGAAAGTGACTGAGAGTAAATTTGAACATATTGTGTTAGCGCTGATTATATCAGCAACTTCCATTAGGCCACCATTGCAACTTCCATTAGCCCACCATTGCATCAATAGTAAATTTGAATACTTATAAGAGAGAGCTTCCTATAGGCAAATCGATCCAGGTTCCTGCACAAAACATAATCTACCGTAAGGATTTTCATACACACAAATACATAATTTAGTTAAGTTCAAATGGAAAAGATGGTGATGTGTTTTGTTTCTATGAATGATAATGGCATCAAAATATTGGCAAACTGTGATGGGCACTTTCTCATCAATGCGCTACCCAAAACCTGCCATGTCTCCAGTTACATCCGGTATGACTACAACGCGTGGCAACATTGACAGTCAATAGACACAAACGCAACTAAATTTCTTGGAGCACAGTATGTACTCACTACAAAGCATCTCCAAAAAAAACAGGTGTATTATACCACATCAAGTTAGGATACATTGAAGCGTAAACAACCCGAAAAATAAATACATGCCTACTGTTCTTGTCTCTCATACACCTGACGTCTTTTTCGGTCTGATATTTTCCCAAACCTTCAATAATTCCGGATGATTAGCTTAAACTTACTAAAGCAATATTGTATTTTAGTTGATTCAGAATTTAAGATGTTTCAGTAAGTTGTAATCAGGTAGCGATGGTATAGATATAGAGAGCAAGAAACCAATTACATATAGTATATCTTTGATGCAACCTTCTCGTGCTAGTGCACAGAAGACCCAAGAATGGCCTTATGCTTCCTGTTTTCAAAAAACTAACAAAATTAAAATGAAGAAAATATTGTACTTTAGGAAGACCACTCTTTTCAAAAAAATGATGTTACACCGTGCTTTTCTTTTTAAGTAAATATGAATGATTTGTAAACACCATTAGGCTCGAATCTGCAAGTATGGCAAACACAAAGGAGCCAAACCTCTATAATGTTTAACCACAGTTAATAATATTTTATTTAAAGTGTGCACTGACTCTTTGCCAGATGATTATACACCAAATTCCCATTAGCAAGAGGCAGCCATTATAAAACCTGGACAGTCAATACTGTAACAGTTTTATAATGAACTACCTATTGCTATTGCGAAAAAGGTGCTTGAGTCAAGGTGACACACAACCATAACCAACCCCACTATATATCTTTAAGTTTGCTAGGAAAATGAAAATAATACCCGAAACTTACTAAAGCACACTGTTAACATCTATAATCCACAACTATTTATTTTTTAGTTCTGAGCATCTGAAGGCCAACAAATTCAAAATACGTTTTAGTTTCTGTAAGAGAATAAACTAACCTGGAACCGATATTAAACATAACACGTGTAGGTAGCAATTTTTGTCTTTAGTTTTACACCAAGTTAATATTCTATTGCAATGCTCTAATACTGTAATTCTGCTTTTACAGTCACACGGGCTTTAATAGTGCAACGATATTGACACTGGTTTAAAACAATATGATTTCAAATTGTGTTTCAGCCAAGCCGTTGGACTATTAAAGCCCATGTAACTGATATTGCAGCACAAAATAGCAGATAGACGAAATTCGAAACATATTGTATATCCTTTTCATTATCTGCAATCTCAAAATCGAGGTCTGTAGCAGTTTCATTTACCATTCTATAAAACTCGATCGATAATATCTTTTATACTTTTGATACTTCAAGTCACAATAGTCAGTTAAAAAGCATATCCAAATAGCCCTATAATTAGCAATAAATGGCTTATAATTGTTGAAGCTGGTAAAAGATGGGCAAAAATCATAAGTAGTGATAAGTATTCGACCAAGAAAATCGATCCCAGTACACCAGAAAAGGTAGCCTTAAACAAAATAGGGAATCGGTTTAACATTTCCAGAATTTAAATAACACATTAACATACGTAATCCATATCGAAGAAGCACACATAAAAAAAGGACAATTATGAACTGCACGACAACTCTGCTTTTGAGATGCACCCCTTTAACCCCTTTAATCCCAAAACTTGATAAGAATGATTCCTTTTGTTACCAGCTCGTACCATTTTCAACACCCAATATTAAAAAAAACAAAAAAATACCTATAAAATTTACTTCTTTGTGTTCGCAAATTCGCCAGTATATACATACTCTAAAAAACAATAACAAAAGATATCTAGTTTTGGTCTCCTCTGCCTTCAACCAAATCATATGCATCGAAAAAATTAATAACAAAGGTAGCAAGTTGCCATTATAATAAGCAAAATCCTACAATCAATACCCAAACAAAGCCCATCAACAATATCTATTTATAATAGAAGTCAGTAACATGCTCCCTATAATAGTGTTGATGAATATAATCCACTGAAACTGACATTCTCTACAATCCTCGAACAAAACATTCATTATTAGTATAAAAAACAAAGCACTAATAACATTGATTCAACAATACGATATAAAGAATGGTACCGGAGAATATATGTATCAAATCAAAATTGGATATATATAAAAATATACAGACACACATAATAATAACAATAATAATTAGGTTTTGATCAACAGAAAAATTAATACACCTGTATAGATCGATTGATAAGTAAAAAAATAACAACATAATATCAATCGATCGTAAGAAAGAAAACCCTAGGCAATTATCAATCGTTTCAAGATGTTGGGATGATTCAGGAAGTTTCAGGAAGAAGCTACTGGATATGGATTAGGGCAGCTGAGTAGATGAGTTGGGCCAAATTTAGCCTGCAAAAAGACCAACAAAACAACAACGCTTGTAAACGAAACGACAATCTACCCGTAAAAACGATGTCGTATTAAATGTCATTTAATATATATATGTTATATCTCTAATGTAAAGAGCAACGACGGTGACTTTTTTTAAAAATTTCAGCACTGGTCGGTGCATTCCTTATTTGGGCCGTTTGGTTTTGAGCCTATAATGTGAGACGGCTCGTTTGTGGTTGGTCAGTTTCTTTTTTCCACCGCTTCATGTTAACACGTGTAGTGATAACTTTATCTTATCATCTCAGTCTACTTTCATCTGCACCGAATCTCGGAACAAATCTTCGATACTTACAGATTTTTTCAGGGTTTTCTTTCGATCACACGGGTTTAGATCAATTTTTGGGGTGCTATTAGCTTCTGGGATTTTGATTCGATTATTATGGTAACCGGCAGATATTTACACTTCCTCCTGCTGGATCTACGATTTTTGGTTGTCAAAGAAAATGGTAAGTTGTTTCCTTATTGCATGCTGATATTTAATTTTGTTATCTGTGACCTGGAATAATGATGTCATCTCATGTTTACATCCCATAACTTTTAATCCGCACACATACACCACCAAATTGTTACCATGATTTGGTTAGGTATGTTTGAAAATAGTTAAAGGGTTTCGATTTTCGGGGTTCCTGAAAGTTATGCAGTCGTGTTATGTCGCTTGCTAGGCGACATGATCATCAACATTAGAAGCCTTTCCTGATATGTGGTGTTTTGTTTTGTATAAGGGGTTTTAGAAGTAGGAATCAACTTACTAATCTAGAGGAAGGATTTTCTTAATGCGGTTTATAAAAGCTTCTAACTTTTACCGTCTTTGGTTTGATACAGTCTTTGGTTTGCGATTTATATAAAGGCTAAACATTGACACTTTATTGTGTGTGGTTTATAAAAGCTTTTAACTTTTACCGTCTTTGGTTTGTAGGTTAACGTGGTGTTACTGGAACATGACGTTTTCACAAGGATTCGTGGAATGTTCTAATTTTGGTTCTCAATATCCTTTATTTATGGTGATGATAATTCACATCAACTTTCAAAAACAAATGAAATGGGTTGTTAAGGACTATATCCATATCCTGGCGCGACAAGGACCGGATGGCATGATTATGCAATCGCTGTTCTTTGCAGCCATTGCGGATTATAGATCTTTTTCACTCTATTTAGTTTAGAAATTTGAGGTTAGCAAAGAAAAAAACAACGACATATTGTTGATTACTTGGAAACTTGGTACAACGAATGTTGGGCATTATATCTTGAGGCTGTGATGAGTTTAAATGGGTCGGTTTAAACGTAAGGACGCCCATATCTTGGCGTGGCAACCTTTTAGGGTTAACGACGGTGGCATCTAAAAAAAAGAAACAACTCTTTGGTTGGTCGGTTGGTTTATTTTTTTATTTTATTTTTGGGCCGCTCGGCTTTCAGCCTCTATTGCCATATCATGCTGGCCCGTTTCTCTGTACCTAGATAATATTAGTGCTACGTTTCAGTTTCATTCCATCTGGAACACACCATCGCTTGCTTATCATCTCATCTAACTTTTTTCTGCACTGCGTTATTGGATGTGATGTAGTTTAGAGCTGTTGTGTCCTGATTGACCGTGTTATTAGTTAATGGTATTGACTGTCATAGGTTTCGATTAAGAATGGGTTTACTAACATGTTGGCGAGGCAGGCAACTGAGCTTGCAGCCACTGTTACATGTGAGGACCATGTCTTAGAAATTGTATTAATATACCACCGTCGTTGCTCTTTACCTTATTTATTATATAATGGTATTGACTGTCATAGGTTTCAATTAATAATAAGATTAGTAGCATGTTGGCGAGGTAGCTAACTTAGCTTGCAGCCACTGTTACATGTGAGGAATTTAGAAATATATGATGTACTAAGGGGCAGTGATGATTACATGTTTTCTGAATAAAATGAAGTGGGTCATTGGAGGTTCGATACGTAACTTGGCACGGCAATAACCGGGCGGCATGTAGTTGTCATTATGCAACCGAGTTTTTTTGCAGCCATGGCGGAATTCAGATTTCTTTTACCCCCTCGAATTGAATAATCTGAGCCTAATTACTTATTTTATTCAAAGTTGGTTTAAACTTATTGTTTTATACATTTTTAATATGCGTAGATAGACGTGTATATATAGCGTACTGGCGTGTCATGATCCTTATAGGTTTTGTCACCCGGTTTAAATGTATCGTTTTTATATACTTTACTGGAACTTCTAATGGAACTTCTATAAATATTGGCGATGGTGAAAATAGAGTAGCCATTGCGGCTACTTTTCTGGACAAACATGCTTTAATTTAATTGGTCGGTATCGCTCTTTCAAAAAAACAATATGAAAAAGCGTTGTTTCTGATGAAGAGTGGGGTTTTTGATGGTTTGGATAGCTTAGAACAAACTGTAGCAGGAGTTTCACGAGTCCTTTCGGCTCGCGATGAAGTATCCGTGTTATCGTACTATTTCCACATACTATTCAGAAAAAGACTAGCATAGGTGCTCTTATGTTATCGGGTACAGTTATGCTATTACAGCTAAACAAAGACTGTCGCGTTTTTATTTATGGTTTTTGACTATATGTGAGTGAAACTTATTGCGAGGCCTTTTTATGAGTTCGAGTTGCACGAAAACCAAACATTACTGAAAGGTGCAGTTACCGTTTATGTCAGTTTTAGGATGTATTCGTTTGAAGTTATTGTTATTATATTTAAACATGATACATAATGCAGGTTCCATAAAAGGAGTATATTGTTAAAGGACCGACGTTTGACTACAGTGTAGGCGACGATGAGATATGTCAGCGTTTGGTGTTTCTGTAAGTGTTGTTTACCAAAACCCATATCTTAGCGTGGCGACCTCACGGTTGCAGCCATTGGGGTTTTGAGTACCACTTCAATAATAGCTGACGTGAGCCTTTTTAGCTGCGTATAAATTGTACACACATACGAGTTGTCGTCATAGCCACGACAGACCTGAGCCTTAGTTGTTGTGATTTTTATCCTTTATGTTACTTTAGATTTCCATAATGATAAGAACAGGGACTGATCTGGGTACTACGTTAATTTCGATTGTTTGCTATCACGATTCTCCTTACTCTTACGATGATACTGCTTGCCACAAAAAAATTATGTGTTCGAGGCTTCTTGGTGATATTTTACGACTGCAGCTTCATGGTAGGTTTTGTAAAAAAAATTATGTATCATGGTATCTTTTATGTTTTTCCTGCATATATGCATTTGTCTAATATAGCTAACAATATATATTTTGGCAATGTGTTTTGTGTGTCTGTACGTTGTTCGTCGGGCCCAAAAGTCTTGGACTACGATCTGATCTCAGTCTTGCATTTCTTTGGTATCCACTTTTCGTGAATAGTATTTGGCAAATGGATGTTGCGACCAGTATTCGGCCAAGAAAAACTAATCCCACTACTGATGTACTGGGATTGCTTTTTCTTGGTCGAATACTGATCACCGCTTATGATTTCCATAAGGCATCCATCACAAGATTTGGTCTTTCATACAACATTTCAATCTTTACGGATACAGGTATTTATTTTCAATTTAAATTTCACATATTTAATGGAATAATATTACTTGGGGCTATTTCGATTTCCTTATATGTATATATCCGCTAGCACAAACTTGGCAACTTGTTGTCATCTAAAATGGTAATTGCCTAACAATTATATTAACGTTTTGTTGTTTTAATGGAATAACGTTACTTGGTATTATTAATAGTTTATATGAAAATGTTATGATGTCGTTGAATTTAGGTATTATAATGGTTTTGAAAAAGTTAAGATAAAATAAAGGATGCTATATTTGGCATCGTTAGGCGCGACACATGAATGGTAGTTTGTAAGCGTCTGAGAAATCTATTAACTGATCATTACGTTGTTAGTCTGTGTGTAAAGGGTTAGTGGTGAGTTACCATTTTTCTATGTAATATTTTGGATTCTTTAGTAGTGAAACTAATTAAGAAATTTTTTTGTAGGTCGTGTAGATGCAGAAGTTTTGAACAGGTTTCTTAAGCAGGTGCACAATCTATACAACAAGTTAGAGATGTTGTGTACACAGAAGTTATAATTGATGCACAAAAGGTTTTTCTTCTTAGCGCGTCGACTGATAATTTGAATCTTTAAAAAGGTGTTATCTTGGCGGGGCGTTTATTGTAACGCAGCCTCGAGTCTTGCAAGCACTGTTTGCTGCCTGGCGATGCTATTGTATACATGCATTTTAGCCTTCTACCAATCTACAGGCGATGATGATAATAGCCGACCAATGCGTATACATTTCCTTGGCCCGCATCGTGGCAAGGCAGTAACATCGAATGTGTGACTGCAGCCATGTTGGTTGCCTGGTATCGCTATTGTATACATATGTCTGAGCCTCATTTCTTATCATTTTTCATGTTTTTCTGTAAGTTTTGACGTGTTAGTAAAATCGTGGATTAAGTGAGAAATACACGTGTGTCTACGTAGTATTCGGTGCGCGTATTTAACACGTACGTATTACTCTTACTGTATGCTAAATCAGGACCCACGAATAATGCATATAAAAGGTTTCACAGCAAATAATGTTTCCTGCCAACTACCATGTATGGGTTCCTGTATCAGTACGTTCTAATTCTGATACTATAATAATACTATTTGGAATGCCACTATCCTCATATTGTATATGCGCTTATATCACCTTTCAGAATCATGGGTAACTGCATTTTTTTAACTAAGGGTAGTTTAGAATTGTCCATATGTATGCAGTCGGATTTAGTTGAATCTTATCCAACTGAATAGTCGTGTCATCGATTGGAATCTTTTCACTAGGTAGAATATTGTAATCTTCATTTGCTAATATTGATACGGGATGTTTAAGATATTGCCGTGTTCTCATCTTCCCCTCGAATTCCTTTCGTTGTCACAATGGTCTAGCAATACGTCTGGTGGAGACCTTTGCACAAAGACTCTTGAAACAACAAAAGGAATTTGAGAGGGCGATTAGACGGGTGTCACTATCTTGAACATCGCGCGTCAACATCATCGACTGACGATTGGAGTATACTTCCAAGTGGAAAGATTCAACTCGATGACACAATAATATTCAGGTATGGAACAAAAGGAACCTTCACAGAGTACAACTTGTGCGGGTACAAGGTTGGCGAACAACGAAATATTCTTTCATCAAGTTGACGGTGATAACCTCCTTGAACATGCAAGTAGTCGCGTATTTCTGTCTTATTGGAGTTCTTTTTTTTTATTTGTTTAGGAGTTCTTTTGAATGTATCCAGTTTGGGATGAACGTATTGAAGGTTGAACATTTCTTGATTTTGTGAGTTCTTAAACATATCCAAGCGCGTTTCGCATTTAAAAAAAAAACAAAAAATCCCCCGCAACGCGGGGGGTGGTTTTCACCTCGTTAATAACTAATCACCACTTAAAAATAAGGGAGAATTGCATATATACCCACTAAAACTTGAAAACTTGCATATTTCCCTAAAATACAAGTTTTCAATGCATGATGTACAATGCAAGTTAAGCATGTTTTGGGTATATATGCAAATATGCATGTTTTAGTGGGTATATATGCAATTGACCCTAAAAATAACTACCTTCAACCTACTTTGATGTACCACTAAATATACATGGTTTTTCCTCTTAAGGTTGTGTTTATCGATTATCATCAAATATTGATATTTGCAAAAAAAAATTTGTTTTATCGACAAGTATTATAATAAGTATTATACAAACGGAAATTACACGGTACTATTGACTTTTGAAAAGAAAAAAACCATTCAAATTAACATCGAGAAAAAAAAATGAACTTTTCATTTACTCTCACTTGATAATATTCAAAACTGAGACCCGCTTAAACTTATCTTTTTCTTTTATTATTTTGATAAGAACAAAAAGTTTAAAAGTTGCATGACAAAGCGTCGCGTCGCCACTAGACACATAATTTTTAACAAGTTGCAAAAACACTCTAGGAGGATAGCTATGTTAGCCTATGCATATCAAAATTATTTTTGTATTTTTGTTGTTATAACCGGTAAGTTAGTTGTTGTGACTAGTTTTACGGTTCAAATAAAGACCAACGACGACCTTATCCTAAAAGAGAAGATGGAGTAGAGCAAAGTGGAGAATCTTTTTTTACTCCAATCCACTTACCGCCATATTACTCTCTCTCTCTCTCTGTGTGTGTGTGTGAACATTCATACCCTCGCTCATTATACATAATTAATTTGTAACACACTTGAACACCCACCTTACACACAACATAATCATGTACACAAACAAAACACTCTAACGCAACCCTTGGTCCGTTCACTATTCCTCCTGAACAATTCCATTGATCTCACGCACCACCACCACACCGCCCCATAACCTTTTTACACGTGAGGAGACCACTCACGCATCCACAAACAACCTTAAGTCTTTTTGTTTCCCATTTAGTCTCGAGGTTTGATTAAAGTTTTGCTTACTTAAGTCTTAGAGTCAATTCAATGGATTGATTACACACTGATGGTTTTATTATCAAGTAGATATTGGCTAGCAATACAAGGATAGAACACCACCAAAACACAAAGGAGACACTTTTGAGTTTGTTATATGAGACTTAAGCGGTTGCTGAAAATCTCATATCCACTCAAAGCGTATCGAGTATTAGTGAACAAGCTAACAAGACCGCAATCATGTTACCTACATTTAGGTTCCTTATACCGGCAAGTTAGCTCTGTAACAAATCGATTAACTTCATTTTACATGGTGATTGAAATCAATAATAAGGTGGTGTTTTTTTCACCAAAAAAAAATCTTGACAACACTTATTCAGACACGCTCAAACATTTGACCCAAAAAAGCGTGTTTATTCTTTTTTTCTCACTCAGATGCGGCCAGAGATACAAACCTCTCACCAAGCTAGTTGTTGAAGGGTTGTCTTAATACCTCTTAATATATCATAAGACCCTTTTTTTTTTTTCTTTTTTTTTTCTTTTTTTTTTAATTATTATTTCAAATTTTTCTTTAGTATTAATAGCAGTTCACATTACGTTTGAAGAAATTTACGTCGTTTTCTTTTTTGCTAAACAAACAATGATCCATATAATAATGAATAATGATGATGATGCTCAAAAGCAATTTGAGAGACTTTCTAAGAATAGTAATACATATTTAGTTTGTAAATTAAATTGTGACATGTCTACTTTAAATACGAGCTTAAAATTTTTCATTAAATTTTTTTTGTATTGTTAATTGATAATGTTAAGTATATTATAAACTGCTTTTTTTGCAATCCTACTATCGTAAAGTAAATGATAGAGACGATTTACAAAATGATGAATATGTTCAACCACATGGGAGAAAAACAAATAAACAATATATCCCTACTTTACGAAATCAAACTGCGACACAATGTTCTTGAATGTTTTTATTTTAGGATGAATTTAATATCTCTCACTAATTTCATGATTAATTTAATATATACTCAAACTCTCAAAGTTCAACCATTGAATGCTTAATGTATAATATTTTTTAGGCTATTTGGGTAAATATGAAATTTTTAAAATTTGAAAAGTGGAGATATGAAATTGCTCATTTGTTTTAAGATATTATATTTCCACATTGTTAGACCGTGTTAAATTTATGACTCAAATGCTCCATTTAATGTTTAGACGCGCTTATGTTTCGTCTCACATTCAAGTTCAAATGTGTAAATCAAATTCAGAGTTTAACAAACAAACAACACTTAAAAGCCGGACTATTCAAACTAAAAAGGTAAAAACAATCATAAACTTATCCGGTTATTATAGCTTTTACAAGATGTTATTTGTAAGTCTTTTTTAGCATTGATGTGGTATCTTTAAATCTTACGAGATGATATCTGTAACTTCTTTAAAACAATCATATACTTATATAGTTATCTTACTTTGTAATTTTGTTTTAGCATTGTTGGTTCCTTTAAATCTTACGAGATGTTATTTGTAACTTATTAAAAACAATCATAAACTTATGTTGTTATCTTATAGGATGTTATTTGTAACTTCTTTTAGCATTGTTGGTTTCTTAAAATCTAAATTTTTATTTCAGCACTGTTGGATTGTTAGTTTATAAGCGACATTTGTAAACTAAATTACATCAAATATGATTTTTAAAGCTTTTGACTTACCTAGTGTACCATATTCCCTTCATTCCCTATTTATAACAACCGCTCTCTAGCTTACTTCAAAGGGCGATGTGGGATTGCCAAAGATTTTACACAACAAACAACGAAAACTTCAATGGCAATCATGAAAACTCGTTGTTCCTTCATTTCATTTATTTCGGACCATCCTGTGTTGATGTTCTTGTTCATCCTTCTGTCATCTATTTTTTTAATGTACAGATTTGGTACGTGAACTTTTTTGTTTCACTTATATTATACTTTCATTTTTTTTCCAATTTAGTACGTGATGATGACGTGTCAAACCTGAAAGTCTGACACGTATCACCATTTATAACGTGACACCTAATCATCACGTATCAAATTGAAACAAACAAGAAAATACATAACATTAAGTGAAACAAAAAAACTTCACATACCAAATCGATATTGAAAAAGTTCGCTACTATTTTTCAGTTTAATCCCTACTTTTTACATGATGTTTTAGTAGATTTTTGTTTTAGCGTTGTTGGATGTTCTTTGTAACTTTGTTTCGGCATCGTTGTTTTATTAAAATCTGAAAAAGTACATAACTTCTTTTATAGCACTGTCGATTTGTTAAAATTTTAAAAATTATCGTTGTTTTATTAAAATCTGAAAAAGTACATAACTTCTTTTATAGCACTGTCGATTTGTTAAAATTTTAAAAATTACACCTTTACGCTTTTTTCCTTATAGACTATAAACTAAATTTATAAAGAAGTAAACGTGAAAGGATAATTTTTGAAGATTTTAACTCACCTACTTAGCTTGTTCCCTTCACTCCCTATTTATAGAAACATGCCCCTAGCTACTATTCTTCACAGGGCAATGTGGGATTGCCAAAGGTTTTATAAAAAAAAAAGTACATGCTTTTAAATATTTGATATTTACACAACAAAGAACAAACAACGAAAACTTCAATGGCAACCATGAAAACTCGCCTGTTCCCTCATTCCAATTATTTCGGACCATCCTATGTTCTTGTTCATCCTTCTCTCATCCATTTTCACTATCACCCTTTCGTTTTATTTCATATCAATCATTAGACTCAAATGCCAGGAACATCACATATCCATTAATCAACTGTGTCTGTTTTCATGTTTGGGTTCATTTAGTTAATGCTGGAGATTTGGATCAATGCGAAAGCAGCAAAAACAGCAACAACCAGTCATGTATTTCTCAAAACTCGAAGACTCTCCCATGTTTCGTCAACAAGTATGTCTTTACGATTTACGTGTGTAAACTGCCTGTAAAGAATTACTTGGTAAATGAAATGTATACCAAACAATAAAAAGGAACACGTAAAACAAACCGAAACAAATTATATCAAAGTATGAAACACCAATAATTATTACTTATTCACCAATGAACCAAAGGTTGCCCGTTTAAATCCTAGGAATTCCCTTTAGAACCCTGATCATCGTCATTATTGTTCCCCAAGTAGAAACCGATGTCAAGAGTTTAGTGATGATAGAATCTACACAAGCATCAATTATAACCAAGAGTTACTGATTGTTCAAGAATAATGGGACTCTCAATCGCCTTTGGAAAGCTTGAAGTTCCTTGAATATGGTTAGATAATACTTAGAGTTTCGTAGACCTTGAACATCTTTTAACCCTTTGACCCAGTTAACGTGTTCCTCATTTAGCTCAGTCTCCTCAAGATAAGGATGAAACTTGTGATGATAATACATATAATAATGTGTCGGATGTCCATGAATGATGTCAATAATGCTCAATTCGCTATTATAGATTGAGGTATCTAGTAGTTATAGAAAACTGAGCAAGAAATGGGAATGATGTTTTTTTTGGAGTGAAGATGACTTAAAACCGTAGCAGAAGAAGATGACTTAAAACCGTAGCAGAATCTTACCATGAGCTTAATGATTTCAGGGTTTTCCTTTCATCACTTATTAAGTTTGGATGATATTGCTACAAGTAGGTCCTGCATGACGAAATTGCAGTTTGACTTTATTAATGTCTTAAGCATATAGCTTAATAGCTTATACTATGAGATTTATACTAGGTGTTACACATTTATGGAAATCACATGTAGCTAGATTGAAGATTATTACAAATAAACTAATGGGTTGCTGTTGGTTTGTATATAAGACAGCGATGATTATTTATAATAATGAGGAAATAATTGAGTTCAAAAGTCAAAATGAGTGGAACATGCAATTTTAGTTATATTGTTTTACCGTGTTTGACCATAAAAGTCTAAATAGAATGTCATATTATAGAAACACTTCTTAAGAGATAAGAACAAAGCTTTATACCATAGAATTACTTTAGAAATTGATCTTAATACGGGTTTCTAATTTTTGGCATATTCATGGTGCCAAAAGCCAACATCATAATCTCATGTCAGCAGTTCTTGGAGCAAAATTCACCATCTAAAGAATAGAACTCGAAGAACAAAACTACTTATCATAAATTCACTTTAAAACGTAATCCCAAATAGGGGTTTTCATTTTACCAGAAAAAAGATCTACTCTTTAACCGAATCATGGTGCTGGAAGTTAACATTACAATCAACACCAATATGAACAATGAAGTTTTGTTAGTAGCTCTATTTGTCCAAGTTTTTGGTGTTCCCGAATCCTGCTGTATAAGTTATTCGCAGTATTTATCTTACCACATAGACTTAATGCTGGAATTTAGATCAATGCAGCAACAAAAACAGCAGGAGCTAGTCATGTATTTCTCCAAACTCCAAACTCAACGACTCTCCCATATTTCCAAACAACAGGAGCTAGTCTGTTTTTTTGTTGTTTGTTATGTCATGATAATATGCTATGCTTGTTGATACGTTTTGGTAAGATTAAAATTAATACACATTGGTCTAAGTCGGATCAAATAGTATATATGGTTTCCATAATAACCCCTGATCATCATCGAGAACCATAATCTTGATTGGTTTCTGAAGTAGAAGCGGATTATTAAGAATTCTAGTGACGATTGAATCAACACAATCATTTAAATTAAGTGGACACTGCTTGTTGAATAATAAAGGGACTTCTTATAGCCTTTAAGAATCTAAAGATGCAATCCATGTAGTGAATGTGATGATCTAGTATTAATAGAAAGATAGAGCTTGATTTGGTTAATTGTGAGGGTTGTGTACTCGTGTTTATCGCTCATACCCCAAATAGCAAGCCAAACAAGATACGAAAATGATGTTCTTTTTGTGCAAAGTTGACTAAAAAACAGATGTAATCTATGCATTTAGGCTTTAAGCAATCATGAGGCCTAACAACATTGTGCTTTAATGTCTGTTATATACTAGAATGACATTATATCTACAAATATTTGAAACCAAATCCTTTTTATAATGGGAACAGTCAAAATAAATTGGTTTTTGGCAATCAAAAGTGGCTATATATATCATTGAGTATCCCACATTATTAGCACTATCCGAGTTTCTTCATGTTGTTATCAGCATTTTGGGTCTGTTATCACGGTTTTAGGTATAGTATCAAGCAAAGATGCTTCGTGGGTTCAAAGTTAAGAGGCTCATATTTCATTATTTCAATTTCGTCAACACAATTTCAAGTTTCATTCAAGGTTTTAGTAGGTTCAAGTGGTTTGTAAATTTAATAGTTTCCTCAAATGTAGAAGTTTCATTCAAGTTTATAATCCTAATAGTATGCAGAAGTTGAGTTCATTGCCTCGAATCCAACTTTTAAAAGATACAAACATTTAAGGATCAATGAATTCAGTCGAACAACAAAGGTCTGATTTTTTTGTTTCTATAAAGGATCCATGTATGCATATATGGTAACCAAGTTTGTTTCGATATAAAGCAGCCAAGGAAAGATTACAGATGTAAAGAGGTAAAGAAGATTTTACATTGATAACTACGGACTCGATAACTTGGGTTACAGTTTGTAGTGTTAGATCAGTCGTTTTAACTAAAAGAAATGCTTAAAATTTCATCCCCTCTGATGATAATCATTAGCTAAGTGGTTAAAGTACAAAAAAAAAAAAACAAGTATCTTAAAAATTAGAGTACCTTCCAATCTAAGGCTAAGGACTTTATCAATTCTATTGCAACATCGTCTTATACAACATTGGATTTCTGTAAATCATTATTTCACATCAACTCGCCTCTTTGCTTTAAAAATTTCGCCTAATTTATGGAAAAAAACTTTTTCTAAAAAGAGAGCTAGGACAACCTTAGTGGAGTTCTGCTATGTCCCTCGTATGGATATAAAACTGGAAATAAACACTTGAAACTTAAAGAAGGCAAATTGGTTAAGGTTGTGAGAATTTAGAAAGTTCTTTGAGTATCCCACATTGGTGGAAGTTGTAACTAAAAGCTGCTATATATATAGAAGCATATGTCTTTGAATTGTTAAGCTTTAAATGTGTTTAAGTCAGCTAAACTGTGAGTGTTTGGTTCCTCTTTATAAAACAAGAAACCAAACACGAGATCAGCTTCTAAAATATATTTTGATCTTATATTTTTGACTCGTTTCTCTTTATGAAACGATAAGTTACTAGCTTGCGCTTCAGGCTACATAAGTATATTTCGATCTTATATTTTAAAACTGTTTTTGTTAACTTAACATAACCATTTGAGCTATGATTAGCCTAAAAAAGAATTCTCTATTTGTTATCCAAAACACAAAGCCAATAAGAGAACTCATTTGTACCTTCGGAGTTTTTGTTATTGTTAATAATATTTTATTTTCCACCTTGTTTTACCCTTTAGTTTTAATCAATATGGAGCAAATTAATTCATGAAATAAAAACGATATCATCCTTTTAGTTGTATACTTTAATAAAGGACCTTTATGGAGCAAAATATAAATACAATTATTACATAAATGTATGCAAACTTTACTCTCTTCAAAGATAATAACCAAAGCCAAACAGTCGATAAGCACCAACAACAACAGCAAATTTTGCTAATCCACGCACATCTGCACCCCAAAAGACAAAAGACGATTGTGGCTTTTGCTTCTGCATGAATCTGCATATCAAATCCAAGAAATTACAGCATATATGTTGTCTACAAAACCAGAATCTGTCAAAACAGGTAGAAAAGTTGCACACAGAATATATGATTTGACTATCATGGTCAAATGAACTAGCTGCTAGCTTTAAGGATTATAACCACTCTTTAAGTTTTTTCAAGCCTTACTACTGATGTCCATGTTAATGTCGAGTTTAAGAAGTTGTAAGTTTGACCTAAAAGTCAATCAGTATGATGATACTACAGTATACATAAATGAGTGTCACATTAGACATAGTAATTGTCAAATTAATAAGCTATAGAATAACTTTCTTTGAGAAATGGTGAATAAATAACAGGAAGAAATCTTACAGAACTGGATGACTTCCGTATGGCTCTTTTCAGTGCTGAAATTTGACTCCAAAGTTAGAATTTCACCTTTAGCTATCTTGATAGAACCTGGCTCAGGATAGCATGTACACATTCCGGCAATATAACCAGTTTCACTGTTTCCTTCTCCATAGATAGCTTTTGATGATCATATGACCCGTCAATAACATAACATATTCCGCCACTGTGCAGGTGCACGACTACATCAACAACATCACCACTAGTTTTTTTTTGGGTAAAGGGGATAACCCCAGTAAAATAACATCACCACTAGTTTGGAAACTCACACTCGACTTTCTTGTGCTGATGAAGTCATTAGTAGCAACTCCAGAATTAGATTGCACAACATCAAGCTCGATCTTTCGGATAATGGTTATATTGTGGACCAAGATAATGAAACGCCTCCAAATTTAGTTATAAAGGTATTGACTTTTAATAAGTCAACTTAAGCAATCATGGGTCTCTGACTTTGCCAAGTATCAATGACATCAAGTATAAAGACTTTTATCAGGTACTATGGAATCCCTCCAGTCAACGACCCACTTAAGGATCAGGAACATGTGTCGATTTTTATCCGTGTTTCAGATCCCAATCCAAAAAACTATGTAAGACCATGATGGCATGATGTATAATTGGTATTAATCAGGCATCATGTTCGTATAAAATTGTTGTTGCTATTAACTTGTATTTAAGCTGTATGTCTATCGTCATTACGTTGCAAACCAGTGTCGTTGCTGCTCAAGGTTTGCATATGTGAATTGTATACATCGTGAAGTGCCTGGCGTGTATACTCCAGCAACTTTACGGGGTGCCGATCTGCATGTCATCTCCCGTACGGTTTAATCTTTATGTTGTTTGTTGCGCTTAATAGGACATGAAGAAGACAAGATTGAGATGGTTTAATTCTGTAGTGTTTCGGGTATTTGATGTTGCGTTTATGGTCATTTCTTGTTGTCCAAAACATGTGTTTTTATTTTCAACATCGAATTCTTCGTTTAATAGTAAAACTAAATAAAAACACTTGAATCTTAAAGATGGGCAAATCTGGTGGACGTCATGAGAGTTTAGAAAGTTTTTCAAGTATCCCACATTGGTGAAAGTTCTAACTAAAAGTGGCTATATATATACCAGTACCAGCATACAAACTCAACCACCTGATTTGTTGTCTTCTAAATGTTTTTAAGTCCCTGTACATTTTAGAATTATTTTTGTTAACGACAACCATTTGAACTACGCTCTATTAATCGTCTTAAAGACGTGCTTAAAATTTCATCCACTCTGATGATAATCATTTGCAAAGTGGTTAAATTACAAAATAAAAATAGTATCTTAGCATGTTGTAATTAGATTATATTCCAATCTAATGATTTCGACTTTATCAATTCTATTAGCACGTTAAATTCATATCAAATTACCTCTACACTCGTAAAATTTTCACGTAATTAGATAAATTTAAGAGAATAAAAAAGCACAAGTGGAATTCTACCATGTCATTCGTATGATTGTAAAACTAAAAATGAATATTTGAATCTTAAAGAAGGCCAAAATTGGTGGAAGTCTTGAGAGTTTAGAAAGTTGTCTAGGTATCCTAAGGGACGGAGCTAGGGAGTTCCCGCGGGTGCCCGGGAACCTCATGGATTTTTTCGATGTAGTGTTAATTTTTTAAAAAAACACTGATTTTTCTTAAATGCATCTTAAATGCACACGGTCCTTCGAAATGTGTTTCCAATTACGGTTCAAAAAATTTTGTGCATCCGGTCATATTTGGTCTTGGCTCCGTCCCTGAGTATCGTGGAGTTAGTAACCAAAAGTGGCTATACATACTTGAGCATATACATTTTAATTGTTTGCTTCTAAATGTGTTTAAGTCTCTTAGAGCTTCTCGGTAAAATTATTTTTGTTAGCAATGGTCATTTGACCTATAATTAACTGATGAAGTCAGCGTTATTTGCTTCATAAATAAATTCCAAAAAAAGCGTACCGGTATCTCAATGTAGCCATGACGACGCGACGAAACGATCAAACCACAAAGAACTATTTTCCAGCAATTCAACAAATCATCATAACCAATACCACAACATAAACAGAACCAACTTCCAATGTTCAAGACCCATTTGATAGATATTAGAGTGCTAAGTGCACCACAACACTAATAATCGTTATTGGTGTGTTAACTCAACATCTATCTAATAACACCTCAATAACTAAAATACCCTCTTTAGCAAATAACACCTGATAATTGTTATTGATGCACCAGGACTCATAACACATCACCAAAAATGCTTCATTAAAAAAAAAAAAAAAACGCGCTTGTTGGTGAAATAACGAAAAGACGAATGGCTATGCAATGACGGGTGAGTATGGCATGTTGTTGAAGCTCAAAAAATTCTTATGCCACACGCCATAGGACTCTATACCATGCTCTCTTACCAATTTACCAACTAAACATACACTAACACTTAACAATTAAAAAAAGTAACCAACAGTATGCCAGATGAATCCAAAACACATCATAACAATACAACAAAAATTTAAGAGAAAATTTTTGAAACGAACACTTTCCCTAGTACTTTACACATATAAACCACGCCCATACAATTTTCTAAAATGAACTTTTCAATATTAGACGATTGGTAGCGTAATACGTTTTAAACCGTACACGTGTACACCAATTCTCTGGGCGTGGTTCAGGCGAGAAGTTTGGGCGTGATGCGTGTTCTGGGTGTGACCTGGGCGAGGGAGTGACCTAGGCGTGCCCTGGGCGTGGCATGAGGGCGTGGAACTGGGTGGCTGGGCGTGGAGCATGAGTTATCAAGCGAGTGAGCTGGGCGTGCCCTAGGCGTGGCATGAGCAGCTGGGCGTGCCCCTGGGCGTGGCATGCCTAGCGTGGAGCATGTCCTGGGCGTGGAACCTGGGTGGCCTGGGCGTGTTTGAAAGTTGAATATGGTATTTGTGTGTGTAATGATTGTGACCAGATATTATGAACGTTGAGAAGATAGCAACGGTGAAAGCTGTTACTAGGTATAGCATGAAACCTTTGGTTGCCATTGATGGTTTTGTGTGTTTTTAGTGTGTGTTTTTAGTATGTGTTTTAGGTACGTACAAAAACACGCAGGAGATGAGCAAGAAGAAGACAAGTAAGCCAAGTTGGAGGCATTTAGACATCACATGGCACCTGAATATATAGATGAGAGGGGCGGTATTTTTTTATTTAATTGATTAGGTTTTTAGTGGAGTTTGATTTGCATTTTAATGTGATTATTATTAATATGAAAATGATATGCTACAAATATATAAAATTAATTATTTGCTAAATAAAAATGGAAATTTTGAATAAGTTAGTAGTAGTATTAAAGAAATTTATTACGAAAATTTTGAATAAGTTAGTAGTAGTATTAAAGAAATTTATTACGAAAAAGGTATCTTGTGGGGAAAAAGGTATGATTGTGACGGTATGATTGTGACTATGTATGATAGTGACGTAAAATGGTCATATCGGTAAACTATAGAAAAAATGTTCATTCTCGAGTAATCACTATATATACGGTTTGTTTTTGTAATTTGCTTAAAATTTAACCTTAAATCCTTAAAACAATCATAAACATTTCTAACATAAAACAAAAAGATCCAAAAAGATCCAAAGCACATTATAACAACAACGCGCAAAGCATAAACCTTAATCCTTAAACATTCTTAAAACATTAAATCCAACATAACATTTTTAATCACCTTCAAATCATTTAAACATTCAACCAAAAGCAATATGTTCCCAAACAACTAGTAGGGGTGAGCATCAGGTCAAACTCGAACCGGACCGAAGAAACCCGAACCGGACCGAGACCAATTTAGCCCAAAACGACGGATCGAGGACCGGACCGAAAGTGTTCGGTCTGGTCCGGGTCGGTTCGGTCAGGTCCGGTTTTTTGGTCGGCACGGTCCGAGAAGGCAAAATGATAGGTTGTACGTAAGACTGAACCGGACAGAGGACCGGACATGAGGTAAAGTGTGCACCGAGGACCGGACCAAAAGGCCAAGTTCGAGCCGGTTTCTCTGTTCGGTTCCGGCCGGTTCTCGGTTTGGTTTGGTTTGGGCCGGTTTCTCGGTTTGATCCGGTCCGTGGTCCGGTATGCTCACCCTTAAGTAATACTATTAACCAAACACCATAACAATGATACATAAGAAAAACCTTAAAAACATTGAAACGTTAAACATTCTTAAACATAGACTCATCAGGAATGCCAGTAGCGACAGGGACATCTTCCTTCAAGGTAACACCAGGAAGGTCAGCCATACCCAACAAAGCCAACATCTCAATAGTCTCTTTATCAACTTTAATAGCACTTTCCTCAGGTACAAAATCCATCCTCCTTTCACGCTCTTCTTCTTGTAGCTTCAATGATATCCCTCTCACTGGACCCTTTTAGATACGTGAGTTGAGAACCCTGCTATCTTGTTCCGGAGACGTTTTGATGTGTATCATGTGTCAAGGTTTGGATTTGGTTAGTTGAGCCCAAACCACTTAGCCTAGTATAATGTTGGGGGTCATAGGTTCAATTATTATTCGGTGCAAATAAAACTCCGATGGAGCGATTAAGCAATATGACCAATACTATTATTACGCACAAAGTATTTATTATCGAGTGAAATACTTAGATTCAAAAATATTGTACATAATGTAATCTACATGAACACGCTCTAATAGTGACCGAACTTTATTTATATTTTTCACATAATCATGGTAGTAAAACATATAGTTTTACCAACTAACAAGGTTGTTTATGTCACGTAGCATTCCCATTATCAAAGATCGAAGAAATGAGCCGCTCAAGATGCAATAGACTGGTATCCTTCTTCACTATGCTTTCTTCGCTGATAAGCGACTACAACGGCAGCAAATATTGCTAATCCAAACACAGCTACACCCCAAAAGACGATTGTGACTTTTGATTCTTCATGTATCTGCATACCAGATCCAAGACATGTACAATAAACTTTTTGACTAAAAACAGTTTCTGTCAACAATGTAAGATAAAAATTGCACACAAAATATACTACTGACAACTATGGTCAAATGAATAGCTGCTAGCTTCAAGAATTATAAGCATTCTTTATGATTTTTAAGGTGTTTTATAGCATATAATCAAAGTTATAATGATACTACATTATAATAAGAAATTTGAACTTGCATTACTACTGAAATCCATGTTAATTTTGAGTTTAAGAAACTGTCAGTTTGACCTAAAAGTCAAACTGTATGATGATAGTACAGTATACTTAAAGTATCACATTAGTCATTGTAGTTATCGTGTAAGCTATAAAATGGAATAAATTACTTGGAAAAATTGGTAATAAATAACGGGTAGAATTCTTACCTGAACTGCATCATTCAGTTTTATAGAAGGCTCTGCAACAAGAATATAGAAGAGGCCCATAACTCCTATATGGCTCTTTTCAGTGCTGTAATTCGACTCCAAAGTTAGAATTTCACCATTAGCTATCTTGATAGAACCTGGTTCAGGATAGCATGTAGTCATTCCTACAATATAACCAACTTCATCACCCACATCGTTTCCTTCTCCATAGATTGCTTTAGACGAGCAAATAGCCCGTCCATCCTGAATTGCAGATATACTTTAGAGTTTAGGCAAATGAAAGATACAGAACCTGACTCTTAAGAATACTATAATTACCTCTCCATATAGGGCAGAACCTATTCCGCCACTGTGCAGGTGCGCAACACCATAAACGACATCACCGCTAGTTGGGAAACTCACACTTGACCTTCTTGTGCTGATGAAGTCGTTAGTAGCAACCCCAGTGGTAGATTGTTCAACATCAAACTCGATCTGTAGAGTAAAAGTTACAATGTATACCATAAGTTGAAAATATAACTATGGACCGGTTGAATATTCTGTAAGTCTATGTCAAAAGATGAAGTGTCAAGCCAACTCACCAAGCAATCATGGACTCCTGTGTTCTGCCAAGTATCAGTGACGTCAAATATGAAGATTTTAACAGGTACTATGGAATCACTCCAATCAACCCACTTAACGGTGTACTTCAAGTAAAGGTTTCTTTTAACACTTTCAAGGCCATTTTTCACTTTGCATTGTGTTCCATCATAACAACAGTATAATCCTCCCTCATAATCCGGGTTCAAAGGAAGACCATATTCGTCAATTGTCACATTATACAAGTTGCACCTGCATTTCCAATACAATAACATTATACACCTATACAAAACTTGCAACATAACTAAATCTACGTAAAATAACATGATACCTGCATTCAGTACACCCCATTGCATCTACTGCGCCCCGAGTGTCGATTGCATGGATATTAAACAACCATCGCTCTTCGTATCCAGCAGGAACTTCCAGTGGATTACCAACCTCAATACCATATGGATCAGGAACATATGTGGATGTTTTGCGTGTTTCAGATCCCAATCCAAAAAACTGAGTAAGACCATGATTGCATACTCCAGCATTCCGAGCAATAATGAAATCTGATTGGTGGAACCCTGACTTACTATTATACTTTGCTTCTGTTTCTGTAGTACCTTTACGTAGGTAGTATCTTACTGCGACCCAATGATGGAGATAAGTTTCTTGAAGAGAAACAGGGTCCCCTGCTTCATCAACAACTTCGGCATTGAAGCTTTTTATAGCAATATGACCTTTTGGAAACTCCATGTCATAATAGAATTTGTTTGAAACAGAACCCGGAAGCTGTGTTATCTTAGGTGATAAATACACCATTGATTTTACCCCATTTTCAATGGTTACACGAGCTTGTGAAATTTGAGCACATGTTGCCAATATCGAGATAGCTAATAAGAACACCAGACCTTGAGTACGAAACGGCATCATTGACCCTTACGATCAATCAATCTGAAGAAATAAAAAAGAAAGATTCACTTTTGTTCTACTAAAAAACAGCATAAGAATTTGTATTACAAATAGATACTGATAGAGTGAGGAGGTGTTTTGCATTGATTATTAATACTGCTTATCTACTTATTGTATTTGATTACTTAAATAAGCAACTTCAAAGAGCTTAGTTCACTCACAAATAATCCCAAACATCTAGAAACTCTAAAAGCAATCCCAAACACCACCTAAGACATCTTATCAAAGCATATTTAGCAGATTAAACAAGGGGCTAATTAGTTATAAATGTATCCAACTTGCCACTCCATGCAGTTCTATGTAGCCTACCTTTTTATGCTTTTATAATCCTATACTTTTGAATTCCGTCTGTTCCATGTACCGGGTGATCAGTAAATGAACACTTCAAGATACCCGAAAATGAAAAAACAAAAAGTACTTAAAAGATGACATTCACGAGTTCTAAATATTACTAAGGAAAAGGTTTCAAGACACTTAGTAAGAAAGATATATCTTTACGTAACGATTTCTTTTTCTGTTTCGTATCATATTCGAAACATGCTTAAGAACTTTAAACCTATGATCATCAAGACACCATAGTAACAAACTTTTCATGCATGATCATAAAAGAAACTCGATCGTACCTCGAAAAGTATAGATTCAATGATAATATCTAAGCTTATCGACCTGACCGCAACCTTAAAGATGAATTAGTAGATAAAAGTCTACAAGTGATGGCTTAAAAAATACAAGTACTAACAAATGGATGATGGAAGCGCTTACGTACGGCAATGTTTGATTTTGATTGGTTGAGATATCGACATGAAATATATTATACGTAAATCAGTAAATGATATACGTACGTGGCTACCTTGGAAAGAAAGAAACGATAATATCAACGAAGTGAATGTAACATGTGGATGGTTGTGTTTGTTTGATTGTGTATGTGAACGTTCGATATCCGTATGGTGAAACATGGTACAACGACAACAAGATATATTTATCTAGAAATAGGTGTACGTAGATCATGGTGGTAGTGTGAACGACGAATGATTCTATTGAATTAAATTTTATCTATTTTAATCATTTTGGGCATTAAAATTGTATATTGTTTAATTTTTTGGGCATTAAATATTTAATTCTAACCCCAAAAGCCATGCATTCATTTTTATATTTATATTAATATTAATAATGATTTTATTTTTATGTCGGAGGTGTCATTGGAAGCAGTCTATCTACTCTTGAGTTTATCTTGAGGTAATTTATCATGAGGATTTGTCTACATTCTACCTCTCTCAACCCTTCCCCGACGGGATTGGGTTTTTTATTGTTGTTGTTGTTGTTGTTGTAATGATTTTATTTTTAGTCGTGTTTAATTTTAATACCTTTACACGCGCGAGATTAAACTTATAAAAAGGACTAACATTAGTCGTTATTAAATGTAGATAGTTAAAAAAAAACGTTTCACAAATCCTTACTTAATCTCATATAAAGTAAGAAACATGGGTCGTTCGAATATGTACAATTTGTGGATTTATTTACATATCACAGTAACTCGTGCTTTTATTTTAAAATTTTTAAATAATATTTTGTGTTTTTTAATATAATATAAAGGAGAATTGCATATATACCCACTAAAATATGAGGTATAAAGTCTAGCAGTTATTTATTAAATTCACAAAATTATGATAAAAGATGAAATATTTTGAATTACTTAAATTCACATGATTTATTTAAAATTTAACAACTAAAGTTTTATTAATTATCCTTTCATTTATTTTTTTATTTTTTTATTTTTTTTAAATCTACACATGTGTATTTATACATATATTTTTTGTTGGATGAAATTTAAATGTGTTTGATCAAGTTATTTCAATTTTGACAGTCTATTGTCTAATGAGATAACTCTATATTACCTACATGACAAAATTGAGCACTCTCGTTAGTCCAATTTTAATCGCTCCAACATTTGTTTTCTACTATTTTTGAGCAAACTTTTTCTACTATTTGATATATCTTATTATACATCATTATATTTAGGTTAATTCACACTCACAGACTTATAAGAACAAAGAACTTTTTACCCGTGCTCTGCAAGAAGCGAGATTTTACGCATAAAAATTTCATATAAAATTTCATTTAAACCGGTTTTGCTTTTTACTCATAAAATGTTTTAAACAAAGACAAGTAAATTCTAATTTTAAACTTAAGTATGATTTTCTCAATGTGAGAGACGATTTATGTTAGTTTTTGTTACTAAGATGGCTTCCAAAGACGAATTGCATAATTTCAGCTAAAACATGGGAGTGTTTATGTAAACTTTTACTTTAAAAAAAAAAAAAAAAAAAAAAAAAAAAAAAAAGCCTAGAGATGATTTATGCATGATCAGGAAATATACAGAAACTCTTTCACAAGCGTGGTAAGTCGTTTAGTATTTGCTGCTTCGACTTATTTTTTGTGGCAAGAACGTAATAATCGCATTCATTCGAAAGATGCACGGAAAGAACGGAAGGTAAGTGACCTTATTATTGAAATGGTGCGTTTGAACATTACCTCTTTACATTTGAAGAAAACATCTAGTATGGTGAAGGCATTAGGTCGTTGGCTTATTCCTACTGAAGTGACGTAGCTGTTGGATCATCTTTTCACTTGGTAGTTTTGTTACGTAGTGTTTTATTTTAATCCAGGTGATATATTGTTTATTTTTGGTAGGTGTGATTCGAGTTTGTTCGAATCATGGTAGAGGTTTACGTGATGCAATAGGGATAAAGTGGTTTCATCGTCATTTTCTCATGTAACAAACATTATTATTTCGTTTATTCTATTCACCGGGTATAGAAACCCTTTACCCAAGAAAAAAAGGAAATATACAGAAACTATGGGTTATTACACAAAAAAGTTACTAAACTTTCCCAAAAATTTGTCCTAAGTTATTAAAGGTTTTTTGTTCAACCAAGCTACTTAACTAAACGAGTTTGTTAAATATGTTATTGAACCTTTTAAATGATGACATGGCATATTTTTTAAGTACAAAATGGTCCTTGTGGTTAGTCGGGTGTCACAGATTTAGTCCCTAAACCACTATCTCTGTTAATTTGACCGTTTTATATGCTTTCGCCAGTTTTTCTTACGTTTTCACCCATTTTTTTATGTTTTCATACGTTTTCGTCTGTTTTTACGTTTTTATTCGTTTCCAACCGTTTTTACACGTTTTCGTCCGTTTTTATACTCTTTCGCCAGTTTTTCTTACGTTTTCGCCCGTTTTCTTATACTCTTTCGCCCGTTTTTATACGTTTTTTTTCTGTTTTCGTCTGTTTGCATACGTTTTTTATACTCTTTCGCCCGTTTTTATACGATTTTTTTCTGTTTTCGTCTGTTTGCATACGTTTTTTATACTCTTTCGCCCGTTTTTATATGTTTTTTTTCTGTTTTCGTCTGTTTGCATACGTTTTCGTCCGTTTGCATCCGTTTTTATATGTTTCATATGTTTTTATCTGTTTTCATACCTTTTATCCGTTTTTATACGTTTTTATCCATTTTCGTCCGTTTTTATCCGTTTTTGTCCGTTGTTATACGTTTTCGTCTGTTTTTATCCGTTTTCGTACGTTTTTATACGTTTTCCTCCATTTTTATATGTTTTCGTTCGCTTTTATACATTTTCATCCGTTTTTATCTGTTTTGATACGTTTTCATATGTTGTTATCCATTTTTATACGTTTGCATACGTTTTTATCCGTTTTCCTCTATTTTTATCTGTTTTCATCTGTTTCTATACGTTTTTCTTACGTTTTTATCTATTTATATAAGTTTTTATACGTTTCCATACGTTATTATCCTTTTTAATCAATTTTATACGCATTCTTCTGTTTTCATACGTATAAAAATGGAAAAAAAAACATATTAAGATGGATAGAAACGTATGAAAATTCAAGAAAAACGTATAAAAACGGACGAAAACGTATAAAAACGTAAGAAAACATATAAAAATGTAATAAAACATATGAAAACCTAAAAAAACAGATGAAAACGTAAGAAAACATATGAAAACATAAGAAAACGTAAGAAAACATATGAAAACATAAGAAAACGGGTGAAACCGTAATCAAAACTGGCGAAAGCATATAAAAATGAATGAAAATGTATACGAACGGATGAAAACGAATAAAAACGTATAAAACAGACGAAACGTATAAAAACGGTTGAAAACGAATAAAAACAGCGAGCGAAAACGTAAAAAAACTGGCGAAAGCGTATAAAAACAGACGAAAATGTATAAAACGGACTAAAACGTATAAAAATGGATAAATACAGATAATAAAAGACGAAAACGTATAAAAACGAACGAAACGGATAAAAACGGACGAAAATGTATACAAACGGATAAAAACGCATGAAAACATAAGAAAACAGGCGAAAACGTAAGAAAAACTGGCGAAAGTGTATAAAAATGGATGAAAATGTATAAGAACGGATGAAAACGAATAAAACGTATAAAAACGGACGAAAACGTATAAAAACGGTTGACAACAAATAAAAGCGTATAAAAACGTAAAAAATGAAACGGACAAAAACGTACAAAAACATATGAAAACATAAGAAAATGGGTGAAAATGTAAGAAAAACTGGCGAAACCGTATAAAAACGGTCAAACCAACAGAAATAGTGGTTTAGGCACTAAATCCGTGACACCCGACTAACCACAAGGACCGTTTTGTACTTAAAAATAAGTCATGTCATCATTTAAAAGGTTCAGTAACATATTTAACAAACTCGTGAAGTTGACTAACCTGGTTGAACAAAACAAACTTTAGTAACTTAGGATAAATTTTTGAGAAACTTTACTAACTTTTTTGTGTAGTAACCCCAAAAACTAGTATGTTAACTTTTGTTATATATTTGGTTTTTAGGATGAATTTTGTGACAATCGCTAAATGGCAGGGTTGTTAACGTAATTTTTCATTTCAACTTAATGACCATAATTTAAAGGATGCATTTCGCATTGGAATGTAATCTATGTAAATTTGTGTTTGGGAATGAACTTTGCAATGGCAATTTAACCTCAAGGACCGTTTTCATATATTTTCAAAATGATAAGGATATTCTAATGTTCATTTGAACATTAGAGGTGATGTTGTGTTTTAAGTGATTGTACATAGTAATTAACTAATTATTGCAAAACATTTTTTAATTTTAATTTAAATGTACAATCACTTAAAACACAAAATTACCTATAATGTTCAAATGAACATTAGAGGATACTTGTCCTTTTCAAAAAAGACAAAAAGTTGTACTGTTTGATGAACCAACATTTCCTTATGTATGTAGATATTTAAAATTTTCATAACATCTCACATTCTCATAGTCAACCTTCGCTTTCACAAAATTAGATATAGACATAATATATCCACATAAAGTGTTAAAAATAAAAATGTGATTCGTAGTTCAATACCTATAGAATAATGACATGTAATCAAACATTATATTGACCGATTAAAGCTTTAGCAAAAAGTTAGAGAAACAACAAAATTTCAATTTACGACAAATTTGAAACACCTAGATAGTTGCTATCCAAATCGAACCAAGTTGGCCGAATATTCCTAGACTTATGAGTGATACAAGAATGCGAAAAGTGATAGATATCTTCAAAAATAGCATATTTCCTAGGGGGTTTCAGAACGAAACAAACATTGTTTCTAGAATTTAAAATGAACCAAAAGATGGTTTGTATAACATGGACATGATGAGCATTTTAAAGATATTTAAAGATTAATACATATGCCATAATTTGTGATTTGCTTGATAAATAACACATGTTATAAGCAATTTATCTATATTTATTCTAACCAATAGATTTCATATCACACTCTTGTAACATGTGTTATTTACCTAACCAATATCAACCACTTAATATGGGCCTAATTTTTAATCCCATTTAATAAAAAGCCTCATCAAAGTTTTGTCTTTTTTTTTTTCTTCTAAGAAGCTAATTAGGTGGTTTATATGGAACCACTTAATTTGGTAAACACCCCCTTACATAGATATTGAAGGCACAACAAGCGTTTTCCTTTGGACGATCGCCATATTTATTAAGACATGAGTGAGGATCCTCTCAAGTTACTTGAGTCAAGTTAGAGGATCCTCAATCATTAAATTAAAATCAAAGGTTAAGAATCCACGTCTTTGTTGTAAATCTTGGCATTTGATTTTAATCTAATGGTTGAGGATCTTCTAACTTGACTCAAGTTGTCCCAACAACTTGAGAGGATCCTCATCCATTAAGATATAGATAGAATCTACATCAAAAGTTAAAAATTATCAAGCTAAAAAAAATACTTAAGAGGAGAAAAAAAACGGATGAGTTATTCCTTTTTCAGTTTATCTAGGGAAGTCGAGATTTTTACCCCAATGAGAAATTAACCAATATGACTAGATTCTTTCATTGCAAAAAAAGATCGGATCAAAAGTATGAAAGCTTTACAAGATTATCATTGTTAATAAGTGACCCAACTCAATTTTCAAGTAACATTTCTTCATATTTTTCACATATTCATGATCGTAAAACTTATAGTTTTGCCAACAATGATGTTTGTGTCAAGTAGCATTCCCCATTGAAACTGTCAAATGGAAGGGGTTTGTTGTGGTGGATGTGGAAAAGACAAATGGGATGATAGGTTTTTAAGTATTTTGATTATGAAATTCTAATTGAGATGAATATCGGCTATGTTGGTGGTAGTAATGATGGGAGGGAATGAGTTTGAAGAAGAATAGAGAAAGCGGGTGTTTGGGACCGTGAGAGAATGAAAAATATGATGTTGGTAACTACGGGTGCAAAAGCCTAGATATGAGGATTATATGTGCAATCCGCGAAACTTTGGGTTCCAACGATGTAATTTACCCAATACAATATGGGATTTATTGGTTTTATATAGCTTTAAAAAGTCAAATTTGTTTTGCCATTTTCTTTTATTCGGCACCATATAATATTAGACAGACTCTTTATTAATGTTTACATATCGGGTGAGCAACAAATTAAATAAAAACTAAGCATCCAACTGAAAACTGCCGAGCGCTAGATATAATAACTATTGTGCTCTTTTGCTTTGTTAAACGGTGAGATTGCAACCGAAAACTTCAAACTTTAGTCGATTTAAATTCATTTTAGTTAGTCATTTAATTTTTTTTTGGTCATTTATTACCACTTAACGTGTATTGTTGATGCATAATCTGGCGCGGGCTGGATTCGACGACTCTCCCTTTGCCGTTCGTCGTCTTCTCGAGCCCTAAGTAGACCTGTCAACAAAGAGAACCCGTTAGGAGTGGACCCGATGCCGTAGCCCCGGGGTCCACCTCCGACGGTCAAGTTAGTATCGGTGCAATGTGATGAGTTAGGGTTAGAGTAACCTGTCATCTTGTGTATTATGTCCTTGAGAAGGAGATCCAGCCATGTATTTATAGGGCATGGATTAGGGTTTAGGCGTAGAGTGGGCCGCTGTCTGTCGGGCCTGACCCATTCTTGGCCCAGTCCAGACTATACGTCCACAAGCCCCCCAAGTTTAGTATGAGATAGCGCATGGCTATGTTATGCTAGACTTAAGTTCTGTTCATGGCCGCGTAGGCCTAATCAATCATGACGGCATGGCCCATGTGTGCGCAACTCAAGTGTGCACATGGGACGGACCATACTGTGCAGCCCAAATGCGACAGTGCGCACTTGGCCCATGGCGCTGTCCTGTTTAGCGCATATGCTAGGTTTCCCGCAACAGTGTGACAGTAAAGACCCCGTAAGAAGAACACGTAGTTCTATAGTTGGGGTAACAGTGACATTGCGATTGTGAGAGTCTCACAATGGTGAAAGTGGATCCCGTATGCTGCATCCTGGGTAACGGCGTACCTTTTGTACCAGTAGCGACGCAACATGGTGCGACAGAAGACGTGCTTCTGTAGCAGAAGTGCGCGCTGTGCGCGACAAAGAGGTGCGACAGAAGACGTGCTTCTGCAACAGAAGTGCGCGCTGTGCGCGACAAAGAGGTGCGACAGAAGACGTGCTTCTGCGCGCATTACATCCGTCTTTACAACCGACAGAGGACGTCTCCCCTGCGGCAAGATGGTGCGAATATTTAAATCCGTCTTTGTACCGGGCTTGCAATACCTCTTACATACAATCTACTTCCAAATATACCTGCGTGACGCGTACGGAAACAGTGGTACTATATACCCTGGTAGCCCCCCAAGTTTGGTGGTGCTACTTGTGTAGGAGCATTAAACTTAGTTATGCCTGCGTAAAACACTTAATGCAAACATTAAAAGTATATGCTGCGAATCGCAACATATAAAACCTAATGAAGTGAAGCAATATATAGCACATAGCATATGAGCTTAACACATAAGAGAAGTAGCAGTGCGAATTACCCCTATCACGAGGTTTTACAAAAAATAATTAATTGTTTTTTTTTTTTTTTTAATATATAAAAAAAAAACCCGGATGGACGTACCGTGACCGCGACTAATAGACGCAGATGGATATATCGTGACCGCATGGACTCGAACGTTTGTGGATGATCACAGATGAACATAACATGACCACGGCCTTTGGTCCAGTGCGCTCGTGGCGATTGACTAGTATCGTGGTGTTTCCTCGTAGCTAATCTGCGAAGATGTCCGAACGCACGGCCTGACGCGGGTAGATTTATCGCGACTGCGTTGTTCGAGCGCGAACAGGCATACCAACCGTAAAAACAGTATCTGCGCGAATTAATTCGCGGCTAAAAGATAAAATAGGTCCGATCGTGCGGACTTTTTCATTTTTCTGAATGAGTGTATCCATCGGGACCATTCGTATGTTTATTACGTAAACCAAACGTATTTAATTTATCATGTTGACTCTTTCTCGAACATAACTAAAGTATGATTTGGACCACGTGGGCCCGGCCAAGATCAAAAGTTTTTACCTTGTAATTTGTATTCAATGTAAGCCAATAAGAATGAGTCAAATATGCAGACGTGCAGTGCTTTTAAAGTAATATTAAATTCACATGATGGTAAAGCAAGTTTTACACATGGCAGAATGCAAAGGTTTTAGAGTTACCGACTTTAGAAATTGATTTCTGCTTTCCGGTAATATGAGAACACGAAACATAGTTTATTCGTGGTCCCACGGATGGCGCCAACTTGTTGATGCATAATCTGGCGCGGGCTGGATTCGACGACTCTCCCTTGGCCGTTCGTCGTCTTCTCGAGCCCTAAGTAGACCTGTCAACAAAGAGAACCCGTTAGGAGTGGACCCGAGGCCGTAGCCCCGGGGTCCACCTCCGACGGTCAAGTTAGTATCGGTGCGATGTGATGAGTTAGGGCTAGAGTAACCTGTCATCTTGTGTATTATGTCCTTGAGAAGGAGATCCAGCCATGTATTTATAGGGCATGGATTAGGGTTTAGGCGTAGAGTGGGCCGCTGTCTGCCGGGCCTGACCCATTCCTGGCCCAGTCCAGACTATACGTCCACATGTATCATGTGCATCCCACAAGTTTCTTAAAATGACCCACACGTGGCCTATGGATATAGGTGCTCATCTAATTCACTAAAATAAGATTGAACCATTAACTGTAACTAACAGTTAATATCTATCATCTTACATCGTATAGTGAGGACGCATGACAAGCACTAGTTTATACGAGCCAAGTAATAGAGTTCGCCTGTCTTTCTTGTTTATACGAGCCAAGTAATAGAGTTCGCATGTCTTTCTTGTTTACTTTCCAGATGATCAACACCTAGCTTTTTCATAGTTGTTGATCATCCTTCAATGGTTTATTCATAAACTCTACTCAACTCTTTATAAATAGAAGGCTTCACACAACTTTTCAAGTTTTTATACACTTTGACAAATATTGTCTCACACACAGTCTACAAATGGTTTTTGTTTAAGTGTTATCCGAGCTTTTTGATCTCAATCAATTTATTGGGTCCTGTTCAACACGGAAATCAAACAACAAAACAACCCAAACTCATTCTTAATACCGATTTGTTGGAATTTTATACTCATAACAATTATACATAAAACAAATACATCATCAAAGCAAGCAGCGGAAGACTATAGGAATAATATATGTAATTAATTAACCAAATAAGAAAGTGCGTACCTTTTAGCAATTTAAGCAATCAAACGATTATGTGATCAAGTAACAAAACCCAAAACCCTAAACTAGGGTTTATACAAATCGTCCAACCCAAAAAATCGACCACCAAGGATTACAAGCTCAAGTGTGCTTGTACTTCGTTCTTGTACACACGTACTAATAGCGATTTGATGTGGAGAAGCTAGTTCCTTGAATCACTAATAAACCAAACACTTTATCTTTGAGCTAAGCAAAAATCGAAAACCCTTGGGGATGAGGGTGTTCGACCGGCCACACAAAGAGGAGAGGAGGAGGAGAGAAATTAGGTTATCAAAGTGATCCAAGGTTAGTCAATAATGAATACATTGATTTGTATTTATAGTTAACATATCTTGGAGTCCAAGTTTGAGTGGGATTGGGTTTGGAAACCCTCCCACCGATCGGCCAAAGACCCACAAGGGGTTCTAGAACTTTCCCGACCACTAATTTCATTCTTAGTCCTTGTAGTTAATATTTAACGACCGTTAACCAAACCTCGTTAATTATTTAACTATCGTTATGTTTTATTTAGCGATTAATAATTAATAATAATAACGATTTATTTATATTAATTATGTACATCAATTCTCATACGTAATGTGTGCAATCCCGAAGTCTCGAGTTCGAATCCGGACATACTATTATTTAAATATCCATTAAAACCTTTCAGCTCCCACTTGGATATTACTAAATATAGTAATGACATTGGTTAGTCTAGCTTTCACACGCCAACGCCCCCAGATCGAATCGAGCATGGTCTCCTGGAAAAAACCATTTAATGATTCATCATTTTTACTTATCCTTTTGTTACTAATACTACATTAACTATGAATATGGATCAAGTCATTTCATAAGTTAATATTCTGTTTCTCGTTGTATATGATTGAACAAGATTACCAAATCATCTGAACGTATTCCAGATAGATCTTGGGTATGGCCATACAAACATCTTGTCAACCCTACGAGGGGCCCAAATATAGTATTATGCTTTGAAACAAATTCAAAGGAACAAATTCTCTTGACTACAAACATAACTCATGAATTTTGCAACACTTCCGAAAATAGCCCTTATAAGTTATAACTACCAGTTACGGATAGCGTTAGACTATCTTACACAAATGCACTACATTCATATCAGTTATCTGGTATCTCAAGTATGAGGATAAACACTTCATGATATACTTAATGATAAAATCCAAAAGTATCATCATGTAAAGTTGGGATGAGTCCTATATTCAATTCATTGAATATCATGTGAATCTGGTATGTCCCACGCATCAATATACTTTAAAAGTATATTCTACCAAAACTCAGATTTGTCTTAATTCAATGACATTCCCACATCATTGATTGACAACGGACTATTTAGAATAACATAAGTTATTCACGGATTAAACATGCAAATATAGGATATAATATTAAGAAAATGAAAAATAAACATAAACAACTATTTTATTTCATTAAAGTAATATTTGTTCATAACATCCTTTATCCAAATACTAATCACAGATCTGCATGAAACTACTAGCTAAACGAAGTCCTATCCCATCAGCATGGTCAGTAAGTTTATCTTTTGTCAAAGGTTTCGTAAAGGGATCAGCTAGATTTTCATCTGTATGAACTTTGAGTAGATTGATTTCACCTATGTCAACTTGTTCTCGAACATAGTGATATCGACGAGGAAAATGTCTGGCGCCCTTCATGACTCCAGGCTCATTGGCAAATGTTATTGCAGCAGAGTTGTCACAATACACATTTAAAGGTAATTCGATTGAGGGCATTACTCCGAGTCCCGAAATGAATTTCCTAATCCAAACAGCTTCCATCGCAGCTTCTGAAGCAGCTATGTACTTAGCTTCTGTAATAGACATCGCAACCGTTGTTTGCTTCTTGCTCTTCCAGTCAACTGCTCCTCCATTAATGACAAAGACATAACCCGTCTGAGACTTCGTATCATCTTTATCAGTTTGGAATGACGCATCGCAAAAACCTGTAACATCGAGTTCTGCATCTGGATTTCCTCCATACACTAGAAACATATCTTTAGTAGCCCTTAGATACTTAAGAATGTTCTTAACAGCTTGCCAGTGTTTCACACCTGGGTTCTGTTGATACCGACTGGTAATGTTCTGTGCAAACGCCACATCAGGCCTTGTACATCTCACAGCATACATGATAGATCCTACAGCCGAAGCATAAGGAACTTTCCTCATGTATTCCACCTCAGCAGGTGTTGACGCGCATAGTTTATTACTTAAGCCATGTTCAACTTGCATCGGTAAATATCCCTTCTTGGAATTTTGCATACTAAATCTCTTCAGTATTTTATCAATGTAAGCACTTTGGCTTAGTCCAATTAACCGCCTTGATCTATCTCTGTAGATCTTGATTCCCAGAATAAATGCTGCTTCCCCTAAGTCCTTCATAGAAAAGCACTCTCCAAGATAAGACTTTACATCTTGCATACTTGGAATGTCTTTTCCCATGATCAATATGTCATCGACATATAAGACAAGGAAAATAACATTACTCCCACTAGCTTTGTGATACACACATGGCTCATCAAGATTTTGAGTGAAACCAAATTTCTTGATTTCTTCATCAAACTTCTTGTTCCATTGCCTTGATGCTTGCTTCAACCCATAAATGGATCTTTGAAGTTTGCATACACGCTTTGGAAACTTTGGGTTCACAAACCCTTCAGGTTGCGCCATATAGATGTCCTCATCTAGGCGACCGTTTAAGAAGGCAGTTTTTACATCCATTTGCCATATCTCATAGTCATAGTACGCAGCTATGGCTATAAGAATCCTAATAGCTCTAATGTCTGCTACAGGAGAAAATGTCTCCTCGTAGTCTACCCCATAGGTTTGAGTATAACCTTGAGCTACAAGACGAGCTTTATAGGTGTGTGCATTGCCATCCATGTCAGTCTTTATCTTAAAGAGCCACTTACTTCCAACTACCTTAGCATTTGGAGGTAAGTCAACCTCTATCCAGACTTCGTTATCTTTCATGGATTGCATTTCCCCATTCATTGCAACTCGCCATTTTTCCTTTTCAGGACTCATCATGGCAGCTTTATAGTTAGCAGGTTCACCAAGATCCCCTAACATATTTTCCTCAGCTTCTACGTTGAGACATAGACGCTCAGGTGCACGCGTAGTCCTTGCGGATCTACGAATGGGAACCACTTCAATCTCAGGTGGAACGCCCAGACTTTCAGGTTCTACTTGAGGTTGGCTAGTGTTTTCAGAAGGTGTTGTATCTTCTTGATCATCTTCCAGATCATAAACTCTCCCACTGAATTCATGAGATATGAGATCCTTTTCAAGAAAGTCTCCATACCTAGCAACAATTACTTTGTTTTCAGGTGGAAAGTAGAAGTAGTAACCCATCATTTCCTTTGGGTATCCTACGAAGACACACTTAACAGATCTTTGTTGCAGCTTATCAGCAGAGTCACGTTTAACAAACGCCTCACAACCCCAGACCTTTAAGTAAGACAAGTTGGGAGGTTTCCCATACCACACTTCATAAGGAGTCTTATCAACCTTCTTAGTTGGAACCATATTCAATATGCGAACAGCAGTTTCCAAAGCATAATCCCAAAAGGATAAGGGAAGAGTAGTAAGATTAAACATCGATCGCACCATGTCTAGCAATGTACGATTCCTTCTCTCAGATACACCATTTTGTTGTGGAGTATATGGAGATGTGAGTTGCTGGACAATACCACACTCAGCTAGATAATCTTTAAACTCTTGGCTTAAATATTCACCACCTCTATCAGATCGAAGAGCTTTAATCTTCTTTCCTAGTTGCAGTTCTACTTCACTCTTAAAAACCTTAAATGTTTCAAAGACTTCATGTTTATGTTTAAGTAAATAAACATAACCATAACGACTGAAATCATCAGTAAAGGTTAAGAAGTAGCTAGCACCCTTTCTTGACACATGTCTTAGTGGTCCACATACGTCAGTATGTATCACACCAAGAAGATCAGAAGCCCTTTCTAAACTATTTGTAAAAGGTTTCTTGGTCATCTTCCCAGATATGCAAGATTCGCATTTATCAAATGATTCATCATTGATGTCTTGCAAAAGCCCATCGTGTTGCAGCTGTTGCATGCGTTTCTTGCCTATATGAGCAAGTCTACAATGCCAAAGAAATGAAGAATCCAAATCACTTTTGATTCTTTTATTATTGATGCTAAAGACAGAATTATTTTTATCAACAACATTATCATGCAAATCAATTTCAAACACACCATTTACTGGAATAACATTAAAGTAAAAAACATCATTTAAAGAAACAGAAATTCCATAATCAGTAAATGTATGAACGAAACCAATATCTTTTAACAAGGAAACCGAAACGACACCCCTAACAATGGAAGGTGCGTAATGACAATCGTTTAATGACAGTACTAAACCCGAAGGTAAAACTAAATCAAACGTGCCTATAGCTTCAACGACTGCATGTGCTCCATTACCCACGTGCAGGTATTGCTGTCCATAGGCAAGCTTCCTTGCTCCTCTAAGTCCCTGCAGTGTATTACATATGTGAATACCACATCCAGTATCATATACCCAGGAATTTATTTTATGAGGAAAAGCAAATAATTCTATCATCAAAAGAGTACCTGAAGTACTGGCCACAGCGCCAGTATTTTTATACCTCTTATTGCGCAACTCATCAAGGTACAATGGACAATTCCTCTTCCAGTGTCCAACCTCGGTGCAGTGATGACAAGCCTGATCCTTCTTCGGATTCTCACGCTTTTTGGGAGGGTACTTCTTGGGTTCTTGCTGATAAGTCATAACTTGTTTTCCCTTATCAGCTTTACCCTTACCTTTCCCTTTCTTGTTCGCTAGCGGCTTATTAGGCTTAGAAATTCTACCCTTCTGGATGGTCAAAACCGCAGGTGTAGAGGCCTTCTTGGGCAAACCTTTTTCGTAATCAATGAGCATTGCATGTACCTCACTGACTGTCTTCCCCGTGCAATGCATATTATAATTGCGCACGAAACCATCAAATTCCTTGTTAAGGGATCTGTTGATCAGGCCAATTTGTATGTCATTAGGGTAGACATAGTTCAAACGCCCCAACTGGTCCATGTAACTCATCATTTCCAGACAGTGGGCGCTTACAGGTTTCCCATCTCCTTGCTTGCAACTATGAAGAGCATCAATCAAGTCATACAGCTCTACAGTCACAGGCTTTTCAAACAACCTTTGCAATTCTTCCAGCATGAGATTAGGGAAGTAATTCTCAAATTGCTTTTGCAAGCTTGAGTTCATACTCCCGAGCATAATGCAGGCGACCTCATTATACTTGTCATACTCAGATTGCCATGCAGCTCGTGCTTCAGCAGTAGCATCAGCTGCAGGTTCAGGAGGACAAGGCGTAGTCAAATAATTGAGTCTTTTGGCAACCCTCAAGACAATTCTGAGTTGCCGATACCAATCATTGAAATTCGCGCTACCAGTCAATTTCTCTCGATCAAACATAGATTTGAACGACGAGGCTAGTGCAGTAGATTCAGCTTGAGCCATTTCTACAGAAATAAAAGTTCAAAAGTTAGTACTTTCGATAAGTAAACATTCAAGAAAATAAAATACCCTTTGGTCAATATTCATATTAACCATAGTATTTTCCTTGAACATTGGATCCTCATTATCATAGTTCCACCACATCAGTTGATCTGCTAGTGGTGAAAGTATAGAATAGGTAATCGTTGAAAAACGATAATTGACAAACAAGTTTTCAATTCCAAAAATTATGGGATTTACAATTTTGCCAAAACAATTAATGCAAAACGTAAGCATGTTTTATCCCATCTTATGCCTTAAGTTATAGGTCTCACTAACTAACTTAATTAAGTTGTCTAATTTAGAAACTGCAAATCATAAAGCTGAGGTCTCACACAACAAAATAATTCACCTCGTTATTGTAATCTAGATCAAGGTCTCACATAACTAAATTACAACTTCAAGTGTTTCATATCATTAGATGGCATAAACTTAAATTTTAAAGGGTACAATTTTTGATGTGTAATCAAAACTTATGTATAAAGAAGCATGCATACAACTTTATAACATAAAATTTTCGAAAAACTTACTAAAAGATTTTAATTGCTAAGATTGAATTCTACAAAGTTTTAATCGATGCGTTGAGAAACTTACAACTTTGCACTAAGATGCTTCGTACATAGAATGGTTATACTAGGTAGCTCCAATCGAACGCACAGGGGGCAGAGGACCAGGTAAGCGCTGAAGCATAACCTTAGACATCCATTCAGTGAGACTATGCTCACTTCTTAAATACCCCTTTATAGTTTGTTCTAGTGGGTGAGCCGTTCTAACCATTTAATACAGTCGCATCAGTCGATTAAAAGTTCAAGAATAATTCTTAGATAACAAATCAATTTCGCCATTATTTAGTCCATTTAATTTTCTATTCATAAAAACCCTTTTTGCTTACTAACATGTCAAAACAATATATAAACAAAAAAACATTTTAATAAAAATTAAACACACTCAAATAATATAAACATATAACTAAACAATTTAACATATGTAAAAACAATTAGCCACATGCATAATTATTTCAATAAACTCTAATAACAATTCTAGGCGTAAATAAATGCATACATTAACTAGGACTTTCATCTCGCGAGAAGATGAGCCACATACATCGACAAGTCGATTGCGTAAGCCGAAGTTAATAGTATACCAATTAGCACATAACGAATTTTATTAGTTATAATTGAGGTCTTCCCCAATTCAATAATTATTAAATAAATAAAACATGTGTGTATCACTTAACAATTAATCAATATACAATAAACAATACTCCATGGCAAAACATGCATGTTCCACCATGGATCCCGCATAACAATTACCACAGAGGTACGCATATTACATGGCACATAACAATTATTCATTAATTAACCACATAAAATAAGCATGCAATCCTAGGGTTTCTACAAGTTTTACAAAATTAAAACCTAATTAAATAAATATAGGGTAATCGACCCATATTAAATAAAATTAGGGTTTCGAATTCAAAACCCTAGAAACCATAAAAAGCATGCAAATAATCATAAAGATTCAATTTTTATGTGTTTCGGTAATTAATTACATCATATTAACGGCTCTGATACCACTGTTGGAATTTTATACTCATAACAATTATACATAAAACAAATACATCATCAAAGCAAGCAGCGGAAGACTATAGGAATAATATATGTAATTAATTAACCAAATAAGAAAGTGCGTACCTTTTAGCAATTTAAGCAATCAAACGATTATGTGATCAAGTAACAAAACCCAAAACCCTAAACTAGGGTTTATACAAATCGTCCAACCCAAAAAATCGACCACCAAGGATTACAAGCTCAAGTGTGCTTGTACTTCGTTCTTGTACACACGTACTAATAGCGATTTGATGTGGAGAAGCTAGTTCCTTGAATCACTAATAAACCAAACACTTTATCTTTGAGCTAAGCAAAAATCGAAAACCCTTGGGGATGAGGGTGTTCGACCGGCCACACAAAGAGGAGAGGAGGAGGAGAGAAATTAGGTTATCAAAGTGATCCAAGGTTAGTCAATAATGAATACATTGATTTGTATTTATAGTTAACATATCTTGGAGTCCAAGTTTGAGTGGGATTGGGTTTGGAAACCCTCCCACCGATCGGCCAAAGACCCACAAGGGGTTCTAGAACTTTCCCGACCACTAATTTCATTCTTAGTCCTTGTAGTTAATATTTAACGACCATTAACCAAACCTCGTTAATTATTTAACTATCGTTATGTTTTATTTAGCGATTAATAATTAATAATAATAACGATTTATTTATATTAATTATGTACATCAATTCTCATACGTAATGTGTGCAATCCCGAAGTCTCGAGTTCGAATCCGGACATACTATTATTTAAATATCCATTAAAACCTTTCACGATTTACATACTATACATCAGGGCCGTCTTATGAATCGGCGAAATTTTTGAGGGCCCTGTATGAAATTATATAATGAGGCATTTCGTTAAGCAATATTATATATAAAGTGTCACCGTTTATAAGATATAATGCAATTAGTTATCTAAACGTTCTAACACATTGCTCATTTAAAGTATTTTTCCGTCTAAATAATTTTTTTTTCGTGAAAAATATGTCTACACATGCATATAATTATTAACGGGACAAATTTTTAGACTTTAAAAATTCTGAAATCCTGAACGATCGCTTACCTTACATACCCTCAAAGACGGCTATGCTATACATAAACACATAGGATGACTAAAATGAGTCATTCGAAGATGTTACCTAAAATGTTGAGAAACATACTTATATGAGGGTTACGAGTATTATAGAAGGATCCTAAATGAAATTCGGTTTTATTTCTCACAACATTTTCAGGTTGATCATTCCCTCTTAACTTTTTGTATTTTCTCAGTGTTTCGACAACAATAATTTTATGAGTTATGAATAAACACGACAAATAGAAAAACCACAATAAATAAGCACAAAACATTTCATATCTAAAATGACATTCAACGTTTTATAGTTATAGGATTTTGCTAACACTTTCTTTATCATATAAAAAATGCATTTATTGCAACTTTTTATTATAAAGAGAAAATGATAAAGAAACTTAAACTTAAGCTTAAATTTACACTTAAAACCAAGTGACATCATCATTATGGCTACAAATAGGGACCCACTTATATTACAACCTATCAGGATGATGGCACTTGATTTTAGGTCTAACTTTAGGCCTAACTTTAGGTTCCTCTATCATTTCTCTTATTATAAATTATCTTAATTTACGTCCAAAACGACGTAGTTTTTGTGGGTGAAAAAAAGATTCAAAACGACAATTGAGTGGACAAAATAAAGAGTAAAACGACAAATTTAAAACGATGTCGTTTCGGATAGTTTAGAAAAACGGCAAAAAAAACCCTCAAACTATGCAGCGCTTTACACAATCAATGCTAGACTTTCTTATATTATCACAAACTTTGAAAAAATAGCGAAAAGTACCCCCGAAGTACACGACACTTTGCAAACTCAATCCTAAACTTTACGCGTCAAATTATTTTAAAAAAATAAAACTTTTAAAACACGCCCTTAGAACAAACTTAAGGTCAACGTTCACATCCCGGCCCAGCTATCACTATACAAATGTGCCACAGGAAATGAATATACCCACATTCACATAAAGATTTTCGCACACAATTTACACACCACACATATAACAAAGAGTAATGCTATTTAGACTTACAACACAAGCTTAAATAAACCACAGCAACGCGTGGGGTACATCATCTCGTTTTTATTAATCTCAAACTTTTTTTATTTATTTATCTAGACATCAACACGTCTCTTGATCGCGTATAACCCCCCGGCACTTACACGGGTCAGGCGCAGACTAACCACGACTGCGTAAATACCCCCGGCACCCATACGGGTCGATCGCGGACTAGATACGCACCCCGGCAATGGTCACTAAACCATTCCGCGGATAGTAGATACGTCCGAGGGAGAACGCAACCGCGCCCAACATTAAAGGTAGGGAATCTCGCTCAGGCTGGGCGTACCACAGCCTGCAGTCCCCAAAAAGGGAAAGCGGGACAACTCCCGCCCATAAACATCGCTGTCACAGCAACGGGACAAGCTCTGGAGTTGACCTACGTCACTCCCCACTCGCAAACTGTCACTCTCATGGCTCGTGACCTTGAGAACACGACAGAAAGGTCAACCATATAAATAGAGGCCTCGCCACTATTCAAACGGTAACATTTTTACACACTCTCTCTCTAGAACTAGTCTTATCTCTCTAAAACTATCAGTTACTCTCACGCCGGAGGTTGACCGCGGAACCCCGTTCCGCGGTGAGACTAACGGTGTTGGTTTTCTTAGCAGCTTGCAATCAAGGATTATACTTAATACAAGATCTATTTCCTGGGAAGTTAGCTTATACTAATCTTCATCAGGAGAGCGCCCATAATTGTATTAACAAGTTGGCGCCATCCGTGGGACCAGTGACATAACTGCGTTTCCAAAGAAAAAAAAACTCTAATGAGCAATTTGGCAGAAAATCCCTCCCCGTCTCCTGACCCGTTCACGGTCAGAAACACGGGAGGGAATGAAAAAGTGCAAGACACAGAACAATACCACCCTAATGCCGCGACAGACGCGTCAATAAGGGAGTTCTGCGAAAGGCACTACCATCAGATCTTGCCCTTCATGGCAGAAAAGGTCCATCAGGAAAAACTGGACCGGGTCAAAACCCGTCTGGATTTCGACGATGAGACTAGAAATGAAAGATCCCGAGAATACGCCCGGAATACTCGCCCAACATCTGAAAGAAAAGAGGCACCTAAAAGGAGGCGCGAAGCCAGTCCTAGTGCCAGTCAGACCCGTCGGAGTATTCCAAGTCGTGAAGTGTCTTCTCGAGACTCAGCAGTCGAGACAATGGGGGTTCTAGAGAAAAGAGCCGGTTGGAAACCAAGAGGCCGCGGCCGGATGTATTCTCAAGACTGGAAAAGGAACGTCCGCACGTGTCCACAAGACTTGGTGACCAAAAACCAACCGTGTTCTCCAGACTCCAGTCAAAGGTTACTTCCCGTAAGCAACGCAAAAAAGAAGCAGAGAAGCGAAGTAAACGGGACATGACTGGAAAGGACTCGGTCGATAGACACCAACGAAGCCGGAGTCCTGCACGCGGCAGCGCTTCCCACTCGAAGTCTGGCAGAGGAGAAACATATCACTCGTGTCGCAGCAGAACCAGGGAAGTGTCCCCTCCGGAAAGCGAGGAAAGCACTGGAGGACATTGGAATTCCACCTCGAAAAGCAAAGAACGGGAATCCGATGACCTCTACTCCCCGTATGACGTGGCTGACACAGACCCCTTTACCCGCCGTATACGGAATTTTGAGTTCCCGAAAAGAACAAGAATGCCGGCTCACATTAGAACGTACGACGGGACAGGAGATCCGGAGGATCATTTGAAAATTTTCCAGACCGCGGCCAAAGTGGAAAGATGGGCCATGCCCACATGGTGCCACATGTTCAACTCCACCCTTATAGGGCACGCCCGCGGCTGGTTTGATGAGCTGTGTCCGGAGAGCATCGACAGCTTTGAAGAGTTGAGATCAAGTTTTCTCTCAAACTTCCTTCAGCAGAAGAAGTATATGAAAGATCCTGTTGAATTACACCACATAAAGCAGCGGGAAGGGGAGTCCACGGAAACATTCGTGGAACGCTTCAAGACAGAGAGCATGTATGTGAAGGGAGCCCCAGAGTGCACGAGAGTGTCCGACTTTATGCACGGGATAACGAACCCGGAACTGATCAGAAGGCTCAATGACAACATTCCCCAGTCGCAGGATGAAATGTGGAAGGTCGTGAAAGCATTCCTCAGAGGTGAGGTGGCCGCGGCCAACCAGTCAAAGAAGAAGCACTCCCAGTGGAAGAACCAGGACGGAGGACAAAAAAGCATCCAGATCTTTGAAAGAATGGGGGAGTTCAAGACCCGCTTAAGGCCGGAGAGGAAAAGGGGGGACAGGTTCACTCCCCTCACAAAGACGCCGAAAGAAATCCTGGCCATGGATACGGTCAAATTCACAGCCCCCCCGCCAATGTCCAGCCCGGTCGAGTCTAGGAACAAAGACAAATACTGTGACTTCCACAGAGAAAAGGGGCACAACACGGATGAATGCTATCAGTTGAAAAAATAGATAGATGAGGCAGTCAGGTCTGGACAGCTCACACATCTTGTCAAAGAAATCAAGAATGGAGCACAAAAGAATGGTGGTCCCAAGGGCGGAAAGAAGGATACCGCAGCCAAGGACAAAGCTCACGCCATATACATGGTCCACATTTGGCAACGGTCAGTCAAACCCAAGCTGGGTCCAGACGCGGTCTTGAACATGGAAATATCTTTTCCCCCCATATCCGGAGATGACTGGGACGACCACCCGCTGGTGATCAAGGCGGATGTAGAAGGGTGCACAATTCACAGGATGTACGTGGATAACGGAAGCGCTTCAGAAGTCCTATACGAACATTGCTTCAACAAGCTAAGCCCAGACATCTGCAAAAGACTAATTCCCGCTTCATCACCGCTATTGGGTTTCAGTGGAGAACTCTCGTGGCCGCTAGGGCAGATCCTCTTGGAAGTGACATTGGGAGACGAAGAGAGGTCAGCCAGTGCTTGGATGAACTTCATGGTGGTACGATCTCCTTCCCCCTACAACGGGATAATCGGACATCCGGGGATTAGGCTGTTGAGAATAGTGCCATCCACGGCGCATGGGATGCTGAAATTTCCTACCTGTGGCGGAGTCGTGACTTTGCACAGTGACAAGGTGGTCCCGGTTGAATGCAGAATGGTTGCGGAACCAGAAACCTATCATACAACCACAGAGGCAGAAGTGAAGGAAGGAGTCGCGGTAGCGATCAACCCCAGATTCCCCGACCAAACGGTCACCATTGGGGGGGGGGGGAGGTTAAGCGAGAAAGGGAAGAAGAGCCTCTGCGACCTGCTCAAGAATAACTTGGATATCTTTGCTTGGGAGCCCTCCAACATGACTGGAGTTCCACGAACAATCGCGGAACACAAACTGAATGTAAGGGATGGTTATGACCCTGTACGACAAAAGAAGAGAGGGCAGGCCCCAGAAAGAAACAAAGCCATCAATGAAGATGTTACCAAGCTAGTTGCATCAGGGATCATGAAAGAAGTACACTACCACGACTGGTTGTCTAACCCCGTTCTCGTCAAAAAGAGTGACGGAAGCTGGAGAATGTGTGTGGATTTCAAGGACTTAAACAAAGCCTGTCCAAAAGATTGCTACCCCTTGCCGGAGATCGATTGGAAGGTCGAATCCCTCTGCGGATACCCATTTAAATGCTTTCTTGACGCATACAAAGGGTATCACCAGATACAAATGGCAGCAGGGGATGAGGAAAAAACAGCATTCCACACAAACCAAGGCCTCTTCTGTTACACCAAAATGCCTTTCGGTATGAAGAACGCTGGCGCCACGTACCAAAGGCTCATGGACAGGGCGTTTGAGAAACAGATTGGAAGAAATTTGGAAGTGTACGTTGACGATCTAGTCATCAAGAGCCACTCAGAGGAAGAAGTACTCAGGGATATGAAGGAAACCTTCAAGACCCTAAGGAACATCAACATGAAGCTTAATCCCAAGAAGTGCACATTCGGGGCGGAACAGGGGATGTTTCTGGGTCATGTGGTGAGCAAGGAGGGCATCAGAGCTTGCCCAGACAAATCTGCGGCTGTAGCTACCCTCAAATCCCCGACGACCAAAAAGGAAGTGCAGTCTCTAAATGGGAAATTAGCCAGTCTCAGTCGTTTCATGTCCAAGTCAGCGGAAAGGTCCTTCCCATTCTTCAAGACACTGAAGAAGTGCATTAAAAAGAGCGACTTCTACTAGACACTGGACGCGGAGCAAGCGTTCAAAGAAATAAAGCAGCACATTGCCAACCTGCCAATGGTCATCGCTCCGCAACCAAAGGAGGAGTTGATCATGTACTTAGTCGCGTCCCAAGAAGCTGTGAGTGCGGTTTTGTTAGCACAGAGGGAGTCGCGGAAACAGCCAGTGTACTTCGTTAGCCGCGCCCTAAAGGTTCCGAAGATGAATTACACTCCAATTGAGAAGTTTGTCTTGGCACTAGTATACGCATCCCGCAGGCTACGGCGATACTTTCAAGCACATCCAGTGGCAGTCATCACGGATCAACCGCTGAAGCAAGTCTTGACCAAGACAGAAAAGAGTGGAAGAATGGCCGGATGGGCAATAGAGCTGGACGAACATGACATTACCTTTCGAACCCGGACAGCTATAAAAGGGCAAGTGCTAGCGGACTTCATTGCCGAGATTCCAGAGGAAGAAACTCCTGACAAGAAAAAGGACAAGCAACAATACTCGGAGCCGTGGAAACTATTCATGGACGGATCTTCGTGCATGGAAGGGTCCGGAGCAGGCTTAATCCTGACAAACCCAGAGGGACAGGAGTTCACATACGCCCTGCATTTTGAATTTGAGGCATCCAACAACGAAGCTGAGTACGAGGCATGATCGCAGGACTAAGGATTGCCGAACAAATGCGGGTAAAAGACTTATCAGCAAATGTTGACTCCCGTCTTGTGGCGAATCATATAAACGGAGCATACGTGGCGAAGGAGGAAAGCATGGCGCGCTACTTGGCAAAGGCCAAAGCATTGATTGAAGGGTTCCGGACGTTCTCCATCAGACAGATTCCCCGGAGCCAAAACAAACAAGCAGACGCGCTAAGCAAGATTGCATCCACCAGCTTCGCCCACCTGACAAAACAGGTCCTTGTGGAAGTCTTAAAAGAGAAATCCATCGAAGAAAAGGAGGTACTGGCAATCATGGAGGAAGACGGGGATACGTGGATGACACCCCTGACCGAATATCTGAAGGATGAAATACTACCGGCGGATGACAACAAGGCAAGAAAACTACGGATCAAGGCTAGGCAGTACACGTTGAGAGACGGAATCCTGTTCCGAAAGTATTTCCTAGAACCATGGATCCGATGTGTAGGCTCCACCCAAGCCAACTACGTGCTACGAGAGATCCACGAAGGGTCATGTAGCATGCACTCAGGCCCAAGGGCGGTAGTAGCCAAAGCAATTCGGTCCGGATATTACTGGCCGACGATGCACAGGGACGCACGTGAGCTAATACAGAAGTGCGAAGACTGCCAACTCCACCGCCCGATACCGAAGAATCCGCAGCAAAATCTGACCCCAATCACCTCTCCTTGGCCTTTCTACAAGTGGGGAATAGACATCTGCGGACCTTTCCCGGAAGGACCCGACAAGGTAAAGTTTATGATTGTAGCGATAGAATACTTCACCAAATGGATCGAAGCCAAAGCCTTAGCCTCTATCACAGGAAGGCAAGTGAAGAAGTTCGTTTGGGACAACATAGTCTGTCGATTCGGCTTACCAGGAGAGATAGTGTCCTACAACGGAAAGCAGTTTCGTGACAACCCATTCAAGGATTGGTGCCAGAAGCTCAACATCAAACAACGGTTTGCGTCGGTCAAACATCCGCAGGCAAATGGGCTGGTCGAAAGCGCGAACAAAAGCCTGGGGGAAGGCATCAAAGCAAGACTGGAGAAAGGAAGCAAAGACTGGGTGGAAGAAGTGCCGCATGTGCTCTGGGCACACAAAACCATGATCAAAACGAGCAATGGGGAAACCCTATTTTCTCTTACATATGGCACCGAGGCAGTTATCCCTGTCGAGATTGGAATGCCAAGCCTCCGATGTACAGCCGTAAACCAAGTCTCCAACGACCAGAAGCTTCGCCTAAATTTGGACATCCTGGAAGAAAAAAGAGAAGCCGTTGCCATTGAAGAAGCGCGCAGCAAAGCAAGGATGGAGGGGGTACTACAATGCCAAAGTATGAAGCACGGCCTTCAGACCCGGAGAATTTGTCTACCGCAGCAACGAAGCTAGTAGAGCGGAGGACACCGGAAAGCTTGGCCCAAAATGGGAAGGGCCATATGAAGTAATGGAAGCACTAGGGAATGGAACGTACAAGCTCAGAGGCGCGGATGGGGAGATACTCCCAAGAACATGGAACATCCGCAACTTGAAAAAATGTTACATCTAAGTGTAAGTAGGTTTTCCCCGTCTCTTGTAAGTTGATCGTGGATCAGGTCCGGACAACAGGGGAACTTTAAATTTTCATATTTTTCATTTCTATTGTAATATTTTATAATTAGCAATGAAACGTAGATGCCTGGCCCGCTCTACAAATTTTCCAAAACAAAGATTCAATCACATTTTCACTTTTGCATCTTTCGCATATTTCTCACATCCGCGACAAACAGTGTCGCACATAAAGGACGAGCAACCTCAAAATTGACTTAGGCATATAAGTGGTATTGCAAGCCCATTGACCATTGTTTGATACCCCCGGACTCCCAAAGTATGGCCAAGGGTACAATTCAAAGCCCGGAACAACTAACCCCGGCAAAACAAGTATAAGAAGATGTACACAACGAAGTCAAAAATATTTCCATTAAATATGCAAAGTTCTTTACAAATACGCGGGGGCATACCCCCGGACTACAAAACAAAGGCACCGCCGTCACCACGGCCCCAACTAGCAACAAGAGTTAACAAGCTTCACATACATGGGAAGGACGACATAGTCTAAATGCCGCCCGTGGAAAGGGTACTTCAGACATTCCCGGCGCGATCGAGAACGCTTGTGTCAAACATATCATCATGGGTAACCTGTTCCTCTTCCTCTTTTTCATCCTCCCCGGTAGGACCAGTAACCGTGGAGGAAGGGGTTGGACCAAGTGGAACAATCACCATAGAAGGCTCCCCGGTAGAAGTTACCTGGTGAACAACATCAGAGACAGTCAAATCCGGATTCTAGAGATCAAACTTCGTACCCTTCAGCTGTTTCTTCTTCTCCTTGTAGGCGGAAATGGCACGGGGACGCCTAGTAATAGTCTGCAGCAGAGAGTTAGGAAGCAAAACCTCCTCTGTTGTCGGGGGATTAAACACAAAGTCCCCCAAACCGCTGGGTCTCTCCTCTTGCAGCACCAGCTGCGACATAAGAAATTCCAAAGAAGAATCCTTGCAAGCTTCTAAGGAATCTAGGAGCGGGAAAGGGATGTCGCTAAGGCGTATCATCGACTCACGGTAGACCTCCTTTGCTCGCGGATTGTAGGCTTTAATCTGTTCTAGCTTAATGCCCTTGGATCCGTGCACAACTCCTGCCTCCAAACCTTGCCTTAAACCCTCATCAATCGCCTTGCTTATGCAATCCCCCAGCCGTGTTTGCAACTCCTCAGACTGTTTGAAGGCCATCCACGCTCTGCGGAAACCATGCCCAATCACCCACCGCTTACCTTCAATGGCAAAAAGAGTGCTCGGAAACAAGTCTTCATCAAAGTCGCGATTCAGCTCCGCCAATCTCTGATCTAACTGAGCAAGTTGACCATCATACTCGCTGCGGACTCTCTCTTCACACTCTTTCAATTTTTCCTCCTGCAAACCTGCATCCTTCACCTGCTCCTTAAGCTCATCACAAACAGAAGTAAGTCCGGTAACTTTACCCTTCAATTCCGCATTTTCAACAGTTAAGTTGGCCAGTTGCTCATCTTTGGGCGCAATAATGCCCTCCAACTGCGCCACACGCTCCCGCAATCTCTTCACTTCCTCGGACTCAGACTCAAGCAAACCAACACGCTCGCGGAGACCCCTAGCCTCCGCGGCATCAGACTCCAACACCTGAACTTTCCCCTTAAGAGCTTCAATTTTCTTCTCCTTTCTTTCAAGCCTTTTGTTTAACTTGTTAGTCTGGTTGAGCTCAAATTGCAGCCGCAAACGCACCTCGGAGGACATACACGCCTGCTGAACAGTCATCATGTTATACTGCTCAAGCAAATCCGTGTGTGGCATGTTGCGCAATGTAGATAAGTAACCAGGAGTTGCAAGGTTGTCCAAGATACTCTGGCAAATCCAGGGGTCATTCATCCGGAACTCATTCGTAGGCAACCACTTTGGAACATAAGTATTTTTCGCCTCCGCAGTATCCACGGACAAGGATTCATAGAAATCATCGTCGGATGCCGCGGGACGATGACCGGATTGGTCCTGCAGTGGAGACTCAACCCCAAAAGAGCTATCCTGGTGAAGGGGTGGTGGCTGAGAAGGACCGGACATATCCACATCCAAATTCTCTTTATGAGCATTGGTGGAAGTTTTCGAAGTAGAATCCGGATCTGCTTGAGGATCCGGGGTAGCCTCAGAATAAACGACGGCTATCTCCAATGGCCGAGGGCCGGAATCAGACTCATCATGAAGCTCCATCACAGGACTAGGTTCCGCGGTAGCACCCCCTGAATAGCCAAAAAACGCAGAGGTCATTACTCCACAAAGAACAAATATAATAACAAGAAGCGGCATAAATAGAATGAAATCCTTACCAGCAGCGGATCCAGAGCCTTGCTCCGGCGCAGGGGTAATCCTCTTCTTCTCTGGCTGCTTAGAAGGAACATCAAGCCGGACTCTTTTCTTTCCGGTAGCCTTGCTGGCCTTGGCCGCCTTCACATTATCCACAATAGTCTCTTGGACTAACGTGATCAGATCCTCAGAAGGCTCAATAACACGATTAGTAGTCTCATCCTACAGCGCCGGCTCACCTTCTTGTAGAGTTCTCTCTCCGGATGTCACCTCAAAAGGATCTGGCTGGTTAATGAAAGCAAAGAGAGACATATCTGAAGCCTTAAAAGTAGGCCGCGCCGTCGCATCATCCCAGGCATGACTAAGGCCAATCACGGACAGGAATGGCTCCGGAAACTTCTTAAACGGAGCACGTTGCGTATAAAGAAGGTGCAACAACTCCATGTCAATATCATCGTCGGCCGGGGGTGGGTCACGGTCAACGGAGACCTTCTCATTCCACGAGATGGCCAAGGGAAACACGGTCTCGTCAACCCAAAAGAAATACTCCTTCCAATTCTTTACAGAATCCAAGGGAGCGGTATAACAAACCGGCACAATCAAAGACTTAGGACCCTTACGCTTCTCTAGGGTCATCCACCCATCTTTCATCCCGGAGTAGTAAAATTTTCTAAACAAAGGTACAGTGGGGGTCCCACCATGAACGCGGCAAAGGATCTCAAAGTGACTAATCCTAGCGGCGGCTAACACGGATAGCTGCGACAAATGGATATGAAAATACTCCAAAACTCTACACAGGAACGCGGAAAGGGGTATCCTAAAGTTGCAAAACTCAAAAAATCTAGTATATACACCTATCTTACCCTGAGGGGCATCCCTTATGGTATCGTTTGGACCAGGAAGAAGAGGGTGAACATTAAAGGGGATATGATATTTAGAGCAAAAATCACTAAAATCTTTTTGCGATAACTTACAGGTAAAGTCGCTTAAAAGTTTTTTAGCCATGGAACTACAATGAGGGAAGAAAAACCTAACCTAATAAAGTAGGGACGCACACAAAGAACTTGGTAGACTTTTTTCTTTTTTACTCACGAAGATGAAATGGCAACAGTAGCCAAGAATGTAAAAAAGAGGGGTATTTATACTCTCCTAGAAGTAAAACCAACAGGTCAATCGAACGGCCAAAAAAACGCCACGTCTCCGGCTCGTAACCAACTATCTAGATCTGTTTAGATCAACGAACGAGATGGAGGCAGCCAAAACGTCATGTCAGTCAGAAAAAACGCGGCTAAGGGCGGTTCGCGAATCCCAAGGGACAACTGTAATGCTTATCCTTGGCATGAATGGAAAGTACAGTCAGCAGTGACTAGGATTTCCTACGATACACCCAACCGCGGATGAACGGAATAACTTAGTCTAGCAGCGCTTGTACTAAGACCAACAAGCACATCTATACTAGGGGGACTTGATCGCGTATAACCCCCCGAAAATTACACGGGTCAGGCGCGGACTAACCACGATTGCGTAAATACCCCCGGCACCTATATGGGTCGGTCGCGGACTAGATACGAAATGGTCACTAAACCATTCCGCGGATAGCAGATACGTCCGAGGGAGAAAGCAACCACGCCCAACATTAAAGGTAGGGAATCTCGCTCAGGCTGGGCGTACCACAGCCTGCAGTCCCCAAAAAGGGAAAGAGGGACAACTCCCGCCCATAAACATCGCTGTCACAGCAACGGGACAAGCTCTGGAGTTGACCTACGTCACTCCCCACTCGCAAACTGTCACTCTCATGGCTCGTGACCTTGAGAACAGGACAGAAAGGTCAACCATATAAATAGAGGCCTCGCCACTATTCAAACGGTAACTGTGACAACCCGTACTTTCAGGTCATTTCTCGAAACAATTTATGCTTCACAATTTCAACATTTATCGTAAACTAGGTTTACGTGTTCCAAATTCGCGTAACCTTAACGGTTTAGCGGCGAATTCATGATCATATCATCACGAACATTTCATATGGACTAAGTTTAGTCTACATTTCATTTACATCATTTGCATCATGACATTTCATTTCACATTTAACGCGTAATTTTTATATTAAATAAACGTTATCGCGTGAGTTATTATTTTTAACATTTAATCCGTTACTTTCAAAAATGATCCCGATGTATTTTTAAACTTACATTTAGTTTATAAAAACTATATTTTGAGTTTACCTAGTGTTTTAAATTTATTTTGTATAAAAATCGTTAAAGTTATATTATTACGTCACTTTTCTTAAAAACTACTCGATAATTTTTATATCACTCAAATTTCACAAGGAATGTATTTTTACAATTTTTATTATCTCATTACATTCTATTTTGATCTATTAAAAACTTACTTGTACCAAAAATTACCATTTACCTTTACTTGTACCTTTTCATACACAATTACTTACACTTTCTTAAAAATTTATACAAGTATACATTTACACAACATTTAAAAAAAAATATATATATATATATATATAATTTTTACATATCCCTCCCCCCTTGGCCGACCAAGGGGGAGGTGATATTAAATGAGGTATGGTTCTTTGATTGTTGAGATATATACACTACATAAAAGTCTTACAAGATTCATTCATCTCATTTCAATCACTAATAATTCACATAGTTGATAAAACTTTTCTTTCTCTCTTTGTGTTCTTCCAAAAACCGGCCATCAAGGGTGTATTCAAGGGATCATCATTTTTTTTCAAGTTCAAGTATTTATCAATCTAGATAACATTCTTTATAAGGTTTTGAAATAAAAACCAAGAGTGTTTAGGTTTAACCTTGTTCTTTGCACCTCATCATATTAACTAGTAAGCATGTTTCTTTCATTTTTTCATGTTTCCTTATCATCTCATATTTATCTTTTCATTTTTGGAGCAAACATGCAAGACTTGTGTTGTTTATACCATTTTTACATGATTTTAGAGTTATATATATATTAAGGTCATCCTATAATTATCCCCTTAGTATACTTTGGTCTTAATGATGTTTAGGAACCCATGACACCCTAAGAAGGTGTATGGTAGGATTAGATTAGTTTTGGAGTTGATTTGAAGGGATTAGAATAGGTTTTGTCCGAGGAAAACTATTTTCGATACGTATAAAATATGTTCTGTCCTTGTTTTGGTTTTCTGGAAAATCCGACAGTAGACACGACTTTTTGGTCTTGATATTTAGAAAATATACTTTAAAACGAATCCGTGGCCGCTTGAACGGATTAAAACGGAGTTATAACGAAGAAGTTATGAATTTTTAAAGTTTGACGACGAAATATATATTTTTCAGAAAATTTCAGCATACTATTTTAGTTTTGTACGAGTCAAAAACGAGCCTTAAGCTTTGCAAATTATTTCGACTTATCAAAAATATATTAGTATACGTTGATACGAAGCTAAGGACGTATTATACGTAGAAAACGGATTTGAAACGACAAAGATATGCACGTTTTCATAAAATTGCCGTAACTATTATTTTCTGAAAAACTATATTATTTTTACGATACAAGTGTTACGGTAGCTGAAACGACCATGTTGGAGGCTGTTTTTAACAAGGATGTGGAACTTTTTGGAACGAAATATCTCCTAGTAAAATTAAGATCACCGAACATATTTTTCAAAACGATAAGCCGTTTGTATAGCGGAGTTGTAATAAATTATTTATGGTCGTCTAAAATTTGCCGAAACTCACTTTTTACATAACAATTAGACAAAATCACCATCTTTAACCCTTATTATCTTTATGTTCGAGACCTTTATGACGAAAACTCCTGAACTGAAACTTCTAGATTTCGATACAAACTTTCCAAAACCGTCGAGTTCGTTCTCTAACGATCGACATACACCATTTTACGACTAGTTTTCCAAAGCCATTTTTGTTACTTTTATAAAAATTCCGACGACATTGTTTTGCGACGAAAAGTGATAATTTCGCTATAAATCATTATAAAACCATTGTAGGATGACATTTTGACGCAAATACTTGTAAAGTCAGTTTTGAAGGGTCAAGACGTCTAAAGAGTATTTTTCGACGATAAGTAATATTTTCAAAACTCGCAAATGGTATAAATAACATACGAAATGCATGCATAACATTACATTGCAACTCATTACATATCATATCATTCGTAATAGGTCCAGATTAAAGTTTCACATTATACCTCGGTGTACTCACTTTTGTCATCATACCAGTTTACCAAGTGAGTTTTCATAGCCCCGATTTATTCAAGTTTTACTTATTTCAAACCTACGGGGGAGAATGCATTGCACAACATTTTTATTACGATACCAAGTATGTTAAATACATTTACATTGCTTGAGTTACAAAGTTGCCAGTTAAAAGTCCCCATTTCAAATGCATGAGCCGTTAATTTCTTAGAAGCGTGTGTGAGTGGATAGATCTATCGAGGGTGACACCCCCATCCGGGTTGGTGAATCCCAACTAGTCATACGGATGCATTTCATTCATAAACTTCATTAGAGTTGTTTGGCAAGACACTCTGTTGGGGCGTACATCAGTCTGAGCTTCGGTATCATGCGCTTAAGCAATTGTAACATTTTTACGTGACATAATTGTCATGCCTGTAACATTTTTACGTGACATGATTGTCATGCCTGATCTATACTTGCGTAGTCGTATAAAACATTTACATAAACCTATGATTTCTCACCAACATTATCGTTGACCGTTTTAGCAATGTATTTTCAGGTAACTAAGGCATACTCATCATGGCATGGTTAAGAAGCCCCTTTTGAGTCGCGGCGTCGACTTACATCATTGTGCATTATGACATTTTCTTTCAAAGCCATCGTTTGGACTTGTAATATATTTATATTTCCGCAAACTTTCTAAACTTTTGGGACCTATGTTGTAACTCTGAATGCTTTTGTTAAATATCAAACGATGTGTTTTTAAACGACACTTTAGGTCATTCAATGTAACTGTGATTGTGGTGCTATGACAGTCTATCCCCAAGAATTCCATTCCGCTGCAAAACAGGTAAATTGGGGGTGTGACAGATTGGTACCAGAGCTACAGTTATAGAGAACTAGGTTGCATCATTGACCCTAGACTATAACTACATCATCATAGCATCTCATCATTTCATCATAAATACATAGTCACTATACATGCGGTTTTATACGCACTTTTTACGAGTTATTTACTTTCATTTCGAACCCGATTGTCACATGGATGCCTTCAAATACCCATTCCATTATACTCACATCACTTTGACATGGAGAATGCCTTGTCATTCCCTATCACAATTTTAACATCAGTTGACTCAACACCGATAACATCAGATGATGACACTGAGACCTTTTTAGGAGGACGAAGTTGCACCTACATCATTACGATCACTATTGATTCACTATAGGATCAGGACAATTTTTATCACTCAGTTGGGACAGATCATACCATTGGGTAGAACTTATAGGCTTAGTCCTAATGAACCTATTTTCTTAACTCACCACAAGGATTCCATTATCATCATTGTCATTATTTTCATCATCATTATCATTTCGAGCACCATCCGTACCATCACATCTCATACACGATACTCATACACCTGACTTGCAGCTTGGGAAGCGTGCATGATTTGACACACCATTACCATCTACCACTAAGACTATAGACACTACATCATCTCATAGGTTTGAGGACTGTGAGAGTTCTAGGGCTATTGTTGCTAGACCGCCTACTACTCCTACACTTGAAACACGATTAGACCACCAACAGGAACAGATAATAAGTACCTTCCTAGCTAATGTGATCTTTATCATTTATTATCTCTACGATAATCACCACCTTGTTTATTTCATTCCTTACTCCAATTGCCCAATTTTCCATCATTTCACGACGATACATCACTATCTTACTAGGGGTTAGGCCAACTTTATTCTCGACCAATTAGTAGACTGTTATTACTCGATAAGGTTCTCTTATGTATCCTACAAACCATCCAACAAATTTTATTCCAAATTATCCTGCTAATATTTCATGAGAGTATTTCACTTGATTTTATTTCGAACTATTTTATCACCATCTTAGAAACGTTGTTTCATAAAGTTTTAACACAAGTTGTTTTATTACCAACTTATCAATTGGTTTCAGTCATTTTATCAACTATTTAATATCCTCATGCGAAACGATTTTCATGTTACTCTGAAAAATCATCGAGCTATTATCTTACAAAACAAAACGTTGAATACCAACTATTTGTCCTACATTCCCTCTTATGAGATAATGAACTTCATTGTTATCTAACGCAAACTGCTTTCAACTATTTTACCGACCATTTCATCTTACTCCTGTACCATTAAACCAAAAATTTACGACTTTAATAATACTTTATAAACAATGACCTTACTGATACTTTGCAAACTATTTTCTCATAGTATGATAAACCGATTAATTTGCTATTATTTATAAAACAACAAACAATTGCAATAGCAAGTTATAAATTATATTACAAATTTTTCCTGCAAGTAATATTACGGTCTTATAAACTATTTTACCCTTTTGGTGAGCTATTTTAGCCACTGTCTGATTTAAAATCATAAAACTTGGTACGCTTACCTCACAGACTATTCGCCTTTACTTTACTGACTATTATATTACCAACCTATAAACCATCTTGATATTAATTGAACTACGAAATCTTCTATTATTTGACAAACGATAAATTGTTTTCTTGTAAGCTATTTTACAAATCATTTCACGAGTTATGTTATAATCTGAATTGTGTCTTACCAAAATATTTCACTACCATTGTTAAGCCGTTTTCTATCACTATATAAGCTGTTTTAAAATCACCTTAACAAGTTGTTGCTTTAACACCAAGCCACAACTAAGATTTATTATTAAACTGTAAATGAAAAAAAAATGTTTCTTTCTTACTCAATAAAGTGGTTTTACAAACCTTTTTCATAAACTTTACTGTAATTTTCTTACAAACTATTTATTCTCGTTTGAAAGCAAAGTTTTATAATCAGATATATTGTGCATAAACATTTCTTTCTGTTAACACTCTATAGATGCTTATGCCATTTATCTCTCACTCAACCGATAAGTTAGGATTTGACGAGTGACCTTTTTAGGAAAGACTTCCTATACCATCTGTGAGGAGGATTCCTCGATACAAGAAAACAATGAAAGGATTTTGGAATTACCAACAAGGACTAGAACTAGGTGGTAGGATGATTCAAAACTCAACAAAAATCTTAAGACATCACGAGACATTCCGAACCACTATTTTGAATTAGAATCCAAACTCTATCATTCCAAAAGTACTAGCTAGACCGAGTTACGAGATTTAATACGAAGCGAATACCCATGAAGCAACACTATAGGGATATACCAAGTCTTCTAACTGAGACTGTAGAACATTCTATTAAACATGGCCTCAACAATATGTGAACTTCCCTACAATGAGTGTCCCTTAAAGGAAAATTTGGTTAAATTAAGGTTATCGATATAAACTTCCCCTAAGGCATTGTGATCTCTAGAAATTCCAAATAACCTCAAACTTACCACCTTCTATCATCTCTCTTTAGAGCGCTTATTCTTAACATAGGATTTGACCACGTCTCATTTTCCTTTATTTTGAAGAGTTATGGCGACGAAGAAAGCTCCACCAGCTATGACACGAGCCGATATCCAAAAGTATATAGAGGATTGTATAGCTAGGGAACTAGAGAAAGAACGGGCAACGATAGCTGCTGCTGCTGCCGCTGTCGAGACCACGGCTGTTACTGAAGCTACTAGACATGCTACTACTACAGGAGTTGCAGGAGATTCGAGAGTTCGAAGTGGTACATACATGGACTTTAAGAGCAGTGACCCCCCGAAGTTCGGAGGCACAGAAGGAGCCATTGCTATGATCCGTTGGTTGGAAAAGATCGAGTCGTTATTTCTTCTATGCGATTGCCCAGATGACTGCAAGGTGAAATTTGCTGCTAGTACACTCTTGGACGAGGCAATGTTATGGTGGAATCATTATGCACAGCCTATTGGTATGGAAAATGCTTATAAGCTCTCATGGGATCAATTCAAGAGGTTGATGACTAAGAAGTATTGTCCGCCCAAGGAGGTGAAGAAATTGAAAATGGAATTTCTTGGGCTAATGACCGTTGGTTATGACATTGAGACCTACATCAGAAGGTTTCAAGAGTTGGCTGCTTTATGTCCATATATGGTTCTGGACAATGAGAAACTACTGGAAAGTTTCATTGGAGGACTTCCAAAATGCATTCAAGGAGAGGTAACCTCTTTCGATTCGCAAACAATTGAAGAGACCATCAAGGTAACTCAAATACTCATGGCTGAAGTTGTGAGGAGGGAGAACTCTACCGACAACAACAACCGCGACAACCAAACTAACAACAACAAAAGGAAATGGGAAAATGACCAGGGAGGTTATAACAACAACAACCAAAGCCGTAACACTAACCATCATCAACAACAAGATAGAAGACAAGAAGCCGCCATGGTTCATGTTGCTGCACCAACAAAGGAAAGAACTTATACTGGAAACTTACCACGATACCATCAATGCACGCTACATCATAATGGTCCATGTGGTATATGCTTTATCTGTCAAACAGTGGGACACCTTGCTAAGGACTGCAAGGGAAAAGGATATGTTGGGACTAAACCACTATGTAATCGATGTAAGTATCATCACACGGGTCCTTGCCCTGCCAAGTGCCGCGAATGCCAAAAACCGGGACATCTAGCCAGGAATTGTAAAGGCAAAACTATAATTACATGTTTCGGATGTGGGGAGCAAGGACACTATCGGAATCAATGTCCTCAAAACCAAGGTCAACAAGTTGAAGGTGCTCATGGGAAGGCATACATGTTAGGAGAAGGAGAAGCTCGTCAAGGTACCAACGACGCGGAAGACTGAAGAAGTTCGGAAACTAACAGTCTTATTTCTCCTTATGTACTATGTCATACTAAGTTTATGTTTTCCATCGTATCCGAATCTTTATAATCTAAGATGTAATACTTTTGATAAACCACTCGTTGTAAAATATTCTCATCTATCGTACTTTATTTCCTTTCGATTCGATATCACTTACGAGAATTTTACTTCTTTTTACCTAATCGACCATTTTAACGACACGGTTTAAATCCTTGTAAGCATCGAGAGTTATAACAACTAAACCGAACGTCACATCATCGTTCCTTAATTATACATAGCCTAGCTAACTATGTTTAATTCTGGAGGGATCATGTTATGTTGGGAGCGGTTATTTATAAATCTTAGTGCAAGCAAAATGTTCACATATTCCACAGTCAAAGTATTACTCATGCGAGAATTATCCAATACGATGTTTTGTACGTCCTCGATCATCGACAACCGTAACGATACTTCTCCATGTTTTCTTTCCTCGATATTCATCACAAACTCAAATTCGATAGACCAACACGAATTGAATTCAGGGACTGAATTCCTTTTTGGATGGGCGAATGTGACAACCCGTACTTTCAGGTCATTTCTCGAAACAATTTATGCTTCACAATTTCAACATTTATCGTAAACTAGGTTTACGTGTTCCAAATTCGCGTAACCTTAACGGTTTAGCGGCGAATTCATGATCATATCATCACGAACATTTCATATGGACTAAGTTTAGTCTACATTTCATTTGCATCATTTGCATCATGACATTTCATTTCACATTTAACGCGTAATTTATATATTAAATAAACGTTATCGCGTGAGTTATTATTTTTAACATTTAATCCGTTACTTTCAAAAATGATCCCGATGTATTTTTAAACTTACATTTAGTTTATAAAAAATATATTTTGAGTTTACCTAGTGTTTTAAATTTATTTTGTATAAAAATCGTTAAAGTTATATTATTACGTCACTTTTCTTAAAAACTACTCGATAATTTTTATGTCACTCAAATTTCACAAGGAATGTATTTTTACAATTTTTATTATCTCATTACATTCTATTTTGATCTATTAAAAACTTACTTGTACCAAAAATTACCATTTACCTTTACTTGTACCTTTTCATACACAATTACTTACACTTTCTTAAAAATTTATACAAGTATACATTTACACAACATTTAAAAAAAATAAAAAAATATATATATATAATTTTTACATATCCCTCCCCCCTTGGCCGACCAAGGGGGAGGTGATATTAAATGAGGTATGGTTCTTTGATTGTTGAGATATATACACTACATAAAAGTCTTACAAGATTCATTCATCTCATTTCAATCACTAATAATTCACATAGTTGATAAAACTTTTCTTTCTCTCTTTGTGTTCTTCCAAAAACCGGCCATCAAGGGTGTATTCAAGGGATCATCATTTTTTTTCAAGTTCAAGTATTTATCAATCTAGATAACATTCTTTATAAGGTTTTGAAATAAAAACCAAGAGTGTTTAGGTTTAACCTTGTTCTTTGCACCTCATCATATTAACTAGTAAGCATGTTTCTTTCATTTTTTCATGTTTCCTTATCATCTCATATTTATCTTTTCATTTTTGGAGCAAACATGCAAGACTTGTGTTGTTTATACCATTTTTACATGATTTTAGAGTTATATATATATTAAGGTCATCCTATAATTATCCCCTTAGTATACTTTGGTCTTAATGATGTTTAGGAACCCATGACACCCTAAGAAGGTGTATGGTAGGATTAGATTAGTTTTGGAGTTGATTTGAAGGGATTAGAATAGGTTTTGTCCGAGGAAAACTATTTTCGATACGTATAAAATATGTTCTGTCCTTGTTTTGGTTTTCTGGAAAATCCGACAGTAGACACGACTTTTTGGTCTTGATATTTAGAAAATATACTTTAAAACGAATCCGTGGCCGCTTGAACGGATTAAAACGGAGTTATAACGAAGAAGTTATGAATTTTTAAAGTTTGACGACGAAATATATATTTTTCAGAAAATTTCAGCATACTATTTTAGTTTTGTACGAGTCAAAAACGAGCCTTAAGCTTTGCAAATTATTTCGACTAATCAAAAATATATTAGTATACGTTGATACGAAGCTAAGGACGTATTATACGTAGAAAACGGATTTGAAACGACAAAGATATGCACGTTTTCATAAAATTGCCGTAACTATTATTTTCTGAAAAACTATATTATTTTTACGATACAAGTGTTACGGTAGCTGAAACGACCATGTTGGAGGCTGTTTTTAACAAGGATGTGGAACTTTTTGGAACGAAATATCTCCTAGTAAAATTAAGATCACCGAACATATTTTTCAAAACGATAAGCCGTTTGTATAGCGGAGTTGTAATAAATTATTTATGGTCGTCTAAACTTTGCCGAAACTCACTTTTTACATAACAATTAGACAAAATCACCATCTTTAACCCTTATTATCTTTATGTTCGAGACCTTTATGACGAAAACTCCTGAACTGAAACTTCTAGATTTCGATACAAACTTTCCAAAACCGTCGAGTTCGTTCTCTAACGATCGACATACACCATTTTACGACTAGTTTTCCAAAGCCATTTTTGTTACTTTTATAAAAATTCCGACGACATTGTTTTGCGACGAAAAGTGATAATTTCGCTATAAATCATTATAAAACCATTGTAGGATGACATTTTGACGCAAATACTTGTAAAGTCAGTTTTGAAGTGTAACATATTGGATTTCATAAACACATAACAAACAATAATATGGTCGAATTATTTAGAGGTTTTAGAGAGAGAAAGTGGGAGCCTTTCTAGAGAGAGAAAGTGAAAGAAAACATAGAAGGTTAGATTAAGATGAATGAAAGGTCCAACCCTCTACCTTGGGAGGTAGAGGGTATTTATAGTTACAAACATAACGACCTCCTATCGGCCTGTGGATCAGGTATACAGTGGGTAAAGACCCGTCCTTCCTCCACGGTGTTGCACTACGCTAGACTAAACTAATAACTAACTAATAAACTGATAAATAACGTAACTAACGACAAATAACGACACGTCTACGAGCTAACTTATGCTAGATCATAATTGGGGTGACCGACACTTTAACATGGAATTTTCTAATTCCTAACAATCTCCCCCTAAGGGAGGTCACCCCATGAAATACATTTTGCTTCCTAGCATTCTATTTTGACTTCGTTCTTGAGCTCGTAGACTTCAATTCTTCAATTCTGCAATCTTTGTGCTTAAGCAGTGATTCTTCCAAGTCCGCATAGATTGGTACTTTAAGTGGAGGCCTTTGAACTGATCCACATCTTTGATGATCTTCGAGCTTTCATTGAGATCATCAGCCACATTAAATCTCTAGATCACCCTTTATTGTGTTGCCATCATGTGAAGTTGTGACTTTTTGACCGACATGCTCACACTTTTGAATCATGACATTTTTCCATCAGAGTAGCGGAAGCCTTACTGGTTCATGATATTTGCAGCAGCGTAGCATAGTATAAAAATATCAGAACCAGGTTATGTAGATTATGCACCAGTCATGATTTCTTCAATTAAGTGTGGATGCTGTGAGCATGCGGCTTTAGATTGACTCCTCAATTCTGATCAGCTGCAACCGTTAAAATGTACCTGCAAACAACAGTTAGCAGTAAAACACACGAAAGTGTCTTTGATCACTTTCGTTGAATTGAGGTACACGGCCCACGGTTCCCCGTTGATCAGTATAAATACTGCCTGTGATCAGGTAGGATTCCTAAGAATCTCCTTGACAGGGTTTCGCAGCTGTTCTAGCTGTTCTCAAACCGGAACGTCTCAAAGAAGACAACACGGAATGAGTGAACCAGCAAATTGAGATTCACTGATTGATGAAAAATGATTTGAAAACAATCGTGTATTGCTTGAAGAAAGAGTTTTACAATACAACGAAGGTTTTATGAGAAAGATCAATTTTCAATCAAAATACTTTTTGTATTAGAGAATGAGTACACATTCGACGTGCTAGCGAAAAGAAGAGATTCGCACATCGAACGGTTTTTCTAAAAGTATTTTTCAATCAGAGATACTTTTTGAATTTGAAAACATAAGTACACATTCGACGTGCTAGAGAAAAGAAGGTTTGCACATCGAATGGTTTTTCCAAAAGTATTCGTCAATTCCATTCCTGGACCAAGGTTGATTCAAGATTGAATCTCCCCATTGTTTCTATCCAGTTGTCACAAGTTTGATCTTACGAGAAGATCTCACATGTCACCCACCAAGAGCTTGTTTGATGTTGGCTCTAGAAGGATTTCCATCTTCATTGTGAATATTTTTACATATCACTCGGATGTTCTGGCAATACCACAAGGATAATGCGTAGGACTCTTAATATATACTTACTTTCCACATTGTGTGAAAAAGCAAGTCTTCAAGAATTTAGTGTCCTAACGAGATATTGTGGATGATCTCTTGGCTCTAGACTCAATCGTGCACATTTGGTTCCTGTGTCGGAGACTAGGGAGAGGGTCTCCTTCTTCAATATCAACAATCTCTAAGAGAAAGTCGATAGATTATGTCGGTTCCCCGTGAGAATGAAACAAGCCCTTTTAAGAGGAACTTGAGTGGCTTGGGAAGTTTAGTGCAGTGCGTCACTGGGTCCATGACGTCTTGTCTTCAATACCAGTGTTACCTTAGTAACAACCAGTAGCATATGTATTGAACCCGGTTACTGCCCTAAGGTTGAATTGATGGAGGGCTATTTCTTTTCACCCTTTTTCACATTCAGTTCTTTTTCATTCTTCAACCCCTTCAGTGCTTACCGAGACTTCATCACTAGAACCTTGTTGGGTTTATTCCAGTACTAGCTCTGTCTCAGTCCGCACTCTTCCCATATCTCACTTTTTCTCCTTTTTTCATCATACCTAAAGACTCTACACTATCTAGTGGATTGTCCCTGGGTAGATCCCTCCGGTTCTGGCGGATCGTGGGAACAAATACCTAACCTAACCATCCTTATAACACCATGCATAAAGTAAATTGGTCGGTCTTTTGGTATTGTTCTTTCCTTCATGAAACCAATCGAAAAATCATTTGGAAAAACAATCAAGGTACTTGTGATACGAGATCAAAGCATTTTGTACCCTAATAGTTTTGATCATTTAGAAAACCTCCCCCTCAACATGTGCGTATGATTTAAAAATTGTTTAGCACAAGGAGGCAAGAGGACTTTGAAATATTTTCTTTGATCACAATTTTCATACGAAAAAGCCATTTGATTTTCATGGTAAAATTCTCCCCCTCAATATGTGCATAGGATTTTTTAAATCATTTTTATCTCATAGAGGCAAGAGTTCTTTTGAAGCACATCCACAATCACAAAATTCATTAAGAAACCATTTGAAAACACAATCAAGGTACTTTATAATCTCTTTTAAAAAACTTTTGTACCTCGATGGTTTTGCTCCCCCTCAATATGTGCTTCAAGATTCGAAAGCGTTTAGCACATATGAGAGAGCAGCCTGCACAACTGAATCAAAACGATCAACTTATATCAAATTTCATTATTAAATCACAAATTCTCCCCCGATCAAAAATATCAAATCCTTTGAGATTTTGGATCCCAAGTGATTTAATTAGGTTTAGAAAGCATGGGAGAACATGTGGCCTTGTTTAAATACTCATCTGGTTTTTGGATAAATCCTCCTCCTCAACATGTGCATTGTGTATTTGAAATCGTTTGGCACATGGAGGCAGGAGTGCCTTTGAAGGACTAAAACCAATTCCATTAAAACAAATTTGAGATTTAAATCACGATCTCTCACCCGATCAAAGATTTCAAACCATTTGAGATTAGTGATCCCAAAAGATTTAAATAATTTAGAGAACTTTGGTGAAAGACGTGGCAAGATTTAACTTTGAAAGATGACAGATAAGAACCATTTTAAGACATTAAAGATTGTTAGTGTCAGGTATGATAGTTTTTAAGAGATCTTTTAAGTAAAACAAAATCATTTCACAATCAAACAAGAACAGAAAAAATTTCATTTTGAAAGACCTTGATTCTAAAGAAAAAATCATACCATGACATAACATTAAATCTTTAGATCACCACTTATTTACGTACACACGGACTTTTATGAAGCAATGTTGTTTGAAAATAATTTATTTTAAATCACTCTCCCCCTCAATCGATGACAGAAGTCAATAATTGAGTGACTTAGGTTTTGTTAAAAAGAAGTCCGGTGATTTTCAAAATTTAGTCCAATATATTTTCAAAACAACATTTTTCCATTTTCAAAACAATTTAATTCAATTTACTCAAAAATTGTTTAAAAATGGTATCCCGCACAAAGATTCGTTAGTGGTTGAGAAGCTTCCGTTGTTGTTGTTGAAGGGTTGGAAGAAAAACCGTCTGCAAATGCAGTGAGACTTCTTCTTACGTTGCATTTTGAATGCCAACTGAGGTCAAATTAAGCTCCGTTTCTTCAATCACTTAGAAGAAAACCATCTGCTGATGCAGTGAGACCTCTTACGTTGCATATATGCCAACTCTCCATAGAAGTCCAGTTAAGCTCCGTTTCTTCATTTGTCGACACAAGAAATCGTTACCCTTTCCTTTCGGCATCCAATCATATTCATCTGTGGGATCCGGATCGGGAACATTCTTATAACCAATATACCTGCATACGTTAGTAAACACACATACAAATATATGGTGGTCGACATCACCCAAACAACAATCGACTAATAAAAGTCAATTCAACATATCAATCAGATCATAACAGGTATGGGAATAATCTGTTTATCAAACTCTAATCATCTAATCCTAGCAATCATATCCTAGGCACCTAGTCCTTCAACATAGGTTAACATCATTTTTAATTAAGCATATTAGGATAATTAAGAAAGCCTGTTAGATGATATAGATTTTAAAACATTATCCCCCTCAATCAATGACTCAATTTGTGAAAAGTTTAAAAGTGCTGAAGTCATTGATTGAGTTTGCAGATTTAATAAAAACTCTGAAACTGATTGTTGTTAAAGCAACTCATTCTACCACCATTTTTGGAAAACAGCAAATATTTTTCTGAAGAATTTTAGACGGAAAAACATTTGTGTAGGAACAGCAGTCCTTCGACATACTTTCCTCAAAGTGTTTTAGGATAAGTGCACGATATTTGTGAAAAACGTTTAAGCGTAGCACTTTCCTTCCTTTTAAGAGCGGGTCGCTATCTGAAATGATAACAAGCCATAGTTTAAGCTCGGGTCACAGTCTGAAATAACTGTAAGCCAAATTTAGAGACATGTTTTGGAAAAAATATTTACACCTCCTGCTCGAACTTCATCTAAAGTCCCGTGCCATTATTGAATGACATTTCTAAGACCGTAGATGTTATCGATACCAGAAGACATGTCTTGAGAAAACAATATTTTTGGTATTTTTCAATTTTCTGATTTTTATGGGTTTTTGAAGATTTTATATTTTTCTATTTTCTTTTTGTTGGTTTTATATTTTTGTAATTGGTTTTTGAAAAATATTTACAGATATAGAGAAATAGTTTAAGAGGATGATGATATGAGTACCGAAATAAGGAAATCGTTCAGCACTTTGTAGAAGATAGAAGTCATCATCTCTTAAACTTCCACCACCAAAGCATTCGAGGCTCTTGAATCGTCGAAAGAACTTGAGCCTTCAACAAGTGAGTCTTTGGTAGCTTCCCCTCAAACCGACAAACTAAGTATAAAGACCATTTTCCAAGAAGTAGAAATGAATGAAAACAGTCTCATTGAATGAAGCTCTGCACCCCGAAGAACACGAGAACACCAAAGTAACAAGTTGAAACATAGATCGTATCAGTGGTTATCAAATCCGGAATAACTGATGAACTTCGATCACATGAACCTGTTGTGCGTCTCCGATGTACACATTACTCTTCGAGATTGACCAGTTGTCAATTCAGGGGAACAATACATCAACGTCTTCATATTTCCAAATGCATTCCAAATATCTTACATATAACCAATCAGTCCATGATGTACACATGTACCCAACAAGAGTAGAGACGATGACATTCAAGTAACAGATGAGTCACTGATCATCTCTGCAGATGTCAACTCCAGAATAACTGATTAAGCCCGATCAGGTGAACATGTTGTGAGTTCTAGATGTACCCATATCTCTCCCCCATGATGGTTGTGATCATATCGGAATCAACACAATAATGTGTACATGAAGGAATAATCGGAAGCACTTTACCATTATTCATATCGAAGATGTCGATAAGCAATATCATCTCACGAACCAAATATTCTTCTCATATTTCCTTCTACTGAGGGCTGAGTTAACACATACCAAAAGTATCCAGAGACCACTTCCTCCCAAATGGTTGGAATAATACATAAAAGGTTATGAGTAAACACTGAGTTTCTCTACGGTTATGACATTTGTCTTTCCCGGGATTACTTCAACAGAAAAGAAGTATTAGGTTCATCACGTGTACTCGTTGTGTGTTTAGATGTATGTCTCCTTCCCCCTTGATACCTCAGAATCAGCAATACATTATACATACCAAATATTCTTGAAATAGAGAAGAACAAAAAATTAGCTCAAATGAATCTTGTGAGAATCAACTGCTATAGAAACTCTCTCTAACTATCTTTATCAACCCATTCGTAGACAATTTGAAGTGACCACTGATGAAGAAAACCCGATGTACCAAACTTGAAACTGAAGTAGAATTCCCCGCATTTGCATCTTAAGCTTGCACTAATGTTAGAAGAACGGTGTCAAGAATTTTTGCTCCAAGCAAATCTCCAAGTACTCAATACTCAACCAAAGTATGAGACATTAACACCTCTTGCGATTATCCACAACGACATAAGCGTGTGTCACTGAGTAAAACAACGTAACTCCTTGAAGTGATAGTTAACCAGGTCTTCAACCATCCAGCCCGACTGCTGGTAACTAGATAAACCAAGTCTTCAACTTAAGTTCAATCACGAGCAAGTTATCATTGAAAGTCATGCATCCAACCATCCCCGACTTCAAGATAAAATAAGAAAACGCCTTTGTGAAGGTCAACTTCAATCTCAAATAAGTGATAAACGATTAACTCCGAAGTAATCAACTTATATCAAATACCCAACATGTGAATAAACATACAATCGGATGTACATTCACCCTCTGAATGAACCGGAACAAATGATGCCTCAACATCAATGCATTCTTCCTAAAAGTATACATGTAGTGACTGATCTGGAAGATTCACCAATAATGTGTTCGAGTGGATGAGGTAGTCATTTTCCTTAATGTTCATGTGGTTGATTTATAGCGAGCACAATGAGAGGAACAATAATCCGTGAAGATTTGGCGAAGGAATACCAAAGAGTGGATCATTATTCATGAATAATAATCCGTGAAGATTTGGCAAAGGAATACCAAAGAGCGGGTCATTATTCATGAGTGCAACTGCAATATTATGATAGTCATTAACAACACCTTGAGGAATAAATTGGAGATTAGGCTTCTTGAGTAGTCTGAGAAGTACTTCTTGGATGATCAACATTCGCTAGCGGTTGGAAATACTCATCAAACATATCTTTGAAAAACAATGAATCCCAATTATCCTTAGTAATTGAAACATTAGGCGTTGGAGGAGTGTCATCAAAAATCAAACAATGAATCATAGCTAAAGAATATGAGCAAGTCTAATTGGGGATTAAATTTTGGCTTTTCAATCTCCCCCAATTAGTGCTCTCCCCTAAACTGACGAAGATTTTCAAGTGTTCTTCTCAGCCCGGATTAAGAAGAAGTCTTTAGATCATCAAATGCAATTCGTCTTTAGTCTTCTAATCATGTAGCTTTCAAATGTAGATTAGACTGTAGACTCGACCTTCTTCAAGATTATCCGAATGGGGAAATAGACAGTTAACATCTTCTTCACACCAAAGGCATTCCCGTTAACTTGTAAATAGCAAATCCCCTTAATTAAAATCCCTCCCAATCAAACAAGAACAGAAAGATGTTCATCAAAGAAATCAACCCAGCAACTAGAATCACTTTGTCATTTAATCATATCAACCCGTGTGAAGATGTCAACCAACGGCTCTTACATGAGTTAGGAGCCGTTTGACCATATATTCTCAAATATCAGTCAACCATGCAAAAAATTCACACTTCTTCTCCCCCTCAAGAATTGCATATGGTGATGCCATTCTTGATTAAACAAGTGATTATCATTCAAATGTATTCTATTCACACTTCTCCCCCGCAAAGTTAGCACAGGATGTCGCCATCTTCATTATATTGAGCAAGTGGAATAAGAGTAATTATTAGTAGTCCGATTTACTTGATAACTAAAGCGCATGGAAAAAGTATGAAGCATGTTGATGAAGAATGTCGATGAGAATGGTCATAAACATGAAGATTTCTCTTCTTATGAAGATAAAGCGCACTGAAGCGTACACCTTTCTTTTCTATGAGGAACGGGGCCTGAAGAGTTATCTGCAGACACCATAATGATGAAGAACGAGGCCTGAACTGATGTGAACAGACGTCATAGCCGGTTGAATATCAATGTTGAGTAACTTGAACCCGTGAGTTATGAGATATCAATCCATTTGTAATCCATACTTTAAGCCAGTCCATGTATTGAAGGATCGAATTATCTGCAACTGAGTAAGGAGTACCTGCACTAACATTACAAGCTTGATTGCATATATATGGGTTAGTGACATTAGTATCCAAACTCTTTGGGGTTTCACGGTCAACCTTGATTTTTTCATCAGAAAACAGCTTTCCGGTAGGAATCCACCTAAGTCCAGCATCCTTAAACATTCTACCAGATGGTATCCACTTATGGCAAGGTCTAGGATTGTAAGGCTTCTTATGCATAGTGGAAGACTTATCCTTGTTCCTAGTTTCCAAAGATTTAGCAGTTGGTATCCATCTAGGCGAAGTTTTTGGTTTGTTTTGTTTCACAACATGTTGAACCTTAGTCACGTTAGTGGTCTTAGTGGATTGTACCTTGGCATGTGAATTAGGAAAATGTTTCTTATGTGGAAAAGACTCAGAATTTCTAGTTTTGTTTTCTACATGCTTAGCATTCTTATGCACATAACTACTTTTAGATGCACGCCAATCCCTAGTCTTTTGAGTGTTCCTAGGTAGTGGTTTACAACTACTAGTAGTGCCTTGAAATCTTGTAGAATTCCTCACCCTAGGTCTTGCACCTAAAATTCCGTCTTTTCGAATCTGTGCCTTTTTCCTAGCTTCGTCTAGGTAATGGTTCTTCCTCAAGTCATTCATATCATATGAATTCTGGGTTTTAATGCTTGGTTTTGACACTATTTTTGAACTAATCCTAGAGGTGCTGGGTGTAAAAGTAGCTGCATGTTGAGGTTTAGAGGAACTAGAAGCATGACTCTTAGGTAACACAGGTGAAGTGACTGGTTTTGACAAAACTTGTTTCTCATCAACTTGGGAGGCAAACCGTGTTTTTGAAAATTTTGGTCTTTCGGATATAAACGCAGTAGGCTGCCTAACACCAGACCGGTTTCTAGTGGGATGAGAAACTGGTTTCCCCAAGGTTGATGGTTTTGTAAACTTAGTGTTCACACTTTTCCCTACAGTTTTCCTAAGCTCATTCTTTAAGGCAACAATAGCGAAACTCTTATCCTGAAGTTGAGCTTTGAGTTCATCAATTTTTTCTATCAAAGGGTTTGTTTGTTCCATTGACTTAGTTCTAGCTTCTTTGACAGAGTCACTTAGTTCTATGTGATGCTTTCTCAAAGACTCATTTTCCTTTAGTAATTTAGCCACATAAATTGACAGTTCATTATTTCTTGTTATAATAGCATCAATGTCTTGTGTATTCATGACTAAATTACTTTTCTCATTCAAGACAGAACTATGTTTCTTCAGATTGTAAATGGTTGACTCTTTGTCTTGAAGCTGAGCTTTCAGAGTGTTAATTTCAAAAAGTTCACGGAATTCAGGAAGTTCCGATTTTTTACATGGTTTGTTAAGTTGAAAACTTTCTTCTTTACTTTGTATCGCAATTTCAAGTGAAATGCAATGTTTTTCAAGATTTGAGAGTTTGTTTGAAAGTTCATCAAAAGCCTTTTTATCAACCATATCATTTATTTTGAAATTATTAGACTCAGCCTCAACCAAGGAACAGTTATCAGAATCATGTTCAGCATTGAGATCAGTATGTTTAGGTACATTAGCAGATGCACTATGTTGAAAAGATAAGGGTACCTCATCACATGAAACCTGTTCATTTATCGGTCTGATATCTGCATCCACATCATGTGTAGCAAGGGTCACTGAACTACTAGCTGTTTCAAGCTTATCTGCCTCTGAGCCTATGTATTCAGTACCAACTGATCCATCATCTGATGCTTTACCCATTTCAACACTATTTGTTGTCTCTGACATTCTGCATTCAGCAACACCCGATTCTTCAACAGATACATTACCCAACTTATCACAACTATCTCTCAACTGCACCTGACACTCATTCATGTTTTCATGTTGATGTGTAACTTCCTCAATGTACTTCTCCACATTATCCATGGGTTGTATGAATGTCTCAATGAACACGCTAATTTCCATTCCAGTGTGTTTCTTGAAAGACACTTCAGTCATGTCATCATCAAAATCTGAGGAATATTCCCCCCGGATAAATGGCTGAAATTGTTCGAAGATTACATGAAGAGCTGCATTAGATTCATCAGTTGAGAACTTCTCTTTAGTAATTTGAAACCTCAGTTGTTCTAAGTTGAGTAGCACAGTTCTTGTCAAGGTGGAAAGATCCTGACGAAGGAGAGCATTGCTTGTTCGATCCATAGTTGTAGATAAAAGTAGTTTGAGGTGCTGATAAAGTAGTTGAAAGGGCTCAATGTTACATTCCATTAGCCTTGCATTTTGTAGCATTGACTGGTGCATTTCTGTCTTTTCAGAGTCTGAACCCGGAGATATCACATCCTCATTGATTGATTCAATCATCTTTAATTGTTCAGTGTAGCATACATTATCATTGATGTCCACAACATCATACAATTTAAGCACTTCTGAAATCACTGGGTCAGTAGAGTAAGACATGATGTAGTAGTATGCACGGGATTTTACAAGTCTATAATTCAAACCGAGAAATAGAATCTTTCGCGGGATTTTACTAAAATCAAGACCAAACCGTTAAGCAATGACCAATGGAATGTGTTAAGATGACTGATGGATCTATACAATGAAAGACGATTGTGTGATAGGGCTTTAGATTGTTCGTAGGAAAAGCTGAAATGTTGATTGGTTGAGATTTGGATTGGTTGATGCACGTTTTTACGGAGAATTTTTTGGGTCTAAAAACTTAAAACCACAATAACTTCCTTTCGGAGGGGATTTGGGCCTCGAAAAATTCGTTTCACGACATCGTTGTGAAACCTCACAATATTCAGCCTGTTCCGGTCGTTTTGACAGGTATTTCGTCCAAAACGGAGTTACGGATCAAAAGTTATGGCCGTTTGAAGTTTTGACGTAAAAAGTCAACTTTGGTCAAACCTCTTCTTCGTAAAAAACAACCAAGTCGCTATAACACTTGAACCAAGTCGCTAAGCACCTAATTCGCCACCACGCTAAGTCGCTAGAGTTCCAAGTCGCTAGCCAGATGTAAGTCGCTAAGTGGTAACTCGCTAACACTTAAGTCGCTAGCAAAATTTCAGCAGCAATTCGCTACTCAAGTCGCTAACAATGCAAGTCGCTAAAGAGCAACTCGCTACAGACCAAGTCGCTACCACCAAGTCGCTACCCGTAGTGGAGAGTCCACTACTTGTACTTTAACTCGCTAGGTCTAACTCGCTAGGTTTAAAGCTGTAACTCGCTACAATTTTGTGAAGCAAGTCGCTAGGAAGAATATACTCCGTGAGCTAAGTCGCTAACTTGAAAAACCATATAAACATCACTTTTTAATCCAAAAACAACCCAACCAAGATGATTCACGCTTACCAAATGAAAACCTAAACACTTGTGATGATTCTAAACATAAAAGTACCAACAAAATTCAAACTTTAACACAAGAAATCAACCAAATGATGCAAAAACCACTAAACTTTTTCAAACTCAAAAACCACCTAAAAACCACTATAAATCCAAAGATGTGCAAGATATGATCTAACCATGGCTCTTGATACCAATTGTAACATATTGGATTTCATAAACACATAACAAACAATAATATGGTCGAATTATTTAGAGGTTTTAGAGAGAGAAAGTGGGAGCCTTTCTAGAGAGAGAAAGTGAAAGAAAACATAGAAGGTTAGATTAAGATGAATGAAAGGTCCAACCCTCTACCTTGGGAGGTAGAGGGTATTTATAGTTACAAACATAACGACCTCCTATCGGCCTGTGGATCAGGTATACAGTGGGTAAAGACCCGTCCTTCCTCCACGGTGTTGCACTACGCTAGACTAAACTAATAACTAACTAATAAACTGATAAATAACGTAACTAACGACAAATAACGACACGTCTACGAGCTAACTTATGCTAGATCATAATTGGGGTGACCGACACTTTAACATGGAATTTTCTAATTCCTAACATGAAGGGTCAAGACGTCTAAAGAGTATTTTTCGACGATAAGTAATATTTTCAAAACTCGCAAATGGTATAAATAACATACGAAATGCATGCATAACATTACATTGCAACTCATTACATATCATATCATTCGTAATAGGTCCAGATTAAAGTTTCACATTATACCTCGGTGTACTCACTTTTGTCATCATACCAGTTTACCAAGTGAGTTTTCATAGCCCCGATTTATTCAAGTTTTACTTATTTCAAACCTACGGGGGAGAATACATTGCACAACATTTTTATTACGATACCAAGTATGTTAAATACATTTACATTGCTTGAGTTACAAAGTTGCCAGTTAAAAGTCCCCATTTCAAATGCATGAGCCGTTAATTTCTTAGAAGCGTGTGTGAGTGGATAGATCTATCGAGGGTGACACCTCCATCCGGGTTGGTGAATCCCAACTAGTCATACGGATGCATTTCATTCATAAACTTCATTAGAGTTGTTTGGCAAGACACTCTGTTGGGGCGTACATCAGTCTGAGCTTCGGTATCATGCGCTTAAGCAATTGTAACATTTTTACGTGACATAATTGTCATGCCTGTAACATTTTTACGTGACATGATTGTCATGCCTGATCTATACTTGCGTAGTCGTATAAAACATTTACATAAACCTATGATTTCTCACCAACATTATCGTTGACCGTTTTAGCAATGTATTTTCAGGTAACTAAGGCATACTCATCATGGCATGGTTAAGAAGCCCCTTTTGAGTCGCGGCGTCGACTTACATCATTGTGCATTATGACATTTTCTTTCAAAGCCATCGTTTGGACTTGTAATATATTTATATTTCCGCAAACTTTCTAAACTTTTGGGACCTATGTTGTAACTCTGAATGCTTTTGTTAAATATCAAACGATGTGTTTTTAAACGACACTTTAGGTCGTTCAATGTAACTGTGATTGTGGTGCTATGACAGTCTATCCCCAGGAATTCCATTCCACTGCAAAACAGGTAAATTGAGGGTGTGACAGTAACATTTTTACACACTCTCTCTCTAGAACTAGTCTTATCTCTCTAAAACTATCACTTACTCTCACGTCGGAGGTTGACCGCGGAACCCCGTTCCGCAGTGAGACTAACGGTGTTGGTTTTCTTAGCAGCTTGCAATCAAGGATTATACTTAATACAAGATCTATTTCCTGGGAAGTTAGCTTATACTAATCTTCATCAGGGGAGCGCCCAGAATTGTATTAACATCTCTTGTGAGAGATATGTTAGCAAACCTCATATAATTATATTTATGACCCGCTTTTTCTTGGTGACAATATGTATGGTTCATCCGAAGATGAGTATATAACCCTAGTTACAAAATTCTCTTAACTTAATTTGGATATGGAACGAATTGTGTTATATTTAGTGGTTGATTTGTTGTTTGAGCTATACCCAGTGGTGAAACCACGAAACTTGATTATGGGGGGCATTGAGCAAGATTTTTTTTTAAGTGCAACTTAAAGCAAGTCGGGTCGGGTCGGGTCCGATGTCTCACAACTCACATGATTAAAAGAAGAAAGATATTACTCTAATTGCCAACGCAAACTTGTGTTTCTTTGCAAAATAGTTGTAACTAAAATCTTTAATTGTAGGAAGGGCTACTTTTTATTTAAACTTTGCTTATTCTTATTTTAATAGAGTCACTATTATCCATCCAAAATTACATGTAATACAAGTCAATGCGTTACACACAAGAACTAACAGCAATATTTGATTAAATGCACACATATCTGTAGCACCAAGAGTAATCATCAATCACAACTAGGGGTGTCATTCGGGTCGGGTCGGTCGGGTTCGGGTCAGTCGGGTCGGGTCGAAGTCGGGTCAAGCCAAAAAATAAGATACCCGAACCCGACCCTATTTGAACTCGGGTTGGTCGGGTTCGGGTCAAATCGGGTCGGGCAAGTCGAGTCGGGTCAAGTCGGGTTCGGGTCAAGTCCATTTATATAATTCTAGAATTTAATTTCTTACATTTAGTAACCAAACGTTATGAATATAATGTCTATTGATTTTTAAAAGGTTATTATATTCATACCAGTAGAGCAATGCACTAATACATGTATTTTATAGTTGGATTTACACATTTTCTTTTTGTAATGCATTTTGTTTTCAATCTGAGGTCAATTATATAGAATGAAAATGAATATAAAACCAAATATATGAAGCAATATATGTTCATGCACTAATTTGGGCCTTTCAATTAAATAAAGATTGGGAAAAGTTAAAAAAAAAAAAAAAAAAAAAAATTAAGTCGGGTTAGTCGGGTCGACCCGAACCCGAATTTTCAAATATTTTGAACCCGATACCCGACCCTAGTTCGTACTCGGGTTAATCGGGTTGACCCGATTGACCCGAATTGGATTTTGGACCCGAGTAACCCGACCCGAATATCCTTCGTCGGGTTCGGGTTCGGGTCCGGGTCGGGTCCAGGTCAGGTCGGGAAATATGACACCCCTAATCACAACAGTTCTACATGATAAAAGTGTATCAAATGGTTCATTAATATAAATTTAACATATACTAATTTATCAAATTTTCGTATAGTTCACTTTTATAACTATCATATTTATTATAAACTTTCTTACTTTTCACGGTTTATGTTTCCAACTTACAAACTCTTTCTAATAAGGGTTATTATACAAACAAGTCATTAAAGTTTGAGCAAATTTTGTCCTAAGTCACTAAAGTTTTAAAGTTGTCATTCATGTTACTAAACTTATGAAAGTTGTCACCCAGGTTACTGACCTTATGAAAGTTTGTCCTTCAGGTTATTGAACTTGTAAAGACATGGAATTTATGTTACTTAACATATCAAAAAAATAAATGTAAAAATCACTGAAATTATAGACGTATTTGCTTTTTATAGTTTAGTAACCTGGATGACAACTTTAAAACTTTAGTGACTTAGAACAAATTTCACGTAAACTTTAGTGACTTCTTTGTATAATAACCCTTTTAATAATAACAATACTTAAAAAAAATCATTTGTTACATTAACCACACAACATACATGAGTACTAAAGAGGATGTGGACTTGCATTAACCACAAACTTTTTATAAGGGTGGTGGCAGTCATTTCTCCATGCCTCTCCCATGTCTAACCACTCACCAATAATATTCTGTCATCTCACCTCATGCCTCACCATACTTTTTTAGTGTCAACCATGATTCACCCATGCCTCACCTAATTTTATTTTTAATTTTTTAAATTCATAATTATATTAAACAATTTAATAAAAACATAATATTTCATTAATAATTAAAAGAAAATTACATCCTAAAAATCGGAAAAAAAAAAAAAAAAAAAAAAAAAAAAGACAAACACATATCTATATAGCGGTAGTTCTCGTTCGACACTTGGTTCACGCCGCGAAGGACCGTCACGGACGTCGATGAACGGGTCGAAGTCACTTGTAAGGGACATCGTGTATTGGTTTGGATTCATCGGTAGTGGTTGGGGATAATATTGGTGTTGATAGCATGGTGGAGAAGTTATTTGAGGATAATAGTGAGCGGGTTGAGGACTCATTTGAGGAATGTAGGGAGCGGGTTGTGAATGAGTTTGCGGACGAATGGTTTGAGATCGAGAGACCCGTCCACAACCTTTGGATGACGATGAAACACCTTTTGATTTCCTTGGATCCATGCTTAATTTTTTTAAAAGTGTAAAGAGTTGTAAGTGGTTAAAGTTTGAATTGGATGTGTTTATTTATAAAGGGAAAATTATTTATTTTATTTTTTTTAAATGTCCCAAACGGTCCAAAATTTGACCGTTGAACGGCTCTTTTTTGTCCCCTTCTCCCATGCTTCATCGGCGTGTAATGCCGAAGCCACTCATGCCGACGTCATGTAAAACTAGTGGCGACGGTGTTCAAATTCGGCATGGAGCATGCCGAGTTCCATACCGAGCCCATTGCCACCACCCTAATCAATTGATTTTTATTTTATTTTTTTTTTCTTTTTGTTACTTTTTACTAGCCACTCCACCAACTACCAATCAACTCACTTTTTCATTTCCCAACCATTTCATCTTCTCCGACCTCCATTTCTTCCTCTCAAATCTTCAGACGAAACAAACCACCATCTCATATTACAACAATTTTGACATTGAAAATCACTTTGATTTTTAATAATCTCAAAGAGTGTGGAGGGCACTCTTACGATTTCCCTGGGGGCACCGAACATTTTTTCTACCAATTAAATCTTTTTTCTACATACTTTATGTGTTCACGACCCCCCCCCCCCCCCCCCCCCCCCCCAACCTTACACATAGATTCGCCCCTGGTTATACCGATGGAATGCATGGAATTTAAAATCTTGCTTTGCATCATATGATAAAAAAGGCAAATGGTTGGAAGTTCAAGTATTATTTAAAAGAAAAGGATCCTCTCAAGTTGCTTCATCCAACTTAACTCAAGTTGGTGGATCAGCAACCATTTGATTAAAATCAAAGGTCAAGATTAAAGTTAATCTTAGACCTTTGATTTTAATGTAATGGCTATGGATGAGACAACTTGAGTCAAGTTGGGTAAGCAACTTGAGAGAATCCTTATCCTTATTTAAGACATATAAGGTAAATTTATGACGTATACTTGTGAGATGGTCAGTTGCCGTTAAACAAAGTAAAGTCACACGTTCACACACATGTGTTGCCTAGTAGTAACAAAACAAATTTATGGTAGTTAGCGGTTCTTGTAAAGAGGGGTATAAAAACATAAATAGTGAAAAATAGGGGTGAAAATGAGTCGAGCCACACGTGAAAAGCTCAGGATTAAATCGGTAAAAAGTTGGAACGGGCCGAGCTTAAACGAGCTCAAGCCTAAGTTGCGGCTCATTTAATAATCGAGCTCGAGCCCGAGCTTTACATACCAAGCTCGTTTGAGCTCGCGAGCCTAAACGACATTATGATAATTTGAGGATTAAACATATATACGAGCCAAACTCGAGCTTATTAACGAGCTCAATAAATATATATTACGAGCGAGCTCGAGCTTGAACAAAGCTTTAACTTTTCATTGTTAAACCGTATAAACGAGCCAAGCTCGAGCCGAGCCTGAGTCTATATAACATACTACGAGCCGAGCTCGAGCTTAAAATTTAAAGCTCAAAACGAGACAAGCTCGAGCTTAAGTTTTTTAGTACTTAAACGAGCCGAGCTCGAGCTCTGAAAGATATAGACTCGAGCTCTCATTTCCGAGTGGAAAACATGTCGGTATGAATTATTGCTGTTCAATGGTACACCATTCAATAATACACCATACCTTATGTGAACACGATTTTCACATACCCATAAAATAATACTGTAATATAATACTCCGTCTTCTAGTATTTGTCTTAGATTTTGCCTCTTTTTACAACAAACCAAAATCCAAACATTCTGACCACCGGCCAGTTAGTTGTCTTTCTATACGCTAACTTCAAAAGACCACTACAAGATTGGGTTCAAGGCTTAAAGCTCAAACATTTTCATCGAATACTATTCTGGGTACAATTTTCTTTTATGTTTTTTTTTTCTAGATTACTCATGTTAAGATTTGGTTGTTAATGGGTGTAACTTTTGTTTGTATTGTGATCATGGCAACTTTGTTACATGGACTCTAGCTAGTTGCCATTGAGTGTTGGTTAGTCTAGTGTTTTTCTGCTTATATGTTTATTTTTGTAGTTATAAGGAGTAAACTGTTTAGAGTGTTTAGATGAAAATGATTACTTGTACTTATAAGAATTTTAATATCCCCAAACATTCCATTTTCCTAAGCTGTTTTGTATATGTTGTGAAAAAGAAAAAGAAACTGATGTTATGAGATAATCTTTCTCAGTAATTGAGTGTTTGACATTGATTATTGCGTTTTCTGGTTGCAAAATAATCCATTGGTAGTGTTTGGGTATAGGGAAAAGGAGTATGGTTATGAGTTTTGGTATAGTTGTGACACAAGTGATTCCATGATCTAAGACTCTCCGTAATGCATCGGTCGTCCAATGGACGACCCCATCGAAGACGCGTCACGGGCCTCCCCTTGCGACGCGTTGTAGAACAAAAAAAAAGAGAGAAGTCGGCCCTAAATAGTGTTGGAATTATATAACATGACAATCATAAATATAAACAATAAACATCAAAGTAAGTGCGGAAGCGTAAAGGATGTATTAACGAATAATTAATTAACATAAAAGAATATGCGTACCTTTTCTTGATTCTAGCCGAACAAGAATCAAATCCACAAAACTAGCAATTGGGATGAACCCTAATTAGGGTTTATAGGATTATGTGAATTACCCCTTACCGTTTTGTAATTCAATCCAAGATAATAACAAAAGTATGTTATTACTATGTTCTTGTACACACGTACTAAACCGAATTAAAGTAATGCTAGTTTTATCAAACAAAATAACTTGTTGTTTGGAAAAGTAATCAATCGATCCCTTTTGAAGGGTGTCGACCGGTTTTAGAACAAAGAAAAACCCACACAAACAATTTAGGGTTTAGCTTATGAGCACAAGAGATGGAAAAACAAGACCCCTAGCCTTGTATATATACCCAAGCTAACTTGGTGAACAAGTTGGGTTTGTTTCCTTGTTTCCTTTGGCCGATCGGTTCATGGTATCCCATAGGGATTCCGGAACCTTCCCAACTATTGCAATTTAGTCCTTTTCCAAATACCTTTAACGTCCGTTAGTCCATTACATTAATTACTTAACGTCCGTTAGTTATTTCGTTTAATAAATAAATAAATACAACGTTTATATTTAATTATTTAACTTTAAATTCTCATACGTAAAGTGTGCAATCCCATAGTCTCGAGTTCGATCCTAACTCACGTCTATTAATTTATTGTCCATAAAACCAACAAATAGGACCGAGTCGTCGGAGGATGTTTGTGTGTGTGGATGTTTTATTTAATTGATTTTTGAAGGGTATTTGTGTTTATGTGGTTATGCTTTTGGTGGTGTCCTCAGTCTTCTCATTACACTAAGTTGGTCATGAAGTTGTTGTAGAGAGAGAAAGGTGATGTGACACCGGTGTCCACAGTCGTGTAGTGGTCACCATTACGGGTAGCCTAATAGCTTCCAGGGTGATTTTAGATATAAATCTCGTCAATAGGAATGTTTTGAATCTTTTTTGTTGGTTACTTCAAGAACTAATGAAATACTGAGTTTCTTATCGATCTATTTTATGATAATCTTGAAGGCTTTAGATGTGCTAATCCTATATTGGTTGTTGTGTTAATGTGCTAAATACCTTAACAACTTGATTTATAGAGTTCATGCCCCGGTTACCTGTTTAGTCAAAAATGCTATATAAACATGAACATAAAGGCACATCTTGGTTCCTGAAAATGCATAGAAGTTTTGCCCTTGGTCACTCGAGTCTTGACATGATAAAAGCCAAAAACGTTATGGCGTTCTAGAAATTCATGCTGCAATGGTTCATTATTTAGTAGCCAACATCTTGATATATGTATGAAACACTATAGGTCTATATGTAATACAAAGTAATGAAACTTTTTTTCCCAGATTAATTGACATCAAAAGTCAACGATGTCACCTGGCACTCAAGCACTGATGTTCTTGTTAGCTATCGCATTATTGGCGATATGTGCTCAAGGTTCTGAAGCTCGCGTCACAGATGAAAACGGGGTAAAATCAAAGGTGCATTTATCACCTGTGATAACCCAACGTCCGGGTTCTGTTTCAAACAAAATGTACTATGATATTGAGTTCCCAAAAGGTCATATTGCAATAAAAAGTTTCGACGCTGAAGTTGTTGATGAATCAGGGAACCCTGTTTCGCTTCAAGAAACTTATCTCCATCATTGGGTTGCAGTAAGATACTACCAACGCAAAGGTACTAAAGAAGCGAAATATAATAGTAATATTGGGTTCCACCAGTCAGATCTCATCGTTGCTGGGAATGCTGGAATATGCAAGTATGGCCTTCCCCAGATTTTTGGATTAGGATCTGAAACACGAAAAACATCTACACATGTTCCTGATCCTTATGGAATCGAAGTCGGAAATCCATCTGAAGTACCTGTTGGATATGAAGAGAGATGGGCGTTTAATATCCATGCAATTGACACTCGTGGTGCAGTAGATGCAATGGGGTGTACTGAATGCAGGTATCATGAGATTTGAGAAAAAAAATGTTATGAATGTAGTATATGTTTTTTTATGTTGTTGGTTTGGAAATGCAGATGTAACTTATATAATGTGACCGAGGATGGACATGGTCGGCCTTTGAAACCAAATTACGTTGGAGGCTTAAACTGTTGTTATGATGGAACACAATGCAAAGTGAAAAACGGGCTTGAAAGTGTTGAAAGAAACCTTTACATGAAGTATACCGTGAAGTGGGTTGATTGGAGTGATTCCATTGTACCTGTTAAAATCTTTATATTTGACGTCACTGATACTTGGCAGAAGACAGGGACTCATGATTGCTTAGTAAGTTAACTTATCGAGATTTAACATCTTTAAAAGTAGGGTGTAAAGTGTTTTGTTATCTTAGTAATTAATGAAAAAAATATTCTACAGATCGAGTTTGATGTTGAACAATCAACCACTGGAGTGGACAATAATGATTGGATCAGCGCTAGAAGGTCAAGTGTGAGTTTCCCAAGTAGTGGTGACGTCATTTATGGTGTTGCACACCAACACAGTGGAGGGATAGGTTCTGCTCTATATGGGGAGGTATATGTATCATTTTCTATTGTCCGGTTTTGATTCTTCTAAACTGTAGTTGTGCCTAAAGTATCTTTAGCGCATTCTTATAGAAAAAACTATCATTTTTATTCAGAATGGACGTGTTATTTGCTCGTCGAAACCTATATATGGGCAAGGGAACACTGCAGGAGATGAAGCTGGTTACATTGTAGGAATGAATACATGTTATCCTGAACCAGGTTCCGTGAAGATAGCTAAAGGTGAAATGCTTACTTTGGAATCTAACTACAGCAGTGAAAAGAGCCATGTGGGAGTTATGGGGCTCTTCTATATTCTTGTTGCAGAGTCTTCTTCGACATTGAATGCTTCGGTACAAGTAAGATTTCTACCCTTTATATGTTAGTCATTTTGTCAGTATCTACATAAAAAAAGACAAGTAACTGCATCTTGTGAACTTATATCAGTAAGCCCATTTATTTACACGTAACTTTAGCTTGAACTTGAAATGCAGTGGTGCAATTTTAATGGAACCGAGAGTGTATAATTTCGACTTTCGCATATGTCATGCTAATAAGAAATTTTATAATTTTCACATGGTCTGTTAAAAAAGAGACACAGGTTGACTTTGTGGTCAAATTATATCACTGCAAATGTAACATCAACATTCTTAATGTCTCAATTTTTGTGGTCAACATATTTGCTGTAACCTTATTGGATTTGGTTTTGCAGATTCATCAAGAATCAAAAGTTCCGATCATCTCATTGGGTGTAGCTGTGTTTGGATTGGCAATGTGTGCTGCTGTAATGATTGCTTATCAAAGAAGAAAGCAAAGTGAGAACGGGTACCAGTTTATTTCAACAACTTAAACAGGCTTGCTTTTATGATTCGAAACAATGGGAATGCTGCATGACAACAACCTTGTTGGTTGGTATGTCTGCATACATGTATATGTAAAAAGTATGAGGAATGCTACTAGAAAATAAAGTTGCATCGAGTTGTGTATTACGATTTAATAGATAATGTCAGACATTATCATAATCAACGGGGGCGATGAATTCTAGTAATCGTTGGTTGGTATGTTTGCATACATTTATGAGGCGATTTCAGGTGATAATATATGTATCATATAGTAATCTTTTTGGGCAATTGATGTGCTGCAACTTCTTTTTTTTTTTACCTTCTGATGTACACACCTTTTTTCCCAGGTAATATATGATTGAAGTAGAGGTACATTACATGATAAAATGATTGAAACGACATAAGTATGTATATATCAAATGGTAGAAAGTTATATATCGGGCGTAAGTAAAAGTTTATAGTAAAGTTTAAAGAGCAAAAACTGATTTAACCATGTACCCTGCTTTTAGAGCAGTGTATGGCAGTGCGCCCCCTCTGCCAATTCCTACGTGGCCACTGAAATGGCGCCGCTGCCCGTCCGCCACCACACCTCCTTCGCCCGTCAGTTCCATTTTCGCCACTTAAGTGGCGTGCAAAACAAAACAAAAAAAGAAAAGAAAAAAAATAATAACGGTTTAAAGTATTTATATGCATGTTTTGTTTGGAGAGATAAGTTGATGCTTTTGGTTCGTGTGTATTGGTATTGGAAATATGTGGTAACAACGTTTTGGTTTAAGAGAAATCACAAGGGACTATAGTTGCTGTGTTTATGAGATGAGCATAAGAGATTGTGGATGCTATTTTTTTAGTGAGATTAGGCTTAGTGAAGTTAGGGTAGAGTATTAGAGCAAAAGGTGTTAGTGAAGATTTGCTGCTCGCCGTTCAGACGTAGTATCTTGCCACATCTCGGCGTTGATTGCCAGCATACCACGACTCTTCACTGTTGCTCGCCGTTGTGCATCTCGCCGTGGAAATGAAGCAAAAAAGACAAAACCATTTTGCACAGAACCGCCAAACGTTTATAGTTTAATTTATTTATGTATATGTTTATTATTATTATTATTTTAAATAAACACACTTTTACACTATAAATAACACCCTATTTTACTTAAAATTTTCACACTTAATCCGTACCAACAATTACCGAGCAATATAAAAGCTTGATGAGAACCGTGGGATGATTTGCGTTTTCGTATCGTATCGTTATTTGTGTTTTAAATTTCGTATCGTAATTTGTTACGTTTTTTTTCGTACTGTATTTTAGTTTCGTAATTGTATTTTAATTAATTGAACGAAATACTCTAAATTTAGTTTGTTTGAAAAATAGAAAAGAAAATAAAATTGAGGATAGGTGGGGCCTAAATGAAGAGTTTGTTTTGTGTTATGATAAAATGTATTTTGAAGTGCATGTGTTAAAATGAGGTGGTATCCGTAGGCTCAAATGAAATGCTTCAACTCTTCACTATACCTTTTGATCTTGTCACTTTCTTCTTTTTTTAACACTCACACTCCAAAACACCTCAGTGGCATCTCACTTCTCCTCATTCGAGATCCCGCCACAATTTTATTTTCTTTACAATTCTATTCAAACAAACTAAATTTTATTTATTAAAAACAAAATACAAAGTACGAAAATGGAAAATAAATAAATAAGTAAATAAATAAAAATCAATAAATGACCTAATTTTTTTTTTGAACAGAATATAAATTACCTAAATATTCACAATGGTTTTGCACCTTTCATTTTCCATCTTGTTCTCTTTCTTTCTTGTTACTCACAAAGTCACAAGATCCGCTCTAAATCCACCATCAACTTCTAAATCACTACCTACACACTTTGCTAGTGAATATCAGATCTATTGTCTAAGGTGGTTATTTGGGTCCGCCCTATTTTAAGGTATTTCATTTTTTGTTGCTAATAGTTTAGGATGAATGTGTTTAGTTTTTTTGTGAAATATGTAAATAATCATGTGTTGGTGTAAGGTTATGTGGATTTTGTTTGAGAAATGCTTTTTTCATGTTTTTTATTCTTAAATGAATGTGTGTTTTTCAGTTTAAATAAAATCTACGTGTTTGTAATTTTTTTTTTTTGAAAATAATGTGTGTTTTCATGTTGTATTTTATGTTAGATTTTTTATATAAGATGGTATGCTTCATGTTAAAAGGGGTTTTTATGTTGATTCTGATGAGACTGGAATGTGTATTGACCAAAATTAAAAAGCTTTCAACTACTCACCAACCAACTTTAAAGCTCATCTACCAAATTTACTTTCATCTACTTGTATTAAATTCTATCTACTAATAGTTAAAGTTATTGACTTGCATTGAAGTTTTTGTATACTCTTTGTGTGTTTTGAAACACCTACACCAACACAAACACCATACTAAGATTATTGAACCAACTATACTTTTTACTTTATTTTTTTCAGCAGCGAACACGGCTTTCCTACCAACGGCTAATATGTTTGCTCGAAGTGTTGATAAAAACCCGACAATGTTTGTCCTTTTATTCTATGATACAAGAACAAAACGACCATTTTCTTATTGAAATAGGTGTTCTTGGAAATGAAAAGGTATAATCTCACCATCTTTTCTTATTAGCAGCACCATCTCATATTCTCATTTCACCTTTCACCTTTAATCTTTCATCAGCTCCTCCTGCTCGTGATGGCGGCGGCGCCGCCGATGAACAGACTCATCTTATCGAGGATGCTGGTCACCATGGGTTGCACCCGTGCACCCACTGAAGTAAGTCTATTTTGCCTTTTTATTTAAACACTTTCTATATTTTTAGTCATTAAATATGTATAGTTATGAATATTTATGAGTTTATTAACTGCTTTTTTTTTAACTGATATGTATAGGCTCTTTTTCAAGTTGTACGCTGAGTGGTTCAAGTCGAGAACACCAAGACCAGGAAAAGTTGAAGATACACCTCTTGGCCATCCACATCTAGCTGCAGCTTTAGAGAGGATCGACCATCCAGTGATAATGCTTAAGGGAATATTTTAAGCTACGTAAAAAAGGAGGAGGTGAAGGTGAAAGAAGCCCTACACCTATTGGGCATCCCCATTTGGCACCTGCTATTCAGAGTATTGACATCCCTTTAGAAGGTTTGTATGTTTATCACTTTACTTTTGTTTTGTTGACTTGTGTCCATTGATGTAATTTTTTTGTTGTAGGAACTGTTGGATTGACAACTCTACTAGTGACGCTGGTGATGGAAGTGTTGTCTATGGACCATTAGTCCTAAGGCGACCTAGCACCGCAACTAAGATGCGCTACAACACCTCCACTAGGAGATTCGAGTTTGTTTTCCTTATTCTTTTTTATGTGGTTTATTTGTTTAATATTACTATATTATGGTTTTTTAGAAATTTAAAAATTGTTTAAATTTTTAGCTGCCTCAAACCATGTCGTGGCGAGGAAGAGCTTTTAGCTACCTCAAACGCGTTGCCGTGAAAGGCTGCAAATGGATCTGTCGTAGAAGAGCTCCTGCTCCTCCTAGTGATGGTGGCCGCCACAGCGCCGCCGAAGAACTTGCTCATATCGTCGGGGATGTTGCTTTACATGGAATGCACCCACGAAACAAAGTAAATAGTCTGTTTTGGTTTGTTTTTATTTATTTTTTTAGTTTTCACTTACCTTAATTGAAGAAACAACATAAAACATTCTATACTTAGCAACACTTTCTTTAAGAATTTTAATATCCCCAAACATTCCATGTTCCTACTCTGTTTTGTATATGTTGTGAAAAAGAACAAGAAACTCATGTTATGAGATAATCTTTCTCAGTAATTGAGTGTTTGACATTGCGTTTTGAAAGTAATGATATGATTATTGCGTTTTCTAGTTGCAAAATAATCCATTGGTAGTGTTTGGGTATAGGAAAAAGGAGTACGATTATGAGTTTAGGTATAGTATGACACAAGTGATTCTGATTATCTAATAGTTCCAAGGGTGGTTTTAGATATAAATCGCGAAAATAGGAATGTTTTGAATCTTTTTTGTTGGTTACTTCAAGAACTAATGAAATACTGAGTTTCTTATCAATGTATTTTATGATAATCTTGAAGGCTTTAGATGTGCTAATCCTATATTGGTTGTTTGTTAATCTGCTAAACTGCTAAATACTTTAACAACTGGATTTATAGAGTTCATACCCGGTTACCTGTTTAGTCAAAAATGCTATACAAACATGAACATAAAGGCCACATCTTGGTTCCTGAAAATGCATAGAAGTTCTGCACTTGGTCACTCGAGTCTTGACATGATAAAGCCAAAGAAAGAAATATTGAAAAACCTTACGGCGTTCTAGAAAATCATGCTGCATTGGTTCATTATTTACTAGCCAACATCTTGATATATGTATGAAACACTATAGGTCTATATGTAATACAAAGTAGTGAAACTTTTTTGTTTCCGCAGATTAATTGACATCAAAAGTCAACGATGTCACTTGGCACTTCAGCACTGATGTTCTTATTAGCTATCGCATTATTGGAAATATGTGCTCAAGGTTCTGAAGCTAGCGCCACAGATGAAAACGGGGTAAAATCAAAGGTGTATTTATCATCTGTGATAACCCAACGTCCGGGTTCTGTTTCAAACAAAATGTACTATGATACTGAGTTTCCAAAAAGTCATATTGCAATAAAAAGTTTCGATGCTGAAGTTGTTGATGAAGCCGGGGACCCTGTTTCACTTCAAGAAACTTATCTCCATCATTGGGTTGCAGTAAGATACTACCAGCGCAAAGGTACTAAAGAAGCGAAATATAATAGTAATATTGGGTTCCACCAGTCAGATCTCATTGTTGCTGGGAATGCTGGAATATGCAAGTATGGCCTTCCCCAGATTTTTGGATTAGGATCTGAAACACGAAAAACATCTACACATGTTCCTGATCCTTATGGAATCGAAGTCGGAAATCCATCTGAAGTACCTGTTGGATATGAAGAGAGATGGGCGTTTAATATCCATGCAATTGACACTCGTGGTGCAGTAGATGCAATGGGGTGTACTGAATGCAGGTATCATGAGATTTGAGAAAAAAATGTTATGAATGTAGTATATGTTTTTTTATGTTGTTGGTTTGGAAATGCAGATGTAACTTATATAATGTGACTGAGGATGGACATGGTCGGCCTTTGAAACCAAATTACGTTGGAGGCTTAAACTGTTGTTATGATGGAACACAATGCAAAGTGAAAAATGGGCTTGAAAGTGTTGAAAGAAACTTTTACATGAAGTATACCGTGAAGTGGGTTGATTGGAGTGACTCCATAGTACCTGTTAAAATCTTTATATTTGACGTCACTGATACTTGGCAGAAGACAGGGACTCATGTTTGCTTAGTAAGTTAACTTATCGAGATTTAACATCTTTAAAAGTAGGGTGTAAAGTGTTTTGTTATCTTGGTAATTAATGAAAAAAATATTCTATAGATCGAGTTTGATGTTGAACAATCAACCACTGGACTGGATAAGAATGATTGGATCAGCACTAGAAGGTCAAGTGTGAGTTTCCCAAGTAGTGGTGACGTCATTTATGGTGTTGCACACCAACACAGTGGAGGGATAGGTTCTGCTCTGTATGGAGAGGTAGATGTATCATTTTCTAGTGTCCGGTTTTGATTCTTCTAAACTGTAGTTGTGTCTAAAGTATCTTTAGCGCATTCTTATAGAAAAAACTATCATTTTTATTCAGGATGGACGTGTTATTTGCTCTTCGAAACCTATATATGGGCAAGGGAACACTGCAGGAGATGAAGCCGGTTACATTGTAGGAATGAATACATGTTATCCTGAACCAGGTTCCGTGAAGATAGCTAAAGGTGAAATGCTTACTTTGGAATCTAACTACAGCAGTGAAAAGAGCCATACGGGAGTTATGGGGCTCTTTTATATTCTTGTCGCAGAGTCTTCTTCGACATTGAATGCTTCGCTACAAGTAAGATTTCTACCCTTTATATGTTAGGCATTTTGTCGAATATCTAAATAAAAAAGTCAAGTAAAGGCATCTTGTGTTTTTGTGAACTTATATCAATAAGCCCATTTATTTACACGTAACTTTAGCTTAAATGTGAAAAGCAGTGGTGCAATTTTAATGGAACCGAGAGTGTATAATTTCGACTTTCGCATATGTCATGCTAATTAGAGATTTTATAATTTTCACATGGTCTGTTAAAAAAGAGACACAGGTTGACTTTGTGGTCAAATTATATCACTGCAAACGTAACATCAACATTATTAATGTCTCAATTTTTGTGGTGAACATATTTGCTGTAACCTTCTTGGATTTGGTTTTGCAGATTCATCAAGAATCAAAAGTTCCGATCATCTCATTGGGTGTAGCTGTGTTTGGATTGGCAATGTGTGCTGCTGTAATGACTGCTTATCAAAGACGAAAGCAAAGTGAGAACGGGTACCAGTTTATTTCAACAACTTGAACAGGCTTGCTTTTATGATTCGAAACAATGGGAATGCTGCATGACAACAACCTTGTTGGTTGGTATGTTTGCATACATGTATATGTAAAATGTATGAGGAATGCTACTAGAAAATAAAGTTGCATCGAGTTGTGTATTACGATTTAATAGATAATGTCAGACATTATCATAATCAACGGGAGCGATGAATTCTAGTAATCGTTGGTTGGTATGTTTGCATACATTTATGAGGCGATCTCGGGTGATAATATATGTATCATATAGTAATCTTTTTGGGCTTTTGATGTGCTGCAACTTTTTTTTTACCTTCTGATGTACACACCTTTTTTTCCCCCTTATAAAACAAGTAACCAGGTAATATATGATTGAAGTAGAGGTACATTACATGATAAAATGATTGAAACGACATAAGTATGTATATATCAAATGGTAGAAAGTTATATATTGGGCGTAAGTAAAAGTTTATAGTAAAGTTTAAAGAGCACAAACTGATTTAACCATGTACCCTGCTTTTAGAGCATTGTGTATGGCAGTGCTCCCCTCTGCCAATTCCTACGTGGCCACCGAAATGGCGCTGCTGCCCGTCCGCCACCACACCCCCTTCGCCCGCTAATTCCATTTTCGCCACTTAAGTGGCGTGCAAAACAAAAAAAAAAATTAAATAAATAAAAAATAACGGTTTAAAGTATTTATATGCGTGTTTTGTTTGGAGAGATAAGTTGATGCTTTTGGTTCGTGTGTATTGGTATTGGAAAATATGTGGTAAAACGTTTTGGTTTAAGAGAAATCACAAGGGACTATAGTTGTTGTGTTTATGAGATGAGCATAAGAGATTGTGGATGCTATTTTTTAGTGAGATTAGGCGTAGTGAAGTTAGGGTAGAGTATTAGAGCAAAAGGTGTTAGTGAAGATTTGCTGCTCGCCGTTCAGACGTAGCATCTGGCCACGTTACGGCGTTGCTCGCCAGCATACCACGACTCTTCACTGTTGCTTGCCGTTGTGCATCTCACCGAGGAAATGAAGCAAAAAAGACAAAACCATTTTGCACATAACCATTGCCAAACGTTTATAGTTTGATTTATTTATGTATCTATTTTTTATTATTAATCTTTTAATTAAACACACTTTTACACTATAAATAACACCCTATTTTACTTAAAATTTTCACATTTAATCCTTACCAACAATTACCGAGCAATATAAAAGCTTGATGAGAACCGTGGTGTTGGTTTTAAGTTTCCCAGCAGCAGGTTTAAGACAATCAATGACAGTAGCAATACCACTAGGTGGTTACCGGATATCACTTGGAATCGTGTGATCACTTTCCAAAGTAAACTATTCGACCCTAATGCCTGGGTATCACGAATATCTACTTGGGATAAGACCAAATGCAGTTAGAGAATTAGGCACAATTCTATAACCCTTTCACTAGTAAGTGTTTACGTTTTCTGTGTGTCTTTCATGCATGATCAGATCTCCTATATATAGGAGGTTACTCTTGAGCTATTCCAATGGAATTATGAGTATTAATCGGCCCATTAATAGCCTCATAATTATCCCCATTATAGCCGTTAGTGGTTACATGACCAATTAAACGTGGTCATAAAGAAGTTGTAACTGCCATTTAGCAGTACTTTCCATAAGCAGTACTTTCCACTAGCAGTACTTTCACTTGAAGTGGAAGTACAGCCTATCAGTGGAAACACTGCTTATCAGTACTTTCATAGCACTATCAGTGGATACACCACTTCAGTGGAAACACTGCTTATCAGTGGAAACCACAAGCAGTACTTTCCACTAGCAGTACTTTCACCAAGCAGTACTTTCACCAGTACTTTCACTTACAAACCACTATAAGAGTCAGGGAGTTCATGGACCTTATGGGTGTACACTCCGTACCTCCTAACCCATTGCAAGGTGTGAACTAATCCCACAAGTGCACTAAATTTTCCAACAATCCTCCCCAAATTTAGTTCACTTCCTTTGCATGAAAAATAGACATCAATCAAAACATGTGCATAAACGAAAATGTCCAGAGGATTGAATTTCCATCTTAGTAAATTACACGTTCAAATATTCGAGAATCAGGGTGTTCTAAGAATTGAACCCTTCAACCCATTTGAATACCTGAAGATAAAATACACACAAGTTTTCAAACACTTAACAGCTCCTGACACTATACAAGCCATGTGTCCATATCCAAATTCATAAATGTTGTAAAAGCTAAAAGTCCAAAGCTTCCTGAAGCGGCAAAACTTCAACATTTACATAGGTGGTTCCTCTTTAGTCATGCTCCTGCTAAGCACTTTTTCAAGGAAAATATAACCATTAAGAAGTAAAGACTTCATCCTCCTTTCAGCAGGTTCTGAGCACAACCTTGGGATGTAAATAAAACATGTGCTCCAGTCCACTGAATGTTCAGCTTTCCACATTGAACTCAGCTCCCAAGTTTCCTTAGGAGGGAGTTGGGTGTCCTAGCATTCAGTGACTAAGTTGGACTTAAACCCATCCCTTTAGCAGACTTTATAACCAAGTCTCTAGCCAAACCCTTCGTCAAGTGATCAGCTAAGTTCTGTTGAGATCTCACAAACTCTATAGATACCACCCCATTCATGATAAGCTCACGAATCATGCTATGTCTGACACCTAAGTGTCTAGACTTACCATTGTACATCTGGCTATAAGCCTTAGCCAATGTAGCTGCACTATCACACCGGATAGAAATAGGTGCTATAGGTTTAGGCCACAATGGAATCTCAAGAAGCAAGTTTTTCAACCATTCAGCTTCTTTACCAGCAGCTGCTAGAGCCACAAATTCAGATTCCATTGTTGAACTGGTGATGCAAGTTTGCTTCTTGGATGCCCAAGAAATTGCACCTCCACCAAGTAGGAATACCCAGCCACTGGTAGACGAATTGTCTTCAGTGTTACTGATCCAACTTGCATCAGTGTAACCTTCCAACACTGATGGGTAACCAGTATATGAGAGACTATAATCCATAGTTCTCTTCAAATACTTCAGTACCCTTTGAACTGCTTGCCAGTGATGAGCACTAGGATTACTAGTATACCTGCTCAATTTTCCCACTGCAAAACCAATATCAGGTCTTGTACAAGTCATGGCATACATCAGGCAGCCAATTACCCTAGAATACTCAAGTTGAGATACAGCCTTGCCATGATTAGGCATCAGCTTCTCACAAGTATCCATAGGTGTACTCACTGGTGTACAATCAAAGTAATTGAATTTCCTCAGTACCTTCTCAATATAATGAGACTGAGAGATAGAAATTCTATTACTTTCATGTTTAATCCTTATACCAAGGATAACATCAGCCTCCCCCATGTCTTTCATGGAGAACCTTGATGACAAAAATTCCTTTGTCAGGTCAACCTGATTTTGGTCAGTGCCAAAGATCAACATGTCATCAACATATAGACAAATGATGACTCCTTTACCAGATTCATCAAATTTGCTATATACACATTTGTCAGCTTGGTTAAGAACATAACCACTAGACAAAACCACTTCATCAAACTTTTGATGCCATTGCTTAGGTGCCTGCTTAAGTCCATAAAGAGACTTAATCAGTTTACACACCTTGTTTTCATTGCCAGGCATGATGAAGCCCTGAGGTTGGTTCATATAAACCTCCTCTTCCAATTCACCATTCAAGAAAGCTGTTTTCACATCCATCTGATGAATAACCAGATTGTGAATAGATGCCATAGCAATCAGCAGTCTTATGGTACTGATACGAGCCACAGGGGCATAAGTATCAAAATAGTCTATTCCTGACTTTTGTTTAAAGCCCTGAATAACTAATCTAGCCTTGAACTTTTCAATAGTTCCATCTACCTTCATTTTCCTTTTGAAAATCCACTTGCAACCCAAAGGTTTGCAACCTGGTGGTAGATCAACCAACACCCAAGTGTTGTTCCCCATGATGGAATCCATCTCATCATTGATTGCTTCTTTCCAGAAAGCAATATCCTGGGACTTCATTGCTTCTTCAAATGTTTTGGGGTCATCCTCAACAATGAAGCAATAGGAGTATTGGTCTGAGACCTCATCCCTGGTACCTTCAACTAAGTATAGTTGAAACTCAGGTCCAAATGACTTTGGAGTCCTGACCCTTTTGCTTTTCCTGAGCACAGGTTCAGGTTGTTGAACCACAACCTCATCAGGGACCACTGATGGTTCATCATCAGGGACCTCTGATACACCAGTGTCATGAGTTCCATTAGGAATCCTCTGACTTGGTCTAGGGACTGATGAGAATCTATTCTCACCAAAATCTGCATCCCTTGATTCAATTATTGTGTTAACTGAAACATGTTCATTAGGTTCAATAACATAGAACCTAAAAGCCTTGGAATGCTCAGCATATCCAACAAAGATGCAGTCAATGCCTCTTTCACCCAAAGTCTTTTGCTTTGGATCAGGGAGTCTTACAACAGCCCTACAACCCCAAACCCTGAGATAGTTCAGGTTGGGTTTCCTTTTAGTCCAGAGTTCATAAGGGGTAACCTTGTTCCTTTTATTTGGAACCCTATTTAATAAATAGCAAGCTGTTAACATAGCTTCACCCCAGAACCCTTGACTCAGTCCTGAATAGGACAACATGGAATTAACCATCTCCTTCAGCACCCTGTTTTTCCTTTCAGAAATACCATTTTGCTGAGGAGTATATGGAGCAGTACTTTCATGGATAATACCAACAGACTGAAAGTACTGAGTATCCATATACTCACCTCCCCTATCAGTCCTTAATCTTTTGATCAAAGACCCAAGTTGTAATTCAACTTCTGTTTTAAACACTTTGAATTTATCTAATGCTTCATCCTTGGTATGTAATAGATAGACATAACAAAATCTAGAAGCATCATCAATAAATGTCACAAAGTACTTCTTATTTCCCAAAGAAGGAGTGGCATGCAAATCACACAGGTCACTGTGAATAAGCTCCAAGATCTTAGTCTCACGACTAACACCCTGAAAGGGTTTCTTGGTTATCTTGGTCAACATGCAAGTTTTACACTTTTCAGTGTCCATGTCAAAAGCAGGGATTAAACCATCCCTAGACATATCTTGCATCCTTTTATAGTGAACATGACCAAGTCTTGCATGCCATAGGCTAGAATCAGTGTCAGTGGTGATCACAAAAGCTGAATTAACATTGTCAGTAGAAATATTAAGCCTAAACATTTGATTACATAAATAACCAAAACCAATAAAAACACCATGCTTAGAAAGCACAAATTTATCAGATTCAATAACTTGTTTATATCCATGATTATTCAAAACACTACTTGAAACCAAGTTCTTCCTGATATCAGGAACATGAATAACATTAAACAAAGTTACAATCTTTCCTGAACTAAACCTAAGATCTACACAACCACGACCATGCACCAAGGCTGTTGACTCATTTCCCATGTGAAGAATAGAACCATCATTCAGTGACTCATAAGTCTTGAACCAGCTTCTATCTTTACACACATGAACTGTTGCACCAGAGTCAACCCACCACGCAACATCATCATCCTGCACATAAAGAGATTCAGATACATATGTAACATAATAAATCTGAAAAGACTTATTAAACATATTCTGACCTTTCAGTGAGTTGGCTGAACCACCACTCCCTGAACCATTAGTGCCTGATCCATTGGCTTTACCACCAACTTTAACACCCTTGCAGTCCCTTTTAATGTGACCAGTCTTGCCACATTTCCAACAAGTAGGTGTTGCCTTCTTGTTAGGATATGCCCTTGTGTTATCATGAAATTTGCGTTTGCCTTTGTTGTCATTGTACCTGGTGGAGTTGTTATTCTCCACCATATTGACAACAGATGGTCCAGCAGCATTGCTACTCTTTGGCTTGTCATTATCCTGCACTTTGAGAGATTCCTCAATGTGCAGATGACTGCCCAACTCAACAAGAGTTAACTCCTCCTTCATATGTTTCAAGGTATGCTTGAAATCTTTCCATGAAGGAGGGAGTTTGTCAATGACACAAGAGACTTTGATAGCCTCATCCATGTTCATTTGGTGTTGTGTAAATCTTCCAAGTATTCCAAGAAGTTCATTGTATTGTTCCATAACTGGTCTTGAATCAGTCATTTTGTAATTTGTGAAATTACTAACAAGGAACTTCTTACTTGATGCATCCTCAGCCATATATTTGGCATCCAAGGAATCCCACAGTTCTTTGGAAGATTCAAAGTTCTGATAAATATCAAACAAAGAATCAGACATACCATTCAGAATAAGACCTCTGCATATGTAGTCATCATTCTCCCACTTGCTCCTCCTCCTGATCTGATCCACAGTAGCATCATCACCATCATCAGGAATTGGAGTAGTCAGCACATAGACCACACTCATACTTGACAGCAAGAAGTGCATCTTCTTCTGCCACCTCCTAAAGTCCACCCCTTCAAACTTGTCCAGCTTAGCAAAGTTTGAAGCCATGTGTTTCATTGCAGCAATTGCCATTGATTATCACTAAATAGTTTACTTTGATTGTTGGTTTTAAGTTTCCCAGCAGCAGGTTTAAGACAATCAATGACAGTAGCAATACCACTAGGTGGTTACCGGATATCACTTGGAATCGTGTGATCACTTTCCAAAGTAAACTATTCGACCCTAATGCCTGGGTATCACGAATATCTACTTGGGATAAGACCAAATGCAGTTAGAGAATTAGGCACAATTCTATAACCCTTTCACTAGTAAGTGTTTACGTTTTCTGTGTGTCTTTCATGCATGATCAGATCTCCTATATATAGGAGGTTACTCTTGAGCTATTCCAATGGAATTATGAGTATTAATCGGCCCATTAATAGCCTCATAATTATCCCCATTATAGCCGTTAGTGGTTACATGACCAATTAAACGTGGTCATAAAGAAGTTGTAACTGCCATTTAGCAGTACTTTCCATAAGCAGTACTTTCCACTAGCAGTACTTTCACTTGAAGTGGAAGTACAGCCTATCAGTGGAAACACTGCTTATCAGTACTTTCATAGCACTATCAGTGGATACACCACTTCAGTGGAAACACTGCTTATCAGTGGAAACCACAAGCAGTACTTTCCACTAGCAGTACTTTCACCAAGCAGTACTTTCACCAGTACTTTCACTTACAAACCACTATAAGAGTCAGGGAGTTCATGGACCTTATGGGTGTACACTCTGTACCTCCTAACCCATTGCAAGGTGTGAACTAATCCCACAAGTGCACTAAATTTTCCAACACGTGGGATGATTTGTGTTTTCGTATCGTATTGTCATTTGTGTTTTAAATTTCGTATCGTAATTTGTTACGTCTTTTTTTCGTATTGTATTTTAGTGTCGTAATTGTATTTTAATTGAACGAAATAAATTTAGTTTGTTTGAAAAATGGAAAAGAAAATAAAATTAAAGATAGGTGGGGCCTAAATGAAGAGTTTGTTTTGTGTTATGATAAAATGTATTTTGAAGTGCTAGTGTTAAAATGAGGTGGTATCGGTAGGCCCAAATGAAAAGCTTCAACTCTTCACTATACCTTTTGATCTTGTCACTTTCATCTTTTCAATGTTATCTCAACATCTTAACTTTCAACACTCACACTCCAAAACACCTCTTCACCAATGGCATGTCACTTCTCCTCATTCGAGATCCAGCCACAATTTTATTTTCTTTACAATTCTATTCAAACAAACTAAATTTTATTTATTAAAAAAATACACAAAGTAGCTCTGGCAAAGGACAAGGCGTATGGGGATTTGTATAAGAAACTGGACTCCAAAGAGGGGGCCAACGACATTTTCAGGATCGCTAAAGCCCGAGAGAGGAGAAGAAGGGACTTAGGATGCGTAAAGTATATCAAAGATGTAGGAGGACAGACCATTGTAAACGTAGAGGATATCAGGAAGAGATGGGGAGAGTACTTCTCCTCTCTTTTCAATGTAGGAAGGGCTGAAGGCAGTGCGAAACAAGAGAACCTTAGCCAACGTACAGAGTGCTACTATTCGAGGATTAGTCAACCAGAAGTGAAGATCGCACTACAGAAGATGGGAAGAAACAAAGCGGTAGGGCCGGACCAAATCCCCATAGAAGCTTGGAGGTGTCTGGGAGATAGGGGTTAGATTGGTTGACGTGCCTCTTCAACAAGATCTTCTACGGGGATAAGATGCCAGAAGAATGGAGACTCAGTGAAGTCATCCCCATCTACAAGAATAAGGGAGATGTTCAAGTGTGTAGCAATTATAGGGGCATTAAGCTTCTCAGTCACACCATGAAGCTTTGGGAGAGAGTTATTGAGAGAAGGTTGAGAAGGGAGACGAGGGTGTTAGAGAACCAATTTGGTTTTATGCCAGGAAGGTCCTCGATTGAGGCTATTCACCTTCTCAGAAGTCTCATGGAGAAGTATAGAGAAAGACAAAAGGACTTGCATATGGCGTTCCTTGATCTTGAAAAGGCTTATGATAGCGTTCCGCGCGAGTTGATTTGGAGAACTCTTATCGACAGAGGAACCCCAAATAGATACGTGAGAGTCATTAGGGACATGTACGAGGGTGCTAAGACTCGTGTATGGTCCACAGTGGGGACCTCAGAGTTTTTCCCTGTGGAAGTTGGGCTCCACCAGGGATCCGCCATTAGCCCCTACCTCTTCGCCTTGATTCTAGATGAGTTAACTAGAGGGGTACAAAAGGGCATCCCGTGGAACATGATCTTTGCTGATGACATTGTGTTGGTGGCAGAATCGGCGGAAGGGTTAAACACCAGACTTGAGCACTGGAGGTAGGCTCTTGAAGACAATGGCCTTCGGGTGAGCAGGGAGAAGACTGAATACCTGAGATGTGATTTTGGGAGGATTGAGCCAGGTCACCACGAACAAATTGATATTCATATCGGTGATCAGATCCTGGGATCGATAATACATAAATCAGGGAGGATAGATGAGGACGTAACTGTAGTCACCTGGAAAATTTCACTATTTTAAATCTTCATATTTATGAACTAGACTGTTTATCAAATTTATTTGATCTAAATTGAGCATTTTAGCATGTACATTTCATCTTTTCTTGCTTAAAAATTATGCATATCCGAGTAGTCTTATTTAACCATGCCTGATCTTTACTGATTTTTAAATCAGTCTCACAAGAAAGATTTTCTTGTCTTATGAGTCCGCACGCGTACCCAAAATAAAATAAAAGAAAACGCGAGAAAATAGGTGAACTAATAAAAATCTAAAATTTCATCATCACGTCAGTTTAATTAAAACGTGTCCGAAAATATAGGCATTATATTTTTACCGTTACGAATTATATTATTACGAATTGACAACGGAGTACCAAATACATCTAATACCAATACAATACACAAATAATAAAAATTACACTTACCAAATTTATAAAAACAAAAACTAAAAACCAAACCTTATCTCTTTTACCCAAACTCACGCCCCACCTCCCCTTTTCTCTCTAAACTCTGCCAAACCTGCTACCTCCCTTCCTCCTCATTCGCCTCCCTCTCTTCCCCCTGCACACGCTGCTCCCCTCTCCAAAAGAGTATAACCTCCAAACTCCTTCCCAACATCTTACACAACTCCAAACCAAGAGTAGATATCATTTGGCTTATCCCATGAAGATATTGACAAACCAAGGACTCTTTGTCCTCTTTGGACCACGGCTGAAGAACGAAGACAGAGGAAGACCACGTGAAGACCCTGATGCTATTACCCAAAGGAGACTCTTACCTCAACCCCACTTCGAGAGTACCAAGTCCAAACTACTCACTTTGCTCCTTTAAATACCCTCGTCGACCCACAGGTTGATACCACAACTTTCAAATCAAACCAAAAACTAAAAGAGTGCTTGAGGTGTTTAAGTGGTTCCTGTGGATTCGGCTTGGCGGGTTTGCTCTAACTTGTTGTTTTTCTTCACCGATATACTCTCCAAAGTGTTGTAAGGTTTCATTGATTTCTTATCTTTTTGAAATAGTTGTTGTAAATATTGTTGAGATTTTGTGGTCAAATCTTATTAAGTGAAGTTGTTTATAAATCGACCCATAATAAGTTTTCCGTGAAGTTTGATAGTGAGGCTTGCAAATCCGAATATGTTGTTTACATGGGCTCGAAAAATGGAAGTGTTTAGTTAAATTTTTATGGCTTATCGATTTGGATTTATTGCATACTTGAATTGAGTTATGCTTGAGTTTGAGTAGAGTCAAAAACCCACTGCTGTCGAGACATCCTTTTGGATGTGGGTCTAATGAAATGGTTAAAACAAGACTTCAAACTAATGTGTTTTTAAAGTTAAATGGGTTTTTAGTTCTTTTGTTACTACAATGCATACAAGGACACGAAATAGAAAGCAAAACATAAAAACTTGTCAAATACTTATGTGGTAATTAGCTTACGTCAAGAGTTTAATGTGCTCGTGTCGTCGCTATAATTGTTGTGTGGAAAGAACCAAAAAGAAAACATCATGCTTGGATTGGCTATCCTTTTCGACTAAATTCTTTAACTCACTAGAAGCCTTAATCGACTATCTTTCCCCTCGTTTATTTGTTGATGTACTCGACGTACCATCTTGCTTATCTCCGCGACTTATTCGTGTTTTATTAGTTGTGACGAACCCGGTTAAGGTGGTGTTTTAAACCCGACTTTTCAGCCCCTATTAGGTGCGTTTGGCAGCTGATTTCCAGCTCGAATAGAGTGCTTTTGTTTACTGTTTTCTGCACCAAATAGGTGTGTTTGTTTGCTACGATTCAGCCCACAACGGGGTGTTCGTCTCGGCTTATTTTCAGCCACCCAAAGGGTGTTTAGCTGCTGCCACGCAGCCACCCAAAAGGGTGTTTAGCTGCTGCAACACAGCCATCAAAAAGGGTGCGTTAGTACAGCAATTAGGGTGCGTTTGGTACAGCAAATGGGGTGCGTTGCTGCTGATTTTCAGCACCAATCCGGGTGCGCTTGGTTTGCTCTCCTGGTTCAACAACGACACATGCTTCTTATCCCTTGAGTGAAAAATGCGAAATACCATATTCTTAATTTTGAATGCAAAATACTGAAATTCGCTTATGTTCTTTTTGTTTGCTTCGTTTGATGCGTTTAATAAATGTTCTTTTCCTTCATGAGTCAAAAGAAGTGTATAAGTGAGAAAACTTGTCCCTACCTCCTGCACTAAGAATGCCTTTCCTTTTTCTAAAGTGCCTTTTATTTGTCCAATTGCCTCAAATGTAAAACTGTTTCTTGCGTTTGGTACATTTGGTTGGCAGTTGGGCCTCAACCACGCCCAAAAACTTGGGCCCTGTTTGGTCTTTAACTACTAGACCGAAACCCATTTTCCCTTGGCTGCTCATCCAGCCCACGTCAAGCCCAAGCCACTCTATTTCCCCCCTCCTCGCTGCCATTGCACACGCTACTTCGAACCCTCGAACAATTTCCAATCTTGTAAACTTGCATAAAAACTTTAAAAGGCAAAAACCATATCAATTGTAAATGAGAGCAAGCATTTTAAAATGATAAAACATATATTTTATTTACAATAACATAATCACTATCCTATTAAAATGACGGCTTCTATACGCTTTGTAAATGGTTTGCGAAAGACTTATAATTACATTTTCAACAACAACCTTATAAGTTAACTTCAATACTATCGCAAAAATAAAACGAAACAATATATTACGCGAGTCTTTTCGTAACCAAACTACTAGTTCTTTGTAATAATAAACGGGTTATACCCATTTTTCTATTAAAGACTTATAAACGAAATGTATTTATCTTAACCGTTATAATAAGAATTGTTACTTTCCTATATATATACTCATATTTTAAACGACATTTTTTTTATATTACGTTTACTATTCGTTTACGATATTTTTCGTACATCATCTTCCGGTTACGACAAACCCACGACTCATTTGTTTTAATACTTTTGTGTGTCTGAGCACTTCCATGAGCCAAAATTAATCATGTTTAATAATAAACGATGCACATAAATAACTTAAACTTTTGGAGTATATAAATATTATCGAGTCAAAATACAAAGGTATTAATTAAAGTATTGGTACATAAATTATAGGTCGCGTGACGGTACTCGGTGCACCACTTACTTGACTTCTTTACTACTCGGATACTGCTTTACTAAGGTGAGTTCATAGCCTCGCCTTTACTTATTTATTTCAAACCCCGCGAGGGAGATGCATGCTATAAACTAGAACACAGGTCTTTTCTTAAACTGTATGCTGCCTGATCATTATTATTATAGTCTAAGTTGCCTGCCATAAGCCCCTTATATCATGAACCATTAATCACTTGCGAGTGAACGCGAATATTGTGGATAGTACTATGGGAATTAACGACCCCGACTCGGTTATCGGAAATAACCGGGGCGCACTATATTTGGTTAACTATGGAATTGGCAATTCCATCTCTGAGGGCAATATTATTACTTACACCAGTAATTAGGTGTATGCAGTTAGTTTGGTGTCATGAGCTTAGCGCATAATTGTAACACCCCAACCCGACAAGGGTAGAAGTGTCACAGTCTGGTGTCATATCAGAACATACAAGTAAAATTTTCAAGCGGAAGTCTTTAAATAATAATGTACCAAGTCATAATAACCAAAGATTTACAAGGGAAATTACAAAATCCAAATGTTAAAATAAAATGAAATCTCGAAACGAAAGCCCGCCAAAACAAGTCCAAATAATAAGGTCACTAGGGTTAGTCCACTCAGATAATCCAACTCTCAGCCCAATCAAAGCCCATCTTCAAACCTAAAACCTGCCGCAGGAAAAGAAATGCGGCTGAGCTTAAAAAGCCCAGTGAACAGATATAACAAAGCGAAAGCTAAATAAAATCTGAAATGCAAATGAAACAAAGGAACGGATAACAAGTCGTAGCGAAATGAGAGTAATGAATCAATGAGGATCCTGCAGAACACAATTATACAGATATCCAAAACGAACAGATAACAAGAAGAACGAAGCAAAGCAAAGCATCGATGACATATAAACAAGCACAAGAAACCAGCCATACAAGAACTGAAACATAAGCAAACATAGCAGGCGTAGCATCCACACAACATATATGTCATACAATCAATTCAGGAAATCAGGAGACATACAAGCCAAACAAATGTCTACAGGAAAGCGGAAGCAATTAATTAATAAGTGAGCATGGCAATTCACACATGTCAAAACCCTTAGTTGAAGACATAATCAGTATCATAACGGTAGTCAAAACATGGCAGTCACACGTAACGAGTAGGGATACAGTATGAACACTATAATTAAAATGAATTAAATACATAGCAGGGCAATTAAACAAGTTAACAAGCTAGACTTCATAAGTTGAACCATTTACCCAATCAAACCATAGCATAAACAGAAATGCAACATGGCAGGTCAACAACAAGCAGATAAGTACACCACGGATAGTCATAGTCCATGAGATTAATCGAACGAGGTACAAAAGATAAACAGATCAACAATCGATTGCACACAAGCATGGTTACCAGACAAATCCAAAAGGATCACATAGCAGTAAGATAGCATATCATCAGATGACAACAGGTAAATCTTATAATCGCATATTAATCATATCATAACAGGGTAATCAGTAGTCATATAAAACATGAATATCATAATCAAATCCAATAAGCATATAATAACCCGGTACGTGAATGGAACTTCAGTCTAAAGTAACGGAATGAAAGTGTGACAGGTCAATGTAATGGAGTATCTATATCTTGGTAACAGTGAATCATATAAGGGTACTGAGTAATGAACAAGTAATACAGATTATGGTGCGTTGGGGAATACGGAAGGTACAATATAGGTATATCAAAAGTGTAAGGGTTATCAGAAATCTACCCGAGCCCAGAAACATATCATATCATATCATATCATAAGTAGCCATTGTATTCGGAGGGGTGACCTCGGAATACCATACATAATATGAGGGGAGACCTCAGTAACAAATGGAGTAGCTAACTCCCAGAATTGTGAAGACGCGGATTGCACCCGACATCATTCACCAGACAAAGCTCCAATCAGATCAAATCCCTCGAAACATATCAAATCTAGGATGCATCCATACGCCCCCCGGAACATATCATAATGGCCAAATCATATACATATAGTGAGCTCATAAACATATCATATCATAATGGGGACGGTGTGCAACATCACTCGTGCACACTGGAGTCATGCCATTGGTGCATCAATGACACGGTCAGGTTACCTTCCTGACTAGGAACACATATTTTGGCTCGGGTATCAAACTGAAGGATCAAAGCATATTCATATCATAAGGGTTCATATCAAAGTTCATATCAGATTTCATATCAAAGTTCATATCAAAGTTTCATATCGAAGTTTCATATCAAAGGTTCATGTCATAGGTTCATAATCAAAGGTGCATATCAAAGGTTCATAATCAGAAGGTTCATATCAGTGGTTCGCATTAAACAGTTCACATAGAAGATTCAATCAAAGGGAACATAGCAAGGTTATAGGGAAGCCCTAATAAGAAGGCTCAGAGTAAAAGCATAACAGTCCAAAGCTAGAATCAAAGGGTGAACACGAATCATGAGAAACCTTAAGAGGTAAGGTCAGAATATCTGTACCTTATACCGCAAACGAAACACAACAGAAATACCAAGGTCGGAAACAAACTCCATCTCCGGCGAATCTACACGAATTCATGACTGGTTTTATTAAAAACTTATTTAATTCAGATTATTTATTTTAGTCGGCTTTCCTGTTTTAGTAACTTTCCATATTTAGCAGGTTTCCAAAAATAGAAGGTTTCCATTTTTTAGAAAGTTTCCTTATTTAGCATATTTACACAACAAGCCCTTAAGTGTCCAATTTTACATATTACACCCTCATTATCCTTATTTATACGAAATACCCCCAAGTTTCCAGAATTTACAAACAAGCCCCTCTATTTTTACTAATTACATTTCGGTTTACAAATTTACCCGATTTACAAAATAAACCCCTAAGTCACATATTTTACGAAAAAGGTATTCATATTACATTTTATACTAACACCCCCTGGTCCAAAGTATATTACAAAAATAGTCCCCAAGTTTTATAATTTACGAAATAACCCCTTTTTATTTTGAAAGCTCAATCGGTAATACAATAAAATCTTCAAACCCTAACCCTAATTCCCCAAATCAAAAACCAAATCATTATTCCATCATTATTTCATCATTAAGGTCAGATCTAGACCATAACATAAACCCTAGGTCGATCCTTAGGGTTTCCTTATTTTATTATCCCTTTTCCATAGATAGCGATTAGGATAAATTCATATAACATGATCAAAGCTTCAAAATTCGAAGCACCATTTTTCACAGTTAATACACATTATATAGAGTCCAAGAAAAATAGTCTTCATGCCCAGAAAATCCGTTTCTAATTATTTAGGGTTTTAACACGTTTTTAGGGTTTAATTCTCCAATAATTCGTATACCATGCATGGTTCGTTTTTATTATTTTATTAGGAACTTATAGGATGAATATAAGATGAGAAAAATACCATATAAATTTTAGAACGTTTAGAACACGCTGGATGAAATTACTCCTCTCGGTTAGGATAAAAACGACTCCAAAATTCCAAAGAATAGAAACGCGACTCCAAAAACCTTGTAATCAATTTGTGGCATCTTTTTTGCTTTGCCGTAGTCTTAGGCCCCGTGTGTGGTTTGCGTTGCTCTGTTGTTGCTCCCTTAGGTTTGGCCTGCTTTGTCTTGCTCCCTGCGTTTGGTTTTGGTGCTATGTGTTTTTTGCATTAGCTTTATGCCTCGTGTGCTACTTTGCTTTGCTCTGTGTTGCCCCATTTTGTTGGTCTGCTTTTGGTGTGCCTGGGCTTTTGGTTTTATTTCTGTTGCGCTTTGCTATTGGCTTATTTTCGGTGTGCTTGTGCGTGGTTCTTTTTCATGTATGCCCTGTTTGCTTGTTTGCTTGCTTTCTTTTTACTACGCTTTTGCCTATTGTTTTTGTCGTATGCTATCTCTATCCTTTCGCACTAGCACACATGCACTTGCCGGAGGTTTCGTTGGAAGCAGTCTCTCTACACACGAGTTTACCCGGGTGTAGGGGTATGATCTGTCTACATTTTACCTCCCCCATACCCTGCCTAGGCGGGATTGGGTTTGTTGTTGTTGTTGTTGTGTGATAAATTACCTAAATATTCATTAACTATGGTTTTGCACCTTTCATTTTCCATCTTGTTCTCTTTCTTTCTTGTTACTCACAAAGTCACAAGATCCGTTCTCTAGCTCTAAATCCACCATCAACCTCTAAATCCACCATCAAGTTACTCTTCTCTCTAGCTCTTCTTGTATACCAAAAATATTCTAAAATCAGTACGTCTCACAAACAAGATCCGTTCACTTCGCCGGTTTCATATGTAAGTTAGGTAGGTCCTAAAAAATCACTACCTACACACTTTGCTAGTGAATATCAGATCTATTGTCTAAGGTGGTTATTTGGGTCCGCCCTATTTTAAGGTATTTCATTTTTTACATTCTACTCTCATTCTAGTTAACTTGTGCTTTTGTTTGTTGCTAATAGTTTAGGATGAATCTGTAGCTAAAACTTAAATTTGTGGTCATAATATTTATATGTGTTTAGTTTTTTTTTGAAATATGTAAATAATCATGTGTTGGTGGAAGGTTCTGTGGATTTTGTTTGAGAAATGCTTTTTTCATGTTTTTTATTTTTAAATGAATGTGTGTTTTTCAGTTTAAATAAAATCTACGTGTTTGTAATTTTTTTTTTGAAAATAATGTGTGTTTTCATGTTGTATTTTATGTTAGATTTTTTATATAAGATGGCATGCTTCGTGTTAAAAGGGGTTTTTATGTTGATTTGGATGAGACTGGAATGTGTATTGACCAAAATTAAAAAGCTTTCAACTACTCACCAAACAACATTAAAGCTCATCTACCAAATTTACTTTCATCTTACTTGTATTAACTTCTATCTACCAATAGTTAAAGGTATTGACTTGCATTGAAGTTTTTGTACACTCTTTGTGTGTTTTGAAACACCTACACCAACACAAACACCATACTAAGATTATTGAACCAACTATACTTTTTACTTTATTTTTTTCAGCAGCGAACACCGCTTTCCTACCAACAGCAACCGCTGCAAACCCACCACCGGCTAATATGTTTGCTCGAAGTGTTGATCAAAACCCGACAATGTTTGCCCTTATATTCTATGATACAAGAACAAAAAGACCATTTTCTTATTGAAATAGGTGTTCTTGGAAATGAAAAGGAGGAGGCCCTACACCTATTGGGCATCCTCATTTAGCTGGCTCTAGAGAGTGTCGACCATCCACTGAGAAGGTATGTATTTTTTTCACTTTACTTATGGTTTGTTTATTGTGTTATTGATGTAATGTATTTTGTTGTAGGAACTGCTCGATCGAGAGCTCCTCTACTAGTGATGCTGATGCTACAACTGCTGTCTACGGACCACTAGGGCTACGGCGACCAATCACCGAAGCAAAATGTCACACCCCCAAATTACCTGTTTTGCAGCGGAATGGAATTCCTGGGGATTGACTGTCATAGCATCACAATCACAGTTATATTGAACGACCTAAAGTGTCGTTTGGAAAATACATCGTTTGATTTAATAAAATAATCAGAGTTACAACATAGGTCCCAAAAGTTTACAAAGTTTGCGGAAATATAAATATATTACAAGTCCAAACGATGGTTTTGAAAGAAAGTGCCATAATGTACAATGATGTAAGTCGACGCCACGACTCAAAAGGTGGTTCCTTAACCATGCCATGATGATAATGCCTTAGATACCTGAGAATAAACATGCTAAAAAGGTCAACACAAAGGTTGAGTGAAATCCATAGGTTTAAGTAATTCGTTTGAACACAATAATCGTAGTGTGAGTTAAATGGTTTCACACTCATCGTTAAAAACAAAATCGTATTTATTTCACTAAGTTCATGACACCAAAGCGTAAACATCGCACCAATAAAAATTGGTAATCATCGTTTCATCGCCGCCCTAATAGGTAATTTGCCAATTTACCTTTCTGGTTCAAATATAGTGCGCTCGATTTCCCCTAACTGGGTCAATAAGAGCTGGAGTGTTAATTCCAATATGCCTATTCACAATATTCGCGCTCACTCGCAAGTGACTAATGGTTCATGATGTAGGGACTTCGAACATGGCAAATACTTAGTGACAATAAAACATTCGGATATAGCATACAGTTCAAAGCATTTGTGTTCAATTAAAAATGTAGCATGTATCTCCCCCAAGAGTTTGTAAAACAGTTAAAAGAGTAAAAGTGGGGCTATGAACTCACTTGATAAACTGGTATGATGACAAGAGTGAGTACACTGAGGTATAGCGGGAAACCTTAATCTGGACCTATTACGAATGATATGATATGTAATGAGTTGCAATGTAATGTTATGCATGCATTTCGTATGTTATTTATACCATTTGCGAGTTTTTGAAAATAATACTTATCGTCGAAAAATACTCTTTTGACGTCTTGACCATTCTTAAATCACTTTACAAGTATTTACGTCAAAATGTCATCCTACAATGGTTTCGTAATGATTTATGGTGAAATTTTCACTTTTCGTCGTAAAACAATGTCGTCGGAAATTTCTTGAAATTGACAAAAATGGCTTCGAAAAACTAGTCGTAAAATGGTGTGCGTCAATCGTTAGGAAACGAACTCGACAGTTTTAGAAAGTTTGTATCAAAATCTAAAAGTTTCAGTTCAGGAGTTTTCGTCATAGAGGTCTCGAACATAAAGATAATAAGGGTTAAAGATGGTGATTTTGTCTAATTGTTGTGTATAAAGTGAGTTTCGGCCAATTTTAAGCATCCGTAAATAATTTATTAAAACTCCGCTATACAAACGGTTGATTGTTTTGAAAAATATGCTCGGTGATCTAGATTTTATTAGAAGACATTTCGTTCCAAAAAGTTCTACATCATAGTTAAAAACTGCCTCCAACATGGTCGTTTTAGTTACCGTAATACTTATCTCGTAAAAATAATATAGTTTTTCAGAAAATAATAGTTACGGCAATTTTATGAAAACGTGCATATCTTAGTCATTTCAAATCCGTTTTCTACGTATAATACGTCCTTAGCTTCGTATCAAAGTATACTAATATATTTTTGATAAGTCGAAATAATTTGTGAAGCTTAAGGCTCGTTTTTAACTCGTACTAACCAAAAACATGTTGCTGAAATTTCAGAAAAAAATATATTTCGTCGTCAAACTTTAAAAATTCATAACTTCTTCGTTATAACTCCGTTTTAATCCGTTCAAGCGGCCACGGATTCGTTTTAAAGTATATTTTCTAAATATCAAGGCCAAAAAGTCGTGCCTACTGTCGGATTTTCCAGAAAATCAAAACAAGGACAGAACACTTTTTATACATATCGAAAATAGTTTTTCTCGTACTAAACCTATTCTAATCCCTTCAAATCAACTCCAAAGCTAATCTAATCCTACCATACACCTTCTTAGGGTGTCATGGGTTCCTAAACATCATCAAGACCAAAGTATACCAAGGGGATAATTATAGGATGACCTTATATATATATATTTCTAAAAATCATGTAAAAATGGTATAAACAACACAAATCATGCATGCTTGCTCCAAAAATGAAGAGATACTTATGAAATGAAAAGGAAAGATGAAAAATATAAATGATATGCTTACAAGTTAATATGATGAGGTGCAAAGAACAAGGTTTAGCCTAAACACTCTTGGTTTTTATTTCAAAACCTCATAAAGAGTGTGATTCTAGATTGTAATTACTTGCTTGAGAAATTTTTGTTGATCCCTTGGAAAACCCTTGATGTTGAACCGGTTTTTGATGGAGAGAAACAAAGAGAAAACTTTTTTTTTTTTTAACTTTGAAATAATAGAGAAAGAATGAGATAAGTAACTAATGTATGACTTTATGTATATGTAAAAGTCTTAGCAATCAAGAACCATACATCATTAATTACTACCCTCCCCCTTGGTCGGCCAAGGGGGGAGGAATTTGAAGATATTTTGGTTTTTTTTTTTTTTTTTTAACCTTTCATATATATTGTGTAAATGAATTTGTATAAGTGTTAGAAAATGTAAGTAACATAGGTAGTAAAAATAACTTGTAAGATAAATGGTAGCTTTTAGGTATAAAGAGATTTTTAATAGATCAAAGTAGAATGTAATGAGATCATAAAAATTGTAAAAATACATTCCTTGTGAAATTTGAGTGATATAATAATTATCGTGTAATTTTAAGAAAAGTGTCGTAATAATATAACTTTAACGATTTATATACAAAATAAATTTAAAACACTAAGTAAACTTAAAATATAGTTTTTATAAACTAAATGTAAGTATAAAAATATTTCGGGATCATTTTTGAAAGTAACGGATTAAATGCTCAAAATAATAACTCACGCGATAACGTTTATTTAATATAAAATTTATGCGATTAAGGTGAAATGCAATGTCATGAATGAACTAACATGATGCAAATGATGTTAATGAAATGTAGACTAAACTTAGTCCATATAAAATGTTCGTGATGATATGATCATGAATTCGCCGCTAAACCCTTAAGGTTACGCGAATTTGGAACACGTAAACCTAGTTTACGATAAATGATGAAATTGTAAAGCATGGATTGTTTCGAGAAATGACCTGAAAGTTCGGGTTGTCACATTCGCCCATCCAAAAAGGAATTCAGTCCCTGAATTCAGTTCGTGTTAGTCTATCGAATTTTTGAGTTTGTGATGAATAACGAGGAGAGAAGACGTGGAGAAGTGTCGTTACGGTTATTGATGGTTGAGAGCGTACAAAACATCGTAGTAAAGAAAATATCGGATGAATCTCTCATAAGTAACACTTTGACTTGAAATATGTGAAGATTTTGCTTGCACTAAGATTTATAATTAACTGCTCCCAACATAACATGATCCCTCCAGAATTAGACATAGTTAGCTAGGCTATGTATAATTAAGGAACGATGATGTGACGTTCGGTTTAGTTGTTATAACTCTCAATGTTTACAAAGATTTAAACCGTGTCGTTAAACTGGTCGTTAAGGAACAGGAAGTAAAACTCTCATAAGTTATAACAAATCGGAAAGAAAATAAGTACAATAGATAAGAATATTTTACAACGAGTGGTTTAGCAAAAGTAGTACATCTTAAGTCATAAGATTAGGATACGATGAAAGACATAAACTTAGTACGACATAGTACATAAAGAAAAATAAGACTGTTAGCTTCCAAACTTCTTCAGTCTTCCGCGTTGTTGTGACCATGGCGAGCTTCTCCTCCTCCTAACATGTATGCATTCCCATGAGCACCTTCAACTGGTTGACCTTGGTTTTGAGGACATTGATTTCGATAGTGTCCTTGTTCCCCACATCCGAAGCATGTGACTACGGCTTTACCTTTACAATCCCTGGCTAGATGTCCCGGTGTTTGGCATTTGTGGCACTTGGCAGGGCAGGGACCCGAGTGATGAAAATTACATCGATTACATAGTGGGTGTGTTCCAGCATACCCTCTACCTCTCATTGGTGCAGCGACATAAACCATTCCCGCTTCTTGCCTTCTATTTTGTTGTTGATGATGGTTAGTGTTGCGGTTTTGGTTGTTGTTGTTATAATCTCCTTGGTCGTTTTCCCATTTCCTTTTGTTGTTGTTGAGTTGGTTATCGTCGTTGTTGTTGTTGTTTTGGTTATTGTGGTAGTTGGTGCGGTTGTTGGGGTTGTTGTTGTTGTTTTGGTTGGTGTTGGTGTACTTACCTCTCTTCACTACCTGGGCCATGAGCTTTTGAGTCACCCTAATAGCTTCCTCGATTGTTTGTGGATCAAACGAAGTCACATCTCCTTGAATAACCTCGGGAAGTCCCCCGATAAAAGCCTCTAGTAACTTCTCGTTATCCGAAACCATAGACGGGCATAACGCGGCCAATTCTTGGAATCTCCGAATGTAAGTGTCAATATCATACCCAATTGTTACTAGTTCATAGAATTCTGTCTCCAACTTTTTCACTTCCGTACGAGGACAAAATTTCTTAGTTACCAAACCCTTGAATTGCTCCCAAGTAAGCTTGAAAGCATTCTCCATTCCCATCGGTTGAGCATATGAGTTCCACCACGACAATGCTCCATCGAGTAGTGTACTTGTAGCAAACTTGACCTTACTATCATCCGGGCAATTACACAGCAAAAACACGGACTCCAATTTCTCGAACCATCGCACCATGGCAGTGGCTCCTTCAGTCCCTTTAAACTTGGTGGGATCTCCACTTTTGAAATCCTTGTAAGAACAGCTCTTAACTCCGGATCCTCCTGCATTTCCAGTAGCAGCAGCAAGCCTAGCGGCTTCAGCAGCAGCCGCGGCCTCGGCAGCAGCAGCAGCCACCGTTTCCCTTTCAATCCTTAATGCCTCTGCTACACTATCCCTTACCAACTTTTGAATAGCCGCTTGAGTCATTTCAGGTGTAGCTTTCTTCGGTGCCATATCTTCTTCAAAACAAGAGGAAATGTGAGACGTAGCAAAATCCGATGTTAATAATAAACGCTCCAAAGAAATGTGATAAGAATGATAAGTTTGAGGTTATCTTTCAAAATAATCGACGGTTTCTTAAGAAATGGGTTATGAGATGTCGTAAGTGCTTCAAATGTATGGTGGTTTAGTGACTTAATGTGTGAATAAAGTGTAACTCGACATGTTAGTGGTGAAACAAGGAGTGAGAGTGACTTTGCCGTACTTAAAGGTTTATCTCAGCATTCGACGTTATCGGTGATGAATCAGCTGATATTTAAAATTGCGATAGGGAATGACAAAGTATTCACCACATTAGAGTATGAGGAAATGATAATGGGATGGGGATTTAAAGGCATCCATGTGACAATCGATATGAAATGAAAGTAAATAACTCGAAAAATGTACGTATAAATCGCATGTAAAGTGAACATGCACTTATGATGAAATGATGAGATGCTATGATGATGTAGTTATAGTCTAGGGTCAATGATGCAACCTAGTTCTCTATAACCGAAGCTCTGATGCCAATCTGTCACACCCCCAAATTACCTGTTTTGCAGCGGAATGGAATTCCTGGGGATTGACTGTCATAGCATCACAATCACAGTTATATTGAACGACCTAAAGTGTCGTTTGGAAAATACATCGTTTGATTTAATAAAATAATCAGAGTTACAACATAGGTCCCAAAAGTTTACAAAGTTTGCGGAAATATAAATATATTACAAGTCCAAACGATGGTTTTGAAAGAAAGTGCCATAATGTACAATGATGTAAGTCGACGCCACGACTCAAAAGGTGGTTCCTTAACCATGCCATGATGATAATGCCTTAGATACCTGAGAATAAACATGCTAAAAAGGTCAACACAAAGGTTGAGTGAAATCCATAGGTTTAAGTAATTCGTTTGAACACAATAATCGTAGTGTGAGTTAAATGGTTTCACACTCATCGTTAAAAACAAAATCGTATTTATTTCACTAAGTTCATGACACCAAAGCGTAAACATCGCACCAATAAAAATTGGTAATCATCGTTTCATCGCCGCCCTAATAGGTAACTTTGCCAATTTACCTTACTGGTTCAAATATAGTGCGCTCGATTTCCCCTAACTGGGTCAATAAGAGCGGGAGTGTTAATTCCAATAGGCCTATTCACAATATTCGCGCTCACTCGCAAGTGACTAATGGTTCATGATGTAGGGACTTCGAACATGGCAAATACTTAGTGACAATAAAACATTCGGATATAGCATACAGTTCAAAGCATTTGTGTTCAATTAAAAATGTAGCATGTATCTCCCCCAAGAGTTTGTAAAACAGTTAAAAGAGTAAAAGTGGGGCTATGAACTCACTTGATAAACTGGTATGATGACAAGAGTGAGTACACTGAGGTATAGCGGGAAACCTTAATCTGGACCTATTACGAATGATATGATATGTAATGAGTTGCAATGTAATGTTATGCATGCATTTCGTATGTTATTTATACCATTTGCGAGTTTTTGAAAATAATACTTATCGTCGAAAAATACTCTTTTGACGTCTTGACCATTCTTAAATCACTTTACAAGTATTTACGTCAAAATGTCATCCTACAATGGTTTCGTAATGATTTATGGTGAAATTTTCACTTTTCGTCGTAAAACAATGTCGTCGAAATTTCATTGAAATTGACAAAAATGGCTTCGAAAAACTAGTCGTAAAATGGTGTGCGTCGATCGTTAGGAAACGAACTCGACAGTTTTAGAAAGTTTGTATCAAAATCTAAAAGTTTCAGTTCAGGAGTTTTCGTCATAAGAGGTCTCGAACATAAAGATAATAAGGGTTAAAGATGGTGATTTTGTCTAATTGTTGTGTATAAAGTGAGTTTCGGCCAATTTTAAGCATCCGTAAATAATTTATTAAAACTCCGCTATACAAACGGTTGATTGTTTTGAAAAATATGCTCGGTGATCTAGATTTTATTAGAAGACATTTCGTTCCAAAAAGTTCTACATCATAGTTAAAAACTGCCTCCAACATGGTCGTTTTAGTTACCGTAATACTTATCTCGTAAAAATAATATAGTTTTTCAGAAAATAATAGTTACGGCAATTTTATGAAAACGTGCATATCTTAGTCATTTCAAATCCGTTTTCTACGTATAATACGTCCTTAGCTTCGTATCAAAGTATACTAATATATTTTTGATAAGTCGAAATAATTTGTGAAGCTTAAGGCTCGTTTTTAACTCGTACTAACCAAAAACATGTTGCTGAAATTTCAGAAAAAAATATATTTCGTCGTCAAACTTTAAAAATTCATAACTTCTTCGTTATAACTCCGTTTTAATCCGTTCAAGCGGCCACGGATTCGTTTTAAAGTATATTTTCTAAATATCAAGGCCAAAAAGTCGTGCCTACTGTCGGATTTTCCAGAAAATCAAAACAAGGACAGAACACTTTTTATACATATCGAAAATAGTTTTTCTCGTACTAAACCTATTCTAATCCCTTCAAATCAACTCCAAAGCTAATCTAATCCTACCATACACCTTCTTAGGGTGTCATGGGTTCCTAAACATCATCAAGACCAAAGTATACCAAGGGGATAATTATAGGATGACCTTATATATATATATTTCTAAAAATCATGTAAAAATGGTATAAACAACACAAATCATGCATGCTTGCTCCAAAAATGAAGAGATACTTATGAAATGAAAAGGAAAGATGAAAAATATAAATGATATGCTTACAAGTTAATATGATGAGGTGCAAAGAACAAGGTTTAGCCTAAACACTCTTGGTTTTTATTTCAAAACCTCATAAAGAGTGTGATTCTAGATTGTAATTACTTGCTTGAGAAATTTTTGTTGATCCCTTGGAAAACCCTTGATGTTGAACCGGTTTTTGATGGAGAGAAACAAAGAGAAAACTTTTTTTTTTTTAACTTTGAAATAATAGAGAAAGAATGAGATAAGTAACTAATGTATGACTTTATGTATATGTAAAAGTCTTAGCAATCAAGAACCATACATCATTAATTACTACCCTCCCCCTTGGTCGGCCAAGGGGGGAGGAATTTGAAGATATTTTGGTTTTTTTTTTTTTTTTTAACCTTTCATATATATTGTGTAAATGAATTTGTATAAGTGTTAGAAAATGTAAGTAACATAGGTAGTAAAAATAACTTGTAAGATAAATGGTAGCTTTTAGGTATAAAGAGATTTTTAATAGATCAAAGTAGAATGTAATGAGATCATAAAAATTGTAAAAATACATTCCTTGTGAAATTTGAGTGATATAATAATTATCGTGTAATTTTAAGAAAAGTGTCGTAATAATATAACTTTAACGATTTATATACAAAATAAATTTAAAACACTAAGTAAACTTAAAATATAGTTTTTATAAACTAAATGTAAGTATAAAAATATATCGGGATCATTTTTAGAAATAACGGATTAAATGCTTCAAAATAATAACTCACGCGATAACGTTTATTTAATATAAAATTTATCGCGTTAAATGTGAAATGTAAATTCATGAATGAACTAATATAATGCAAATGATGTTAATGAAATGTAGACTAAACTTAGTCCATATGAAATGTTCGTGATGATATGATCATGAATTCGCCGCTAAACCCTTAAGGTTACGCGAATTTGGAACACGTAAACCTAGTTTACGATAAATGTTGAAATTGTAAGGCATGAATTGTTTCGAGAAATGACCTGAAAGTTCGGGTTGTCACATTCGCCCATCCAAAAAGGAATTCAGTCCCTGAATTCAGTTCGTGTTAGTCTATCGAATTTTTGAGTTTGTGATGAATAACGAGGAGAGAAGACATGGAGAAGTGTCGTTACGGTTATTGATGATTGAGAGCGTACAAAACATCGTAGTAAAGAAAATATCGGATGAATCTCTCATAAGTAACACTTTGACTTTGAAATATGTGAAGATTTTGCTTGCACTAAGATTTATAATTAACTGCTCCCAACATAACATGATCCCTCCAGAATTAGACATAGTTAGCTAGGCTATGTATAATTAAGGAACGATGATGTGACGTTCGGTTTAGTTGTTATAACTCTCAATGTTTACAAGGATTTAAACCGTGTCGTTAAAATGGTCGATAAGTAAAAGGAAGTAAAATTCTCGTAAGTAATAACAAATCGGAAAGAAAATAAGTACGATAGATGAGAATATTTTACAACGAGTGGTTTAGCAAAAGTAGTACATCTTAGGTTATAAAGATTCGGATACGATGGAAAACATAAACTTAGTACGACATAGTACATAAGGAAAATTAAGACTGTTAGCTTCCAAACTTCTTCAGTCTTCCGCGTTGTTGTGACCATGACGAGCTTCTCCTCCTCCTAACATGTATGCATTCCCATGAGCACCTTCAACTGGTTGACCTTGGTTTTGAGGACATTGATTTCTATAGTGTCCTTGTTCCCCACATCCGAAGCATGTGACTACGGCTTTACCTTTACAATCCCTGGCTAGATGTCCCGGTGTTTGGCATTTGTGGCACTTGGCAGGGCAAGGACCCGAGTGATGAAAATTACATCGATTACATAGTGGGTGTGTTCCAGCATACCCTCTACCTCTCATTGGTGCAGCGACATAAACCATTCCCGCTTCTTGCCTTCTATTTTGTTGTTGATGATGGTTAGTGTTGCGGTTTTGGTTGTTGTTGTTATAATCTCCTTGGTCGTTTTCCCATTTCCTTTTGTTGTTGTTGAGTTGGTTATCGTCGTTGTTGTTGTTGTTTTGGTTATTGTGGTAGTTGGTGCGGTTGTTGGGGTTGTTGTTGTTTTGGTTGGTGTTGGTGTACTTACCTCTCTTCACTACCTGGGCCATGAGCTTTTGAGTCACCCTAATAGCTTCCTCGATTGTTTGTGGATCAAACGAAGTCACATCTCCTTGAATAACCTCGGGAAGTCCCCCGATAAAAGCCTCTAGTAACTTCTCGTTATCCGAAACCATAGACGGGCATAACGCGGCCAATTCTTGGAATCTCCGAATGTAAGTGTCAATATCATACCCAGTTGTTACTAGTTCATAGAATTCTGTCTCCAACTTTTTCACTTCCGTACGAGGACAAAATTTCTTAGTTACCAAACCCTTGAATTGCTCCCAAGTAAGCTTGAAAGCATTCTCCATTCCCATCGGTTGAGCATATGAGTTCCACCACGACAATGCTCCATCGAGTAGTGTACTTGTAGCAAACTTGACCTTACTATCATCCGGGCAATTACACAGCAAAAACACGGACTCCAATTTCTCGAACCATCGCACCATGGCAGTGGCTCCTTCAGTCCCTTTAAACTTGGTGGGATCTCCACTTTTGAAATCCTTGTAAGAACAGCTCTTAACTCCGGATCCTCCTGCATTTCCAGTAGCAGCAGCAAGCCTTGCGGCTTCAGCAGCAGCCGCGGCCTCGGCAGCAGCAGCAGCCACCGTTTCCCTTTCAATCCTTAATGCCTCTGCTACACTATCCCTTACCAACTTTTGAATAGCCGCTTGAGTCATTTCAGGTGTAGCTTTCTTCGGTGCCATATCTTCTTCAAAACAAGAGGAAATGTGAGACGTAGCAAAATCCGATGTTAATAATAAACGCTCCAAAGAAATGTGATAAGAATGATAAGTTTGAGGTTATCTTTCAAAATAATCGACGGTTTCCTTAAGAAATGGGTTATGAGATGTCGTAAGTGCTTCAAATGTATGGTGGTTTAGTGACTTAATGTGTGAATAAAGTGTAACTCGACATGTTAGTGGTGAAACAAGGAGTGAGAGTGACTTTGCCGTACTTAAAGGTTTATCTCAGCATTCGACGTTATCGGTGATGAATCAGCTGATATTTAAAATTGCGATAGGGAATGACAAAGTATTCACCACATTAGAGTATGAGGAAATGATAATGGGAATGGGCATTTAAAGGCATCCATGTGACAATCGATATGAAATGAAAGTAAATAACTCGAAAAATGTACGTATAAATCGCACTGCAAAGTGAACATGCACTTATGATGAAATGATGAGATGCTATGATGATGTAGTTATAGTCTAGGGTCAATGATGCAACCTAGTTCTCTATAACCGAAGCTCTGATGCCAATCTGTCACACCCCCAAATTACCTGTTTTGCAGCGGAATGGAATTCCTGGGGATTGACTGTCATAGCATCACAATCACAGTTATATTGAACGACCTAAAGTGTCGTTTGGAAAATACATCGTTTGATTTAATAAAATAATCAGAGTTACAACATAGGTCCCAAAAGTTTACAAAGTTTGCGGAAATATAAATATATTACAAGTCCAAACGATGGTTTTGAAAGAAAGTGCCATAATGTACAATGATGTAAGTCGACGCCGCGACTCAAAAGGTGGTTCCTTAACCATGCCATGATGATAATGCCTTAGATACCTGAGAATAAACATGCTAAAAAGGTCAACACAAAGGTTGAGTGAAATCCATAGGTTTAAGTAATTCGTTTGAACACAATAATCGTAGTGTGAGTTAAATGGTTTCACACTCATCGTTAAAAACAAAATCGTATTTATTTCACTAAGTTCATGACACCAAAGCGTAAACATCGCACCAATAAAAATTGGTAATCATCGTTTCATCGCCGCCCTAATAGGTAACTTGCCAATTTACCTTACTGGTTCAAATATAGTGCGCTCGATTTCCCCTAACTGGGTCAATAAGAGCGGGAGTGTTAATTCCAATAGGCCTATTCACAATATTCGCGCTCACTCGCAAGTGACTAATGGTTCATGATGTAGGGACTTCGAACATGGCAAATACTTAGTGACAATAAAACATTCGGATATAGCATACAGTTCAAAGCATTTGTGTTCGATTAAAAATGTAGCATGTATCTCCCCCAAGAGTTTGTAAAACAGTTAAAAGAGTAAAAGTGGGGCTATGAACTCACTTGATAAACTGGTATGATGACAAGAGTGAGTACACTGAGGTATAGCGGGAAACCTTAATCTGGACCTATTACGAATGATATGATATGTAATGAGTTGCAATGTAATGTTATGCATGCATTTCGTATGTTATTTATACCATTTGCGAGTTTTTGAAAATAATACTTATCGTCGAAAAATACTCTTTTGACGTCTTGACCATTCTTAAATCACTTTACAAGTATTTACGTCAAAATGTCATCCTACAATGGTTTCGTAATGATTTATGGTGAAATTTTCACTTTTCGTCGTAAAACAATGTCGTCGGAAATTTCATGAAATTGACAAAAATGGCTTCGAAAAACTAGTCGTAAAATGGTGTGCGTCGATCGTTAGGAAACGAACTCGACAGTTTTAGAAAGTTTGTATCAAAATCTAAAAGTTTCAGTTCAGGAGTTTTCGACATAAAGGTCTCGAACATAAAGATAATAAGGGTTAAAGATGGTGATTTTGTCTAATTGTTGTGTAAAAAGTGAGTTTCGGCCAAGTTTGAGCAACCGTAAATAATTTATTAAAAACTCCGCTATACAAACGGTTGATTGTTTTGAAAAATATGCTCGGTGATCTAGATTTTATTAGAAGACATTTCGTTCCAAAAAGTTCCACATCATAGTTAAAAACAGCCTCCAACATGGTCGTTTTAGTTACCGTAACTACTTATCTCGTAAAAATAATATAGTTTTTCAGAAAATAATAGTTACGGCAATTTTATGAAAACGTGCATATCTTAGTCGTTTCAAATCCGTTTTCTACGTATAATACGTCCTTAGCTTCGTATCAAAGTATACTAATATATTTTTGATAAGTCGAAATAATTTGTAAAGCTTAAGGCTCGTTTTTAACTCGTACTAACCAAAAACATGTTGCTGAAATTTCAGAAAAAAATATATTTCGTCGTCAAACTTTAAAAATTCATAACTTCTTCGTTATAACTCCGTTTTATCCGTTCAAGCGGCCACGGATTCGTTTTAAAGTATATTTTCTAAATATCAAGGCCAAAAAGTCGTGCCTACTGTCGGATTTTCCAGAAAATCAAAACAAGGACAGAACACTTTTTATACATATCGAAAATAGTTTTTCTCGTACTAAACCTATTCTAATCCATTCAAATCAACTCCAAAGCTAATCTAATCCTACCATACACCTTCTTAGGGTGTCATGGGTTCCTAAACATCATCAAGACCAAAGTATACCAAGGGGATAATTATAGGATGACCTTATATATATATATTTCTAAAAATCATGTAAAAATGGTATAAACAACACAAATCATGCATGCTTGCTCCAAAAATGAAGAGATACTTATGAAATGAAAAGGAAAGATGAAAAATATAAATGATATGCTTACAAGTTAATATGATGAGGTGCAAAGAACAAGGTTTAGCCTAAACACTCTTGGTTTTTATTTCAAAACCTCATAAAGAGTGTGATTCTAGATTGTAATTACTTGCTTGAGAAATTTTTGTTGATCCCTTGGAAAACCCTTGATGTTGAACCGGTTTTTGATGGAGAGAAACAAAGAGAAAACTTTTTTTTTTTTAACTTTGAAATAATAGAGAAAGAATGAGATAAGTAACTAATGTATGACTTTATGTATATGTAAAAGTCTTAGCAATCAAGAACCATACATCATTAATTACTACCCTCCCCCTTGGTCGGCCAAGGGGGGAGGAATTTGAAGATATTTTGTTTTTTTTTTTTTTTTTTAACCTTTCATATATATTGTGTAAATGAATTTGTATAAGTGTTAGAAAATGTAAGTAACATAGGTAGTAAAAATAACTTGTAAGATAAATGGTAGCTTTTAGGTATAAAGAGATTTTTAATAGATCAAAGTAGAATGTAATGAGATCATAAAAATTGTAAAAATACATTCCTTGTGAAATTTGAGTGATATAATAATTATCGTGTAATTTTAAGAAAAGTGTCGTAATAATATAACTTTAACGATTTATATACAAAATAAATTTAAAACACTAAGTAAACTTAAAATATAGTTTTTATAAACTAAATGTAAGTATAAAAATATTTCGGGATCATTTTTGAAAGTAACGGATTAAATGCTCAAAATAATAACTCACGCGATAACGTTTATTTAATATAAAATTTATGCGATTAAGGTGAAATGCAATGTCATGAATGAACTAACATGATGCAAATGATGTTAATGAAATGTAGACTAAACTTAGTCCATATAAAATGTTCGTGATGATATGATCATGAATTCGCCGCTAAACCCTTAAGGTTACGCGAATTTGGAACACGTAAACCTAGTTTACGATAAATGATGAAATTGTAAAGCATGGATTGTTTCGAGAAATGACCTGAAAGTTCGGGTTGTCACACAAAAATGCGCTACAACACCTCCACTAGGAGATTCGAGTTTGTTTTCCTTGCTAGTGATGGTGGCCGCCGAAGAACTTGCTCATATCGTCGGGGATGTTGCTTTACATGGAATGCACCCACGAAACAAAGTAAGTTTATTTATTTTTTTATTATTATTATTTTTTTTCCCCCTTAATTGGAGAAGGAATATAAAACATTCTATACTTAGCAACACTTTCTTTAATTTTAGTCATTAAATATGTATTGTTATGGAAAGTATGAGTTTATTTATTGCTATTTTTAACTGATAATGATTATATCTTCTTTTTTTGTGGGTATAACCCTAATCTCTCACGAGCAGCATCTCATTAAATCTGACTTTCTTATTAACAGTTATTGTTGGCTAATCATCACTTATTTAAAAATAAAGATGACTTAATAATACTGTAATACAAGTAAAACAAACTAAAGCGTGATTTATATGTGTATCTCTAGTAATAAAATTAGCAAGTTCATCCTTAGTAATGTTCCACCACCAGGATGGTGCATCACCATATGAGGCAACACCAACCACCAACATCACTTTTCTTCCTTTAATTTTTTTATATTATTTATTCATTATTGATCAGTTCAAAAATAAATATTTTCTTACAAATGCTTTATTTTCTTTTTTCAGGTCACCCACATTTGCTCACGGGCCTTCCGAGCTCCGTCGTCACTATATATCACGCCCAAGAGCTTGCGGATTTCACCTTGATGGTTTCTATTGCCACAAAGGTCTCTCCTGCACCTACCAGCATGCACTTACCGTCGAAGAAGAAGCTCACAGGAATATGTGGATGAGATATCTCCATTAGTCTTACATTTTTAGTTAAGTTTAGATTTGGAGGTGTAGTTTTGTTATTTTATAGTACCTGTGGAATCAAACTTGCAAAAAATTAAACTATGATATATAATTTGTAATGTTATCGAGTTCGAGGATATATATATATCTAGTACGAAGTTTTTTTATTTTTTATTTTGAAGACTTCTAAAAGTTAAATTTGGTCAATTAAACATATATAGCTTTTAAAGGACATGGGTCACAACACAAGTCACCAAACCTTTTGAATTGTTTTTTTTCATATATGGTTTGATTCTTATATACGGTAGTACATATAGGGTGTGTATGGTATAGAGAAATGAGAAGAAGAAGAAGAAAAAAAAAAGAATTTAACTCATTTATCTTGTTTGGTACATCAAAGAAATTAAAAAGCGAAGAAATATGAATTCTCGAGATATGGCTTCTTTGTAATTTGATTTCCACCCTCATTGGTAGAGAAACTAGAGAATTGAATTTAGACCTATTAAAAGAAGGGTTTTGCTAACAATAGCTCTAAGGGTTGTGTTTAAGCAATTACAATGGTATTAATGAATTATCATGATTGGATGAAAATCACTAAAATTGTGAAAATAATTCCGAAAAAAAGTGGATACATAACTAACACTTAGGGCCCGTTTGGTTTGTAGTTGGGTTTCGGATTAGGATTAGGATTAGGATTAGGATTTGGATTTGGATTTTGATTTGATGTAAGATAGAGAAAAATATATTTAAAATTATTTAATAAGTTAAAAGAAAAGGAAAAAATTTGAAGTACTGGTGTATGTTGGTACGTAGTAGGAGCCAAAATATATGGTTAAAAATTGTGTTAGCTCAAAGTTTAAGAAACCATTTTGCTATATTTTCCTAGCCCCACCCATGTGCTAGGGGTTTATTAAAACCCTTGCAGAGGGTTATTCTGACAACTTTAAAAACTGATCTTATGTACCAAACAATTAAAATCAACATTGGCATCAATCCAATTAAGCAAAAACCGGATACCAAACTGGCCCTTAATTCTGATTGATTGAAATAGTCTATTACATCAAATTGTAAGGAAAAAAACCTCTTAACCACAACCCGGATTAAGATTCTCTCATTTTCAAATCTCTCATGTTCTTCTCATGTTAACATTTTGTGAGATGAAACAATTTAATAGGTTCTATATTTTACTAAATGATGGCCCCATTATTTAGTTTTCTTTAATTTGATTGGTTCAATATTACAAAACACGATAGAAGAACTAAAGGCTACTGATAGCAAAACCTAATAAATAAACATTAAATCACATTATGTAATCACAAAACATAATTAAATAATATATTTATTTGTTATCTTACATGATATCGAAACTTTAGGTAAGATCCTCCTACAAAATTTGTTATCTTTCGGTTTTCGGTCATTTGCCGGTGATCAGGAGGGATCCAATCATTTTCGCTTTATTTATTTTATTTTATTTTAAAATTAGAGCTTCATGTTTCGTATTCGGTGCATAAACGTAAACCCTAGCCGTTAAAATACACAAAATATGTTGACTTGCCTTCAATCAACTATATTTTTTCTTTCTCATCAAATTGTTTTCGTTGTTAAAGATCATTGTCGTTGAACAACAAATTATCGCTCCCTCCTAAAGGCAAAGCGAGCCATGATGTAAAAAAAAATATAAAACTTTATAAAATGAAGAAAACCGCGAAGCAATATATAATTATGTCGCCAAATACAAGTCTATCTCCGTGCAAACGAACAACAAAGAAAATGAGAAAAAAGAAGAAGAAGGCAATTTCAACATTCTATCTGGTTTGTACGTCCGGAACCCTGTCGTTGAAACTACAGGAGAGTGTTAAATGATAGGTTAAAACCCAATCCAAAAAGTTTAGGGTGCATTGAGTTTAGGGTTATGTTAGCTTATTCTTTAAATCGTGTTCTATTATAAATAGACATAAAATCTCACTGTTTAATCACAAAACATAATCAAATAATATATCTATTTGTTATCCTACAATTTGAGCATCAATAATGACGAAGCTTTTCGAGAATTTAGAGGTTGTTTAGCTAAGCTCATGAAAGCACATGCATAAAGTTATATAGAATTATAACCATTTTCATGACATATTGACATGAACTAAAACACTACAAAGGTTAAAACTAAATATAAAGCTTTCTTTTCCTTGGACCTCTCATTATGGATACTCTAATTTTTTATTGTCATTATTGCGTGTTTTTTATTTATAAAAGTTGAAAGTGTTAATGTATAATGCATTACAAACTCAACATTGTAATAACTAAACATCATTAAATTAGATAGAAACTGAGAAACTGAAAAACCAAACAGGAAAGAAATCAAAAACCGAAAAAACGAAAAAAGCGAACCTAACACTACAACAAAATAGCTAACTCATCACACTTTTTAAAGCATATTTTCACACTTTAAAGTGTGTAGAGTTGAAAAGTTCACACTTAGCTTGTGTGTGAACAATATAGGTGTAGCAAATAACTTCACACTTCTAAATGTGAAGATTTATAAAAAGTTCACACTTTCAAGTGTGATAATTTTGAAAAAATTCTTCACACTTTCAAATGTGATGATTTTAAAACAATTCTTCACACTTTTAAGTGTAAGCATTTAATTCTTCACACTTTTAAGTGTGATGATTTTTTAACAATTCTTCACACATTTAAGTGTGAGCTTTTAATTTTTCACACTTAAAAGTATGAGGAATTTGAAACCATTGACAACAAAAAAAATTGCCTTTAGTGACGACAAGGTTTTGTCACTAACAGTCTATAAGTCATCACTATGCTGTTTAGTGACAAAAGTTAGGGTCGCCACTAGTCGTCACTATATCTTCATCACAAATTGTATTAGTGACAACATACAAAACTCGACATGACATATATACAAAAAAACAACTTAAAATATTGTAATAATAGAAACTAAAAATAACTGCCATTTTCTTTAATGCAATACAACACGTCGCTAATATCAACAGAATATCACTAAATACGCTTATCGACATGACAGATATAAAAAACAAACTCCAATATGTTCGTGACCAAAGTTACTTGATTTCTGTAATAGACATCCTTCAACCTGTAAGAAACTTAAACGAGAACCTGATTGTTTCTTGTGAGAGTCTTCTGTCGCTTCTCTTAATTCAGACAGTATCGGGTCACTGCTGTTGGAAACATTCTGTTGCAAATCAGATTTGTCCTTTGTGCGTGTGAGATCTGATCCAATGGACTGGACTGCACCAAAAATAGATGTCTTATTTCGATAGTTTTGTGGATTTAACTGAATAGAACCATCACACTCTCATAGAAAATCAAATTTCATGGTAGCGTTTAGCAGAATCTTTGTCTAAAAGTTATAAAAATCTATTGCAGAACTAGCAGGATCTTATAGACGCAGTACTTTGTGCTGATCCAAGCTACCAGTTTGCATAAAAATCTACGTTGTGTTTCATTTCTGATTCAAATACAAGTCATTTTTACCCATAAACATCATAACCAAAATAAGGCCAAAATCAATAGTTCTTAACCTCTAGTTAACAATATAAACTCACTAATTAGTCCTCCTTTCAGTTCATTGCAAGCCCTAGTCCAATTAACCATATATTCTTTGAGATCTTGAAAATATAAAGCCGAATCAAGTTCTTACCCTATATCATATTCAATCGTTATATGGTCTAATATAACTAGCGACACTATGCAATATTAGCATTACAGTAAAGGCAACTTACCAGGAATGAACGAATCTCGTCTTTCATGTTAGCAATTCCTGAAAGTATTTCTATCTTTTCCGCATGCCCAAGATTGCTGAGGAAATTCAACTCAGCCCCATTCTCTCATACCAACTATAGAATCCTCCTTATCAAGCAAGTAACTGATTCCCTTTTTAGCATAGAAGTCTGAACACTTATCACATGCACATAGTGCCTCTCTCCAATTCTTTGCAAGAAACATTGGTTGACTTTTTTCTGCGGCTAACTCAGTGGCCGACAAGTCAACACCAAGAAGACATGTAACAGATTTTTCACCAATAACCACATCCTTATCATCATGCGAGCTTTTGGAGTTAGCATCAGGTACAACAACAGGGTCTGCATCACGAATCTCTGAAGTACCATCTTCGAGCTTTGAAGATGATCCAGAAGCAGAAGGTGCAGACACCACATCTTTTTCTTTGGAAGGAGTTGCAGCTTGTTCCTTCTCTGATCCCCATATGGTGGGAGGGTAAAGGTGCAGAAAGGAACAAATTGAGAAGCACTTGTGGCAGATAAGATCTTCATACAGAGGTTCGCCTTCCTCATCTACTGGTATCTTTACCTAATATTACAATGACAAAACAGATCGTTATAATCAACGACTTTCCTTCAAGATTATAAATTCCTTATAATTTAACGAAACTATAACACGATATAGTTTTCACAAGGTCTAACATAAAAGTTTAGCAAAGTTTAGCTCATAAACACAGGTAAGTGATCTTCATTTCCAAGGTCCAACATATAACAAGAAGTCATAGTTAAACCATAAAATGTCTATATATAACATCAATACAATGAGTACTTTTACCATAAAATTTCCATCTGCCATTGCTAAAGCATTAGCCAATATGCATATGTAGCTTAACAACCTATTTTCACACTAATCTTGGTACACTACAGGAGGTAATGCGCTTTTGTTGATAGCATTTTTTAACCTATTACATATCATCTTTTGTTGATAGCATTCTCAACAACAACAAAAAACACACTTATCTCAGCCAAGCATTTCGTCGAACAGTTAGCCTACCACAACACTTAAATATACACGATTTAGTTAAGCGTTTCGTCAAACACTTGGTCTACACATACAATCAACAACATTTAAAAAAAAAAGTCAAATTCATATACAAAACACGACTTGAATAAATTCACAAGACAAAATCATTTTTAACTCAATCAAGCATTTCATCGAACACTTGGCCTACATCACCAAAATTAGCGATCAAACACTCAATTACACATCAAAGTCAGTTAATCAAGTTCATAACTAACACCTAATTAACAACTAATTTCAACAAATTTCGATAAAACTAACTCGATATGAAAACGAAACGCACTCAATAAAACTAACAATGATTGCACCTTTATACAGCCGACTCAACTAAACGCACTAAAAACACAAACATATTATCATAACATTTAGTTAACTAATCACCAAAACTAATACACACGCTCACCTAACAATTTGAAACAATATGAAAATGAAAAAAAATAGCTTCAAAAAACACGCTCACCTGAGAGTGACGATGTGAATTTATCATCCGAATAAACTGATAAGTGTGCACGACAATCAATTTAATCGAATTAAAAAACAAACCCTAGGTCGTTATCTCTATTAAATTGAAACTAGAACTTACTGGTTGAGTAATAAAGGAATCTAGCGTTAGCGTTTTGGTTTGGGATTGCATATTTGGATGGATTAGTAAAATGAAATGATAGATGTGAATTTTTCAAGAATCAAAAGAAATGAGGAATGAAGAGTCCTTTGTTGGATTGTTTTCTTTTTTTATCATTTATGTTTTTGTGAATTTTATATTTATATTTTATATACAAAGAAACATCACACTAGTTAAGTGTGAGCTTTTTTTTAAAGTGATAGAATGTTTTAAGTTTTCACATTTGAAAGTGTGATAAAATGTTTTATATCTTTTTTACACATAAAAACGTGAAGTTTTTATTTACTTCTTCACATTATAATATCTGAAAATAAAATTTCTAAATTAGCTCACTATTTTAAGTGTGTACTTTTATTTTCACAATAAAAAATGTGAAGGTTTTATGTTATTTGTCATACTTGTTTTTGCACACTTATAAGTGTGAATATTATGAAATAAAAGTTCGCGGTTTATAAAGTGTGAAGAAAAAAGCGTGAACAAAAGGCTAATTTGTTGTAGTGTAAATAAAACCGAAACCAAACGATTTTCAAAAAGTTAAAACCAAAATTCTTCAGTTCGGTTTCGATTTTAGCCTAAAACAAACCATACTCACCACTATATGATTGTAAATATCATTCCTTTAAAAACTTTGCTCTAAAACTATAGTATAATTTGACGGTGATAGTTTGAGATAATAAGTAAAACCGACGACATAGTATTTGTGAAATAAATTGTAGACCTGCGTTTATAATCATTTGTAAGTTGCTGTCATTTTTCGTCGTTTAAGACCTTAAGATTAAGAATAATGCAATGCAATATGTAACAATCGGTTATCTTCTGTTACGACTATTTTTCTTTTATTATCTTTCCTTTTGCGTGAGAAAACTTCTAACGCGTACAGTTAAAGATAATATATGATATTTGGTTATTGCATGGTTCTATTCGAAAATCATATAAAAAGATTTAAAAAAAATAAAAAACGCAATTATAATACTAATAGTAAACTGAAGTTATCCTTTTGTGATTTAACTGCGGTCTGCGGGAATCTTCAAAGAACGTAATGGTCATCGTGCATTTTATAAGATAAAAAGCAGAGGTACAAACAAGCCAAGCTTTTAAGCAACTCAAGCTTGAGTTTGAGCTTCACTCGATCGAGTCGAGCTTTTATCAAGCTCAAGCTCAATAAACAATCTTGAAACACATAACGAGCCGAGCTCGATCTTTATATAGCTCGAGCTCGAGTTTTTATCGAGCTTTTCGAGCTTTCAAGAACATATATATTTTTAATATGCATATTTATATAAACAACTTTAAACTAACTTGAATATTGGTATAATAATTAAATATTTGTAGGAGGGCCATTTAAACCCTAATCCTTTCGAATGTTTTGTATAAGTTCTTTTCTCTCGAGTTCATCGCGTATTTTCTTGAATTTATTGATAGGTTTGACTTTCAAATTCAATGTTTATATATAAATTCAAGCTTTTCTAGCCGAGCTCCACTTTACTCGAGCCTTACATGAGCCAAACTCAGGCCAAGATGATTAAAGCTCGTCAAGCTATCAAGCCAAGCTCAAGTCACCTTATTAATTTTAAGCCAAGCTCAAGCCTGTCAAGCTCGAGCTCGACTACCCTCTAAATTTAATAATTAATCTCTTTTTGACAAAAAAACGACTTGCAACACAAGTATTTTGGAACAAGGTTCAATTTAAAAGAAAAAAAAATATGTTCCAACCAACTTTTACATTACGCGAGATAAATTCGCGAGGTTATCTTTTGTTACGGACTATTTTTTTACCATTTTCAATTTGAAGCGATTTATGGGGATACGCTATGCTGACAAGTAAAGCATTCATGTAATCATGATCATGACACCGAGACTTAGTGACAAAGTCAGGAATAAATATGATCGGGCATTCGGGTGTATAATTTTTTTTTAACCGTAATATAATAGAGTTTAAGATGTTAACTAAATAAAACTAAACATACATTTCAATAAAACGGGATCATTTAAGATTCATTTGAGAAAAATTGATGTTTTTTTTATAAAATTAACATTACATAAAAAATATATAAATTCCACAAAAAAAGATGTAGATTGGCGGGAACACCCTGACACCGGGTGCCTTTTGGCACCAGCCATTGTCCACCCGACAAGGAATAGCTCCGGCAACTCTCCTGGCCTAGTGGGGCACCAACTGGAGTGAGCACGAGCCAAGACTCGGACCCCTGAGCTCTTATTCCACAAAGTCTCTCCAGTATGCCCATAGGTTTTGCGGAGGTGGGTACCTATATGAAGCAAATGCCAAGGATAAGACTTGAACATGGGTCAATTGACTCAAGCACAAGTGCTCTCGAGACCCCTCCCTGCGAAACTGTTGTTTGTGAAAGCAGTCAATGTTGTTATTGCTATAGTTTATTAGAGCACTTTCAACACTAACGCCCTAACGGCGTTTTTACGCAAATTAACGGCGTTATGCCGTTATCACCCTTGGACCTCCGGCGTTATTGCAGCGTTAGTCCCTCCCCGTTAACCCCTTAACGCCCGTTATTTGGGTTTTTTCTTTTCTTTTTTTTTTTTTTTTTTTTTTTTTTTTTTTTTCTTTTTTCATTTATGCCCCTAAATGATGGGTTGTTTTTGTAAATTGTTGGGAATGTTATTGATGTTATTGAGATGTTATTGTTGTGGGTGTTTTTTGGGGATGTTAATGTTAAATGTTAAAGCTGATGTGGCGCTGACGTAGACGGTGTTATTGGTGTTATGGTGTTATTGTTGTAAGTGCTCTTACATGATGTATTAGTTGGTTTATGTAAAGGATCAAACTATATTTGATCTTTTAAGATCATTAAATCATTAGATTATGTCAGGGGAGCTTGAAAGATCTTCGTTAATTTGTTGTATTTGGGAGTATTGTTTATTCTAGAATTATGTTATATATTTGCTGGTCATATTTTGATCTTTTAAGATTTTGTATGAGATTATAAGATTATGTAATGGGTTACGTCTTATTTTGTATATGAGATTGTTATTTTCGTCCTAAAATGATTGTCTAGTTTGATTTTTTAGAGTCAAACATGTTTAACTTTGACCTTATTTATTTTTACGGGTGTTATATAATATTTGATGCAAACTATATTAAAGGATTGGTATTTTGTGAATTTTTCATTGGTATAATTTTTATCAAATATTATATAACACAAAAAATATATATATTTAAAATCAAAGTTGAACTGGTTTGACTCTGAAAAATCAAACTGGACATTTATTTTAAGACAAAAGCAGTATAATATTATGAGTAACTTTTTGAGATTATAATATTATCTGTTGATTTTTGAGACCTTTCATTTATTACCTTTTTTTAAGAGTAAATTATATAAATGGTCGTTTATCAATTTATTCACATTTAGTCATTTAACTTTTTTTTTTTTTTTTTTTTTTTTTTTTTTTTTTTTGACAAGGTCAGTTATTAAGTTTCAAATTGTTACAGATCCAGTCATTATTCAATTTCACTACATAAATGGTCATTGTGGTTTGAAACTTCAGTGATCATTTATTGGTTTGAAACTTCAGTGATCATTTATGTAACGAAATGGACTGAATCTATAATGATTTAAAACTTTAGTGACCATGTATGTCAAAAAAAGTTCAGTGATTTATGTGAAAAATTAGACAAACTATAGTGACCATTTATGTAATTTACTATTTTTTTAATTATAATCTTTAGTATGTCTAAAGATTAAAGAGTGTTTGGTTTATAGGTATTAGAATGGGGAATGGATTTCATGCCCAATTATAATTGTTTGGTTTGGAGTCATTCCATGTTTATACACTCGTGATTCTTTTTAAATTTGGCAACAAAATGGTCACTAATGTAGCATGTACAAGCGTCAAAATCAAAAGTTAAAATGAGGAGAAAAGATTATTAAACTTATGTCAAAAATAGCTTATGTTTAAACCTAGTTAATGCGATTTATGTTAAAGTCATTCGCGCGTGAAAGTCCAAAACTAGTTCCTTCTTAGACATTATGTTATTCATCCTCTTAACAATAAGATTATCACAACTCGGAAAAATAAATGGTTAAGGATTTAGGGGCCTGACGCGAAGTTAAACAAGTTTAGGTTGAGGATAAATATGTATTGGTTAAAAACAGTTCAACCCGTATAACTCGTTTAATAAACGGGTGTGTTTGAGTTGAGTAAGTATTAAACATGTCAACCCGTTAACCCGTATAAGTATACAAGCCTCTAAAATTAAAATATATAACTAGGTTTTTATGTTGAATTTGGACTAAATATATTTTGTTATCTATACTACTATATAAAGCATTTAAGTTGTGGGCTTTACAAAAAATTAAGATAATGAGCTCCAATCATTGAGTGACATGTGTCACTTCTCTAACTAAAAAAAACAAAAAAGGAGGAGCTCTAACAAACTAAAATAAAGAGCTTCAATAATGGGGTGACACATGTCACTTCTTAACTAATTAATCACATTTATTTTTAAATTTAAATATCTTTTAATTCGTTTAATTTTTTTATTATCTAATTTTACCATATTTTTTAAAATTTTGTTCTCATTAATTCAACATCTATTTTGATATATTTTTATGAGTTTTTAGTTTTTACATTTTAGCAAGGTTGTAAAAATCGCTAGGCGCTCGTGAGGCGGTTGGGTAGGGCCTGGCGATTAATCGGTTAGGCGGGGATTAATCGGGGATTAATCGGATTGCAATTTTTATAGTGAAATTTTTTCAAATATAAACATAGTTCTAAGTTTCTAACATAAAGTTACAAACATCGGATTATTGACCGATTAATCGGTCCGTTGACCGATTATTGACCGATTAATCGGTCCGTTGACCGATTATTGACCGATTAATCGGTCCGTTGATCGATTATTGATCCGATTTTGACCGATTAATCGGTCCGTTGACCGATTTTTGACAAAAACGATTAAATAGGCCGATTATGGAAAATCGGGGCGGTTAATGGCCGATCAGCGATTATGCGCCGATTAATCGGCCGCCTGGACCGATTTTTACAACACTGATTTTTAGTAGGTTTATTTTATTTTGATTCAAATTTTTATAACTTTAACATTTATTTCAATCAATACAAACTTTATTTATCAAAATCATTTACTTTTGGAAAAGTGTTTGACGGGAAAGAGATTGTGAAAGTCTTTTTATATGCGGGAATAATGATGTCACGGGAAAGATACGGAAAACCCAAAAAAAACACATACAACTAACATATATACATTTGGAGTGTTGTGAAATGAATTCACTAAGCGGGTAGGGAATTGCGAGGAGAGTTGGGTTAGCAATTCATTTACTATATTTATTATATAACTATATTTATTGACGCCGCGTGCGCGGGTATCCAACTATTTACTTAATATGAGTGAATTATGATTACAGCTCACATTTCATTGAAATTGAAGTACAATTATTTGTATGTTAGTTTTATCATTGTTTAGATCGTTATATTATTTTTGAATTTAAACTAGTTGAATCGACATACACAAGCCTTATTTACCAGTTAACCTATTTAATTATACAGGTTAAACGAGTTACAAACAGATTACATGTATTACGCAAGGGGCACTTGATTCATACACACTTTTGACTTGAACCATACACACTTATAGATATAATGATTATGTTTTATTGTTTTAAATATTTTTATTATTAAATAAACAATCATTAAATAATGATTACCCTCTCTTTTTTTTAAATATTAATAAATTAATGAAAAGTAAAGTTTACAATATACTATTACCAGATGTCTTTCGATCGGTTAGAATAAAGTTTAACTTGACAATATTATGTAACCTAAATAAAACATAGAATGTATGTATCTATGTACAAAATCATACTGTCAATAAAATCAATTTATATTCTCTATTTTTTTATTTTAAAAGTAACAACATATCTATTACCATATAGAGTTGAAACAAGTATTGGACCAATATTCTCTACAAACTCAATGAAAGAGTATTATTCATTCATTTTTTATTAAAATTTTAAAAAATCACTTTTCACCCTTGCTCAAAAATAAAATATCTTGCAGATGGTAAATCATTAAGCGGCGAAAAAATACACCATTACGACGAGAATTTTTTTATCTTTCAGTAAACGGTCACTTCGATATACTTTTGACGAACCCTCAATAAAATTATTTTGTCAAAATTGCTTCAAAATGATGTAATCAGATGCGTAATATATTAATTATCAATTATACATGATAATATAATGTAAAAAATAATAGATCATAATTATACATGTTTTCTATAAAAAAGCTATCTGATATAAGCTTTATAATTTTCAAACATTATTTCTTAGATCTATCATGCTCTAAGAATAAACTTGATTTTAATCTATACTACTTATAAAGCATTTAACACCCTCTCTCCTAAATGTTTTTAAAATGTCATTAATGTGTTTTTTTAAGTATTACAATTTTTAATGCATAATGTACACAATACATAGGTTTTACTAATTTACCTTTTATAACATTTTAATGGTTCATTTATTATTTCTTTTTGAATTAGATATAGTTTTAATGCAAAAATGCACATATAAATGAATATGATGTTAAAATGCATGCAAAACTACAAAGTTTCAAAACAATTATTATATCGTAAGAGTGTTTCGAGAACCAATCTAAATAAAATTTGAATTATTTTAAATAAAATTAACTACAAAAGTAAAAAAAAAAAAAAAAAAACGGGTACCCTACTATAATATACTAAATATGTAAAATATGCGACATGAAACTTTTGACATCCGCAAATTTATTATCACATAAAATGTTTCAGATTATAAAGCTTAGTTCATTGAAATTTTTTATTTCAGGGTACATGCGTGCTAGTAAAATATAAATGACATATGAAAGATATTTACAATGAAATTATGTTTGAAACCCCTTGTGTAAAAAACTAAAAACGTGAAAATAAATTTTGAATATAATAAATGTATAAAATAAAATTAACAAAAAAAAGAAATGTCACTCTATCACTTTTACGCCAATTAATGACTAAGTTTAGGAGTTAGGAGTCCTATTAAATTAGTACTATTTCTATGTTGCAAATTACAAGAGAAAAAGCAACATACTTATTTATAGTATTTATATTTTCAAAGCTAATTTAGGTCAAAGTGTGTATCCTTAAGTTAAAGTGTGTATGAAACTAAGGACCCATTACGCAAATATGAACATATGTTATGCAAGTATGAATTAAAGTTAAATTCCTTAACACAATTAATGAACTGATTATGTTTTGATACCTACGAGATTATGCACCCGCGCGTTGCGGCGGGTTTTTTGCATTTGATTTTTTATGCTATATGAGTTTTGTTATATGTGTCGTATGTGTATATATAAAGGGCACGTGTAATTGATGCAAGAATGTTCTAAACAAAAAAAGTTGCAGAGTTGGTATCACCATACATAAGTTTCATATGCATTTGCAGCTATGATCCACACTTTAGATGGTTCCACAGTTAGAGTGTAACTTTGGTACAAAAGATTAACACATTATTGTCTATTTGTGTGTCTTCAGGCATCGTGGCCGACCTAGAAAGCTGAGTATCTGTATTTCGAGCCACCACTGCTGGTTCAGCTACAACCGTCATGGCAATGGCATGTACCATTGTGTGCTCACGATGCCTCACTTCTCACCCGTTGGCTTATCTTTAGTACCTGAAACACCATAAAAATAAATGATTCAATGTAACAAAGCAAAACAAATTGAAATATTTTTGTCCTAAACCATTCATCCAAATGGTCTCTTCATGTTCTTGATGGCTATTGCAAATAGGAGTATGGTCTTCCTTATCTAACTTCTATCGAGAATTTTTTTCCAGCATAGACAGAGTTTTGCAACAGAGGGGTTGGCTAATCGGTATTTTGTAGCTCAAAATCAGTTAAGGAAGACCCCTTTTAAGAAATCTTTATGCAAAAACTCAAAGAAATGCTCGATAGAAGTTAGATAAGGAAGACCCCTTTTAAGAATTTTTTCTGCTATCACAGCACTTCTCAAAGGGGTTGTTTGCTGCTGATTTTGAGCTACTAAATGGGTGTATTTGCTGCTGATTTTCAGCTCCCAAATGGGTGCGTTTGCTGTGAATTTTCAGCTTAAAAGTGATTGCGTTTGCTGCTGATTTTCCGCCCCTAAAGGGGTGTGTTTTGAATCGGTTTTCAGCCCCTAAAAAGGCGCATGCGTTGCTGATTTTCTGCACCAACTGGTGTGTTTGGTTGGCTGAAATTCTGCACCAACTGGTGCGTTTGGGTTGCTGAATTCTTGCACCAACAGGTGCGTTTGGGTTGCTGAATTTCTGCACCATCAGGTGCGTTTGGGTTGTTTATGTTTTTCTGCAAATGGGTGCGTTTGGTTTTGTTGTTTTCAGCCACCAAGGACGTTTAGTTCTGCTTATTTTCAGCGCAATTAGATAACATGAAAACTTAGGTAGCAATGTTATCATATATTTTTGTCATTTAACTACATGTAAAATGTTGTGTATGATGACCTAAAACACACCTGTTAAGCATCCGCCATATTACTGAATTTTCACAATGTATGGCCTTTTCCACAATTGTTTCGTCCACAATGCCAGCATCCCTTTTAAGCCACAGAAACAACAATCTGCAAAAAATAGGCTATAAAATTAGTTATACACAACACTAAGCCATCTTATTATTCAATTACTTTAAATAGCATATGAGTTACATCAAATAATAAATATTATAATAATTAAGCTAACAACTTGATGTATTCGACATTATGAAATAACAGATCACGTAATACGTAAGTTGTGATTAACTTAAAGATCATCATACCATAGTCTAATAATACGGCAACTCATGTTTTACATACTAATTGAACAAAATCAAACTATATTTTATTATTTCGCAAGATTAAGACTGCTAATACATATCTTAACAGTATATAAAGTCATATCGTACAACGGTTTCGACAAAAGTGATCTACAAATGGCTTGAAAACAGAATCTTGGCACAACTGTTCTAAACCTACAGCATAAGTCACAACTTCCAATCAAGTAAAACGGGTTGAAAAAAAATATGATTACGAAATTGACCTGAAAAAACAGTTTTAGCTTACTAAAACATAATAGAAAAGTTAATCACAAAAACAAACAAAAATATATTACTATTATGATATATCTGCCCATGCGAAGCGAAATATTCGTTATAAAGAGAAATGGCTATATAAATCTTACCAGCCCGAATAGGCACAACACCATTGCTCCAAATCTTGATTGCAACGGTACTCCAAATCACCTCTTGACCATCAATATTCAATTGTCGTATGAAATAAAAAGTAGAAATACAATAAAGTAAGCTGAACGACTCAGCAACTTGACACCTCAGAAATGTTGCAACAAACGGAATGCAGTAAACTTGTGGCCAAAAAAATTGAGTTGCATACGAAATGCACCATACTAAAGTTGCATATGAAAGAAACTAACCTGTAGCTAGAGACCAGTAACATACAGTAAAACCTCTTTCGTATTCTCTAAACCTTCACTTTTCTTCGCCTTTGTTGCTGCATACCTTGTGTTCGCCTCCTTCTAGTACGCTGATCTTGCACCCGTCACTTGTTGTTCTCATTTGTTGAGTTGTGAACCTCCAATACCGCTGCACATTTACATCGCTGCACAATCAGTCCCTAGAAATTCGAATCAATTTCTTATATGTCGTGCTGCTGTATATACGTTTCGCTACCTGTGAGAACCATTGACTGCCAAGGCGACAATTTCCTTTCGGGTTGATACTTACCGCACCTGCTAGATGGTCATGGACATGCTGAAACCAAATACGACACGTAAATCCGACTATAAAATAAGTAATCCCAAACAACGCTGTAATTTTCAACCTAAAAGGTATATTAGAACATAACCAAAAACAATCATAAATTGTCAAATAGAGTACTATCACCCTAATATTCGTCTTACCGCAACAGGTCCTAGGCTGGTAAGCTGTCGACCAATAGAACCATCTAAGTTACCATACCCTTCCGACAACACAATAGCATTATCCAATCATCCTCAACACCTTGTTGACTATATCAATGAAGCCAAGATGGAACATTCATCGACAATCGGTAAATGATCAGATCATGATCGAAACCTGATTATTTATGAATCTACACAACCAAAAAGAAAATTAAATCAAAATGGGTGGAGCATTTATTTAATAAGCCTAGTCTCATAAAGCTCAAATAAACACACAATGAACTAAATCACATAAAAATCAAAAATAATAATAACAATAAAAAACGACGACAATTTGTATCAAAAAATCTATGAATCTTGGCTTCTACTCTCACCACTGTAAATACTTCTTGAAAAGCATTTGAAGAATTGATGGAAGAAGATTGAATATGTTCATTACCGGATTGCTTACTAAAATTGACCTCAATTTGCAAACTCTAGATTCTGAACAACAAACTTACCAGGAACATAAACTTGAACACTTCCATCTTACGATTGACTGATTCCAGTCAGGACTTCTTCCGACCATCCATCGGTCCAATATGCGTGCAACGGAGAACAGGGGTAAAAACATCTGTTGAATCTTGAAGAAAAAAAATAACACCCAGATAATCAAAGGCTAACACTCATGTTTGATAACCTGATTTTCAGTGTGTGTGTGTGTGTGTGTGTGTGATTGAGAGAGAGACGATCAGAGAAAGGGAGAGAGAGGTTGGGAGAGGTCCGGTGAGTTTGCAGTTAATTCGTGAAGCTTCTTGGGTTTTCGGTTTTTAGGTTTGGTATAATAAGAGGGAAAGAGTAAGGCGGTGATGATGTAATACGGGTAACGACATCGTTTAAGAATTGTCGTTTTACCCTTTAACTTTGGCATCAAATTGTCGTTTCATCAGTTTTTTTCAAAGGCCAAAACGGCGTCGTTTCTTACAAGGATTAAGAAATATAATAATTATAGTCACCCGTCAACCTATAAAGTCGAATAAGTCAACCCAACCATGACTAAAAATGAATGAATTTCAAATGACCCACTAGTCTTTTGACCATTTTGTACCACTTCTCTTCCACTTGAAAGTTGAAACCACTTTCTATTCACCCAACTCATTTTCCTTTCTTCCTTCAACTCACCAAACTTATTTTTCTACTCACAAGCAAGATCCGGTTGCTTATAATATTTGCTATACATTTCACTTCAAAGTTTTCATTTGTAAGGTTAGCTAGATCTTAACAAAAACACTACGTACACATCGCTCCTTCGTGACTAGATCCGGTTTCTACAGTTTAAAGGTACTATATCAGTTTGAACTTATGCTTTTGTTTGTTGCTTATAGTTTTGTCTGAATCAATCTGTAGCTAAAACTTAAATATGTGGTCATAATATGTGTTTATTGTTATTATTTTTTTTATGAAATATGTAAATAATCATGTGATGGTTAAGGTTCTGTGGATTTAGTTCGAGAATTTATTTATTTTATTTTTTTACTTTTTTTAATCTTAAAAGAATGTATGCTTTTTTCGGTGTTTGTTTTAGGTTAAATAATCTATGTGTTTGTATTTTTATTTTATTTTTTTATATAAGAAAGTATGTTTTTATGTTAAAGGAGTTTTTATATTGATTTATTTGTGGGTTTTCTGCTTGGATCAATGTTTGGTTTCATTTTACTTTTGTTGGTAATGTGTGTTCGGTGTGTGTATTGACAAACATTAAAGTCTTTCAACTACCCACCAACCTACCTAAAGTAAAGTTCATCTACGATATTAATTTCCACCTATCAATATTTAAAGCTATTAACTTGCATTGAAGATTATCTATGCTCTTTGTGTGTTTTGAAACACATACACAAACACCATACTAAGATTACTGAATCAATTATGCTTTTTGCTTTATTTTTTTGCAGCAGCAACGGCAACCGCTGCAAACCTACCACCAGTTAATATGTTTGCTCGAAGTGTTAATCAAAACCCGACAATTTTTGTCCTTTTATTTTATGATACAAGAACAAAACGACCATTTTCTTATTGAAATAGGTGTTCTTGGAAAAAAAAATTGTATAATCTCACTATCTTTTCTTATTAGCAGCAGCTCATTTCACCTTTCACCTTTCACCTTTCATCTTTCATCAGCGCCTCCTCTCATACAAACAACAAAAACTAACCATGTCGTGGCAAGGAAGAGCTTTCACGTGTATCAAACGTGTTGCAGTGAAAGGCTGCAAATGGATCCGTCGTCGACGCGCTGCTCCTCCTGCTCTGCTCGTGATGGTGGCCGCCGCAGCGCCACCGAAGAACTTGCTCATATCGCCGGGGATGTTGCTTTACATGGAATGCACCACGAAACAACATAGAGTAAAAGTAATGTAGATTCAAAAGAGAGTTTTGTGACCACTGTATCACTCACAATGTCATGATGTAACTTTATTTTTTGAGGTCTTTTTCAAAGGTATCTTTGTTCGTACGATATGTTTAGCTAAACATTAAAAGCTTAAGGGGTGTAGTTGTGTTTGGATTGACCATTTCTGCTACAGCTGTTGTAGTTGCTTATCAAAGAATGCCAGTTTATTCAAAGCTTGTTTCTATGATAAAAATGAGGTGCTGCATGACGCAAAGCTATAATACGTTTTGCAAATTTGTATATGTGAAAAGTACAATGATATGTTACTAGAAAATAAAGTTACATCAGGTTTAATAGTGTATTACAGTTTAATAGATATTGCCAGACATAAAATCATCAATGGAAAACTAGAACTGTTAGTATCTTCTTGTTGTCCCATGGTACACTAACCATCACGCTTCTTATGTTCATATTATATTATTAGATGGATTTCATTTTACTCAGAAATAAAGTAAATGTAAGATAACTTGACAATTAAATTGACAATGGCATCTTCTATCATGTGATCTTGTTCCTAGTATAATACAATCATGTTCATGCGATAATGATGTAGCTGTTAGGGACAAGACGTAAAATGAGACGGGTCTTGGGTTTAAGTCCATGTATCGTCGTATAATCATTTTGGGATTTCTTATGTAGTGTAAAAAAATTACCATGATGTAAATATATTTTTTTGTTTATAGAACAACAATCCGTTCATTATAAAGTAACTCCCAATACCGTCTTCCACCGGTTATGGGTCCCAATACCGTCTTTCACGGTGTATGGGGGAGGTTGAGACGTAGACAGCTTTACCCCTACCTAAGGTAGAGAGGCTGCTTCCGGTTCTACCAAAGGTAGAAAAGGACATCCGGCCAGTTCATTATGATTGAAGTAAAAGTATGTGTACATAAAATGATTAAAAAGACAGTTATGTTTCAATTAAATGGTAAAATGTTATACATTGCACGTTGCGTTATAGAGTACTAACAAACAACAGTATGTTTGTTAGAATTTTTCCGTAAATTGTGGTATAAAAGTTGGATCGTTTAAAAACATGTCATTAGTCACACTACACACCATAAATGTGAGGTATGAATTAGTATCATGATTATCTATCTATCTTTCCATGATTTTCAGTTACCTTAAAAAATGCTTACGTATGTGTTGTCGATTATGCCTTGTTTTCCAACAAATCGAAATCAAAAGTTGTACTGACCAGTGCCATAAGCTCTGTCACTACTGAGTTAGTTTTTTAAAACACTACTCGCAAGAAAAGATTGGCTACAAGTTGTAAAGTACAAACATTTCCTTCGAACATTGTTCTGGTATGTATAACATTTTGATTTTTCTTGATTATTTATGTTAAGTCTTGGATAACAAGTTTAGTGTAGCTGTGAAACAACTGATTCTGATGATCTGATAATTTTAAGAGTCATATTAGATGTAAATACTGATAATAATAACAATAATATTTTTCATACATAAAAACAACAGATTATTTGAAATTCCAGAACACTTTAACGTGCAATGCCAAACACCCCATCAGTCCTTTGAATCATTGTTCGTGACTTTAAAAAGTGGTGAAATACAACGGTTTTGCTAATTTTACTATGATAATCATGAAGCATTAGAGTCTTGGTTGTTTGAAAAGAAGAAAGAGAACATTGAGATAGAAACAAGAACACAGAAGCGATTTTTGATTCCTGAAAATATAAAGAGACGAGTCAAGAGATGAAAAAGATTATATAAGGAATACTGAAAACCTTACCTTGTTCTAAAATTTCGTGACAAAGCCAACGTCTTGATCTATGCATGAAACCATATATGTAAACCAAAGTTAATGACTGTCTTATTTCAGATTACTTGACATCAAGGGACAGTGATGTCACCCGATACTCATGGTCTGCTGTTTTTATCAGCTATCGTGTTAGTAGCATCATATGCTCAGAATTCTGAAGCGCGTGTGACAGTTGAAAACGGGGTTAAATCAGAGGTGTATTTATCACCCAAGATAACCCTACATCCGGGTTCTGTTTCAAACAAATTCTACTATGATATCAAGTTCCCAAAAGGTCATATTGCTCTCAAGAGTTTCAATGCTGAAGTTGTTGATGAAGCAGGGAATCCTGTTTCTCTTCAGGAGACTTATCTCCATCATTGGATTTTAGCAAGATACCACATACGAGTAAATTTCCAAGATCCAAAGTATGAAAGTAATTCAGGGATCCACCAGCCAAATTATATTACTGCTAGGAATGCTGGAGTTTGCAATAATGGTCTTCCTCAGTTTTTTGGATTAGGACCTGAAACACGCAAAACATCCACACATATTCCTGATCCTTATGGAATCGAAGTAGGAAATCCATCTGAAATTCCTGCTGGATATGAAGAGAGATGGTTGTTTAATATTCATGCAATCGACACTCGGGATGCAGTAGATGCAATGGGATGTACTGAATGCAGGTACAATGTAACATGATTATTATTTTGTTACAAAAGTAGTATACGGTTTTTATGTTGATGGTCTGGAAATGCAGATGTAGCTTATATAATGTTACGCAAGATGAATATGGTCGCCCTTTGAAACCAAATTATATCGGAGGCTTAAACTGTTGCTATGATGGAGTACAATGCAAAGTGAAGGATGGACTTGGAAGTGTTAAAAGAAACGTTTACTTAAGGTACACCGTTAAGTGGGTTGATTGGAGTAACTCCGTAGTACCTGTTAAAGTCTTTGTACTTGATGTAACTGATACTTGGCAGAAGTCAGGGACCCATGATTGCTTAGTAAGTTGACTTATTAAAGTTAACACCTTTATAACTAAAGTTGAAGCTTTTTATTATCTTGGTAAATAACATAACTTTTATCCTACAGATCGAGTTTGATGTTGAACAATCTACCACTGGAATTGCTAATAATAATAATTACACCAGCACAAAAAAGTCAAGTATGAGTTTTCCAGCCGGTGGTGATGTCGTTTATGGTGTTGCACATCAACACGGTGGCGGAATAGGTTCTGCTCTATATGGAGAGGTAAATATATTATTCTGAAGAATCAGATTCTGTTTCTTTCGTGTGTCTAAAGTATATCTGCAATTCAGGATGGACTGGTTATTTGCTCGTCTAAAGCTATCTATGGAGAAGGAAATGGTGTAGGGGATGAAGCTGGCTATATTGTAGGAATGTCTACATGTTATCCTGAACCAGGTTCTATCAAGATAGCTAATGGTGAAATTCTAACTTTGGAGTCAAATTACAGCAGTGAAAAAAGCCATACGGGAGTTATGGGGCTCTTCTATCTTCTTGTTGCAGAGTCTTCTCCGACATTGAATGCTCGGGTTCAAGTAAGATCTCTACCATATACGCAGTATTTTGTTATTCATTTTTTACGTTTTTTGAATCTAAAACACTCTTCAGTAATAACTAATAAAGAAATCTTGAATGTCAAAATGCCCATTTTTCGCAACAGTGATATTTCTAAATAACTTATACCCTCACTTTGTTATGGAACAAAAAAAGATACAGTTTGACTTTTCTAGTCAAACTCACATTTTATCAGAATCAAAACAAACATGGATTTCTGTACAAATGTAGCACCAGCATATTGATAGTTTCATTGAATTTGTAGTCAGAATATATGTTGTAACTTTCTTGGATTTGGTCTATAGATTCATGAAGAATCGAAACTACCAATCATCTTATGGGGTGTAGCTGTGTTTGGACTAGCAATATTTGCAGCTGATGTATTTGCTTATCAAAGAAGAAAGCAAAGTCAGAACGGGTACCGTAGAATATCAACTTGACTAGGCTTGTTTCTTTTTATCAAGATAATGGGAATGCCACATGACACAAACTTTGTTGGTTGGTAAAAGTAACACAATTATGTTTTGCGAACATGTATATCTGAAAAGTATATGCGTATGTTGCTAGAAAATAATGTCACATTGAGTTTAACAGTGTAGTACAATTTTATAGACATTTGCAGAAACAAAATCATCACATCATTGTTTAAGGAAACAATAGGTGATTGAACAGTTATATAACGATTTGGTTGACCCAAACACGGTATTGGTGTATACATCAACATGAGCTCTATGATTACTAATCATCAGTGAGTTATCCACCACGACTTTAATCTTCATGTTGTTGTCCCACGGTTCACTACTTGATCACACGTATTGTATTAAAAAACTTCCACAAACCTTACCTCATTACTATCTCCCTGTCCAAACCACACACGATTCTTATTCACCCATAAACAATCTCTAGTTTTCATTGCCAGTATCACCCTTATTCCAACAAGACAATAACTAATGTTGGTTATCAAGCTCCTTTTCGACTTATTTACAAATATCATATATGTCATTGTACAAGGAATCAAATTTTATGTATTATATGCCATTGCATTAACACTTTTCAGATTTTTATTGCTTAAAGCCTGAAAGGATGACATGAGTCATTCACTGACCAAAATGACTACACCTAATCATAACTAGAAGTGATATTTGGCATACCATGAGGACAAGTGGCAAATTAAAAGCTAAATGAAGACCACTGCCTCAAATTTCTCCTTGACATACAAAAAAAGGTCAGTGGCATTTTGGGTGAAAAAAAGGTCACCATTAACTGTCCCATTACTTGAGGTATGGCACATTCTTAATCTTTTAAATTCAAATTTGTAATCCAGAATAGTTGTTATAATATATCTTAGATTACATCATGCATGTGGTAGATTGATATAAAAAAGGTACATGAACGAAAACAGAATTAACGAAAAAGTAGGTTGGTTTTCATGCTACATATCCACATGATTTAGCCAGCATTTTAATCTATGTATGAAACTCTATATGTAATACAAAACTTATAAAGGTTGAAAAGTATTTCAGATCAATTAGCATCACAGGTCAAAAATGTCACCTGGTACTCTTGGGCTGGTGTTCTTATTGATTTGTGTGCTTTTAGCAATTTGTGCTCAGCATTCTGTTGCTAGTGTCACACCTGAAAAGGGGTTAAAAACAAAGGTGTATTTATCACCTAAGATAAAATTACATCCGGGTTCCGTTTCAAGCAAAAATCACTATGATATTGAGTTCCCGAAAGGTCATATTGCTATAAAGAGTTTCAATGCTGAACTGGTTGATGAAGCGGGGAAATCAGTTTCTCTTAAAGAAACTTATCTCCACCACTGGTTTATAGTAAATTACTACCAAAAGATTGGTGCTAAAGATCCAAAGTACAATGGTTTTGTTGATCTTGGGTCCCACCAATCAGATTTTATTATCGCTGGCAATGCTGGAGTATGCACAATCTTTCCACAGTTTTTCGGTATGGGAGCTGAAACACGAAAAACAGCAGCACATGTTCCTGATCCTCATGGAATCGAGGTTGGTAATCCACTAAAAGTTCCTGCTGGATATTTAGAGAAATGGAAGTTTAATATTCACGCGATTGACACTCGTGATGTTGTAGATACAATGGGATGTACTCAATGCAGGTATCATGTAATTCGACGTATATTTTGTTACACAATTGGTATATGGTTTTTATTTTAATGGTTTTAAAATTCAGATGTAACTTATATAACGTAACGGAAGATGAATATGGTCGGCCTTTGGAACCAAGTTATGCGGGAGGGTTACATTGTTGCTATGATGGAACACAATGCAAAGTGAAAAACAGGCATAAAAATGTTGCAAGAAACATTTACTTAAAGTACACGGTTAAATGGGTTGATTGGAGCGACTTTATAGTACCCGTTAAAGTCTTTATATTTGATGTCACTGATACTTGGCAGAATACACGAGCCCATGATTGCTTAGTAAGTTAAAGCATTTTTGGTATAAAGATTGAAGCTTCTTGCAATCTTGGTAATAGTTGAACTTTTTTGTTCTACAGATTGAGTATAATATTGAACAATCTGCTAATAATGATTATATCAGCACTAAAAGGTCTAGTGTGCGAATCCCAATTGCTGGTGATGTCATTTATGGTGTTGCACATCTGCACAGTGGTGGAATAGGTTCTGCTCTATATGGAGAGGTAATACTTACTGTTATAACCATCGGGTTCTCTGTCTTAACTAGCAAGTATCTAGCAATGCATACAAAATATATAAACGTCTCAACTTTATTCAGGATGGACGGGTTATTTGCTTGTCTAAACCTATATACGGGAAAGGAAACAATGTAGGAGATGAAGCTGGTTATGTTGTAGGAATGTCTACATGTTATCCTAAACCAGGTTCCGTGAAGATAGCTAAAAGTGAAATGCTAACTTTTGAGTCTAACTACAGCAGTGAAAAGAGCCGTACGGGAGTTATGGCCCTCTTTCATATTTTTGTTGCAGAATCTTCTGTGGGTATGAATGATTTGGTTCAGGTAAGATTTCTCCGTTTTGTTTAACATACTTTTCCAAGAAATATAATCTTCATAAAGATATTCGTTAAATATCATAAATACGCTACTCCGTAATAAAGAAATTTTTCTTTAGTATTGATATGGACATTTTTATCAATGTGCAGGTACACGAAGAATCAAAAGTACCAAGCTTGGTATGCGGTGTTGCTGCATTTTTATTAGCAATGTCTGTTGCTGTTATGGTTTCATATCGACGAAGAAAGCAAAGTGAGGATGGTTACTTTCCTGTCACAACTCAGAGCAGATCATTTCTCTGATTTGAGATGATATGCTGAGATGCTATGCGATACAAACCTTAATGATGTATTACTAAAAAATAAAGCTATGTTGAGTTTATTTCAAGTTAAAAAGCAGTACAAAGTTAAAATATCACAAGTTTAGACCCAACCAAAAAGATTCAGTCATCTTCCCTCTTCTTTTACATCTTCTCCACACAAATAAAATCAAACACACACAAATAAAATCATAAACACAACCTTACAATATATCCATTAACACAAATTGAACAAAAACTCATTTAACCTGGGTCCAACAACCACATTCAATTTCAGATCCGCTCGTGGTTTGGATTAGGTTTTGTTATTAGTTTCATACTACAATCAACTTCTCAAAGCTACAAATGGCTTCTCTATAGCAAATTTGATTGGCAAAGGTGGGTTCAGTTCTGTTTATAAAGGAATCCTCGATTCTGATGATGATAAATTTGTTGCGATCAAAGTTCTACATCTTCAAAATCCAGGAGCTCACAAAAGTTTTATAGCAGAATGTGAAGCATGGCGGAATATTCGGCACCGTAATTTGTTGAAGATTATAACTTCATGTTCAAGTGCTGATTTCCAAGGCAATGATTTTAAAGCTCTGGTTTACGAGTTTATGCCGAATGGAAGTGTGCACGATTGGCTTCATTCAAGTGCAAATACATCGAAACTCAACCTTCTTCAAAGAATAAATACTCGGAGATGTTGCAACTGCACTTGATTATCTTCACAAAACTTAATGGTTTAAGCCTTGCAGGCAATAGACTCGGTGGAAAAAATACCCAATCAGATTCTTTAACTTCCATCACTGAAAACATTGTACAAATAAGTGAGACATTGTTTCCTTTTATTACTGAACAAGCAATCCATAAATGAAAAAAATGACAAAATTGACCTCTAGTCAGATATAAAGTCAATGTGTAAGATCGAGTTTTAACACCTAAATACAAACTCAAAATCATACTTGCGCTCAAAACTAGATCAATCAAAACATAAGAACTTAAAACACAAAAGTCCATTTAAAAAAAAAAGACATTTTAATATTTATTAAAAAGGAAACCTTAGATTTAGGATCTCAAATAAACTCAAAATCAAAGACCAAACAAAAATACAAGAACAATACTCATATGTCAAGTAGATGAAGAAGAAGGTGAAAGAGAAACACCCCTAACTTTGCCCCCAGATTCAAATAAAATATGGACAACAGGTCCCAAATTTAGGACAAGAGTCATTATATTCTTTGGTTTCTTGTCTCAAACAAATAATCCCCACCCAAAAAGCCTAATCGAATACCCTCATTTTTCAATTTTGGGTTCAAACATGAAAACTTACTTTTTATGCAATTGAATCATACAATGCTCGAAACCCGAAATGCTTCGAACCAGAAGAGGGGAAAGCGCAAAGCTTTCTCATTTAAAGATTCAAGGAAAGTCAATTTTATGAAATTAATATTGTGGCAAGTAAATCCTCTCTTACTTCTCTAAGATTACTTATGCAACAAGAAAATTTAACTACACTTGCAAACATCTTTAATAACGTACACGTTTATTTAACTACGACATGCACCGCTAAAACCATACTAGTGATGATTTATAGACTAACTTATGTAAAATCACATTCTACAAAAAGGGAGAACATAGTACCTTATATATTTTGAAGCACATCTAGAATACGCTGCAACTCGTTGACAACAATTTCAATTTTCACTCGTTGGGGTGGGGAATCCAGAGAGCATGATACTCCAACCTTGATAGTTGCAACCAAACATTCTCCATTTTCTTTGCATTAGCTTCCATACTTTGCAACACAATTGTATCACCATCAATAACATCACTGCATGATCTGGTAATGCCGTGTGAGCAAATTTATGAAGGCTAAGACCTTCATTGAACATGAGACCCATACTCTGCGAATTAAAACAGTTGATTAGTTTACAAAACTGAAATTTGTAAGTAAATATAAGCATCATGGAATACTACCATTAAGTTTTGTGAAGACAATCAAGTGCAGTTGCAATATCTCCGAGAGTATTTATTCTTTAAAGAAGATTGAGTTTGGATGTATTTGCACTTGAATTAAGCCAATCGTGCACACTTCCATTGGGCATAAACTCGTAAACCAAAGCTTTAAAACCATAATCAGCACTTGAATATGAAGTTATAATCACCAACAGATTACGGTGTCAAATATTACGCCATGCTTCACATTCTGCTAGAAAACTTTTGTGAGCTCCTGGATTTCGAAGATCTAGAACTTTGACCGCAACAAAGTTATCATCGGATTCCTTTATAAACATAGATGAACCCGCCCTCGCCAATAAAATTTGCTCAGTAACCTTGAGAAGTTAATTGTATGAAACTTTCAAGAACCTGTCAGTCCATCAAACACACAAAAGATGCACACAAAACCACCACAGATCCTATTGTTCCCCAAAACCAAAAATGCACTTGCATTAACTAACATCACTTCACCCTCAAAGTCATTAAAAGATAGGTTCAAAAATTCTAAAGAAAACCTAGTTGTCTAAGAAAAATTATTTTGGAAAATGTCAGAGTACCTACAATCCTCCTAAGAAACTTAATGAAGATGGTATTATGCCTTGCCACTAGTAATGGTACCTGATAAATTATTCAACATCTTGAGGTCTTTAATATCTAATGGATTAGATCCAGATCTAAAAAATAAGTTAGTGATGGAAGTTGAAGAATTTGATTGGGTAGGCTTAAACCATTAAGAATAAACTTTTAAGGGTTAAATGAGTTTTTGTTCAATTTGTGTTAATGGATCTTGTAAGGTTGTGTGTATGATTTCATTTGTGTGGAGATGTAAAAGAATGGAGAAGATCAGAAGATGGCTGAACTTTTTTTTGGTTGGGTCAAAATTTATGATATTAGAATATTAGGTGAGAATGTGAGATGGTAGGTTTTGTTACTTTATATAATGTGGTTGTCGACTTGTGGTGGTTGGATTGATGATGGCTTTGATTAGGGATCAGAATGGTATTGATTTCGTATCGAATGGTGGTATCGATATTTTTTCGAGCATGAAAGTAGGTACCGGTATTGTATCGAACGAGTTTCGGATATTTTATTTGGTATCAGTGTTCGGTACCGGAAAATCGGTACATATACAGTTCTTTCCGTTTTTTGTTAAACCAAAAAGATTTCAAAAAAATGCAACAAAAAATAAGATAAAACATGCATTTTCAAGTGATTTTAAACCACACGCAACCAACACTTAAATAAATACATCACCAATATATTCGTAACATACAAATGTTCCAAACCTTATAAAATAGGTTCGGGTTTAATTTTTATGAGCGGTTATGAAGGATCTATAGTTGCCACAATAAGTTTTTCGTACGTTTGGTTTCTTTTCATATGTTTTACATGAAACGAGCCAAATTAATGTTTGGATAAGTTATTTAACTAAAAAATATGACTACTCAATTTTCGGGATTTTTTTCGGTACTTCTCACTTTGGTACCGGTACCTATATTAGTAGTATCGATTTTTTTGGGCTCAACTCATGGTAACGGTACCGTACCGTATATTGGGAGAAGGTATCATTTCGGTATGGTACTGGTACAGTTCCAGTTTGATATCAGGATTGTGTTTAAATGCTCATCCCTAGCTTTGATATTTTTTGGTAAACAAGTGTGTGTTTAATTTATGTTTTTTATATATTGATTAATAATGTTTGATATTTTTGGTAAACAAGTGTGTTTAGTTTATGTTTTTGTATATATTGATTAATTTGTGTGGGACAGCAAGAAGAGGGTGTTTGTTATGGGTTTTGATTTGATGATAAAAGATGGTTGAATTGAGATTAAAGAAAATGTTGATGTGTTCATGAAGTGTTTGGACTAGGTTTAGTTGGGGCCAAAAAGTCGGGTTACATGGCAAATGCATGATAACTCACGGTACAATCCAATTTAGATATTGACATCTCACGATACCATTATAGAGTAATAATGGAGGCCCATAACTTTTTTGTTTCTTTTGACAACACATTCTTTGTATTATCTAATTATCTTTAATGTCAAAATCCAGATACGCATGGATTGAAACCCTCCGCCGGCCACCGGCCCTTATAGCGCCAGGTATAGTTTAATGTCGTGGGTGGTGCTATAAGAAAAAGTGATGTCACCTCAGATTTTTTTATGGCATCACTTTTGATTATGGCACCAAAACCCCCTCCCTATTATAACACCAGTTTTTGTGGTGCCGTTTTTTTAATTTATTTATTTTTTCATTTTTTTTTTAATATAAACAATATATATAATATAACTAGCATAACACCACATTTTATTTATTTATTTTTTATTTTTTATTTTAGGGTGAAAGCTAAAGATATGTAACATAGTTTTTCAAAACAGACAATGTACGCAATTAACTTTGAAAATTACCATTGTACGCAAAATACTTTCAAATTTGGAACAATGTACGTAATATGACCGGGAACTAGTAGGTTACCAAGTCACAAAGTTTGAAAATTGACATAAAAGGTCCTTGTGGCTTGCGTTAACTTTCACCGGTCATCCCTTAAACTTTTGTTTAGTTAAAAAATTTACAGTAATGGACCTTATGGTTATTGACTTTCATATTTAATCTGTTTTTGTACTTTTTCACCCGTTCTTTTACGTTTTTATCCGTTTTTGTCCGTTTTTCTTATGTTTTTATTGATTTTCATCCGTTTTTTTCGGTTTTTCTTATCCTGTTTTTAGGTTTTTTTTTCCGTTTTTATCCATTTTTCTTACGTTTTTTCTATTTTTATTCGTTTTTGCCCGTTTTTATCCGTTTTTCTTACATTTTGTCTGTTTTTCTTACGTTTTTGTACCATTTCAACATATTGAAAATTTTGATTTTTTTTTCAAATAGAAAAAAAAAGTGAAAAAAAATCCAAAAAAGAAATTGGAATTTTTTCGCAAATTTGAAATAAAAAAATTCCAAAAAAAATTTGAAAAAAAAAATCGAAAAAATATTTTCGAAAAAAAATTTGAAAAAAAAATCCAATTTTTTTTTATCGTAAATACTTTTTTTTCAAAAAACAAAATGGAAGTTTTTTTCGAAATTCTTTTTACAAAAATAATTTTTTCGAAATTTGGACAAATTGAAAAACAAATGAAAAAAAAATTATTTTTTTTTGTTTTTTTCAAATTTGGAAATATTGAAAAAAAAATTACGTTTTTGAAAAAAAAAATTGCGTTTTTGTTTTTTTTTTCAAAATTTATTTTAATATGTCCAAATTTCGAAAAAAATATTTTTGTAAAAAGAATTTCGTAAAAAACAATTTTGAAAAAAAAAATTCCAGTTTCTTTTCTTTTAAAAAAAATATATTTACGAAGAAAAAAAATTTGGATTTTTTTTTTCAAATTTTTACAAAGTTTTTTCTATTTGAAAAAAAAATAAAAAATTTCAATATGTTGAAATAGTACAAAAACAAAAAAAAAAGTAAGAAAAACACACAAAATGTAAGAAAAACTAGCAAAAATATTAAAAAAATGACAAAAACGGATAAAAACGGGCAAAAACGAATAAATATAGACAAACGGATGAAAACGGGCAAAAAAGTAAAGTTTGCCTATACTTTACAAACTTCACTTTTTCACCTCCGGTTTTCACACACAAACACAAAACCAAAATAATAATAATAATAATATCAATAATAATAATAATAATAATAATAATAATAATAATAATAATAATAATAATAATAATAATAATAATAATAATAATAATAATGGCCCAGTTGGTATCTCGGCTCCCTACTAATTTCTTGTAAATCCTATGATTTTCTAATAAAATAATAATAATATAAAAAAAAAAAAAAAAAATAAAAACACATCCCACCGCGTGGGCTGGTGGTGGTGGCGCGAAGGCTAACACCCGAGGTTCGGTATGGTTTGTGGCGTCGTTAGTTAGTGTCGTCGGCCATGGCTTGAGCCATCAGCCACTGTACCCAGGCTCTTAGGATATAACCGAAGAAAACAAAGACGTTAACTTTAATTTCAACAAAAGGTGGTTTAACATCGAGTATATTAAAAACAAATGAGTTGTACAAGTCTCATTTGGGATTTGCTAACGCGTGCTTATTCGGCATTTTTTTAAGATGTAAATGAATGAAAAGTTTTAGTGCATTAAGTGGAAAATCATATTTAAATATAATAATTTAAAAGTTTAATTAATGCTTATTAAATGCATTTTTGTTTTAAAAAAAAATTATGTGCATCAAGTACACGTTAAATATATTTTTTACATTTTTATATGGTGTCCAGTGGGCATTCATTAGCAAATCCCGTCTCATTTTCAAAGTAGTCGTCTTGAGTGGTTTCTTACGCTTCCTTTGAGCTACGCTTGCATCATGTGAGGTAAAAGCACCCTAGAAACAATACAACATTCACACAAGTTAATTCGAAACATACATACCGGTTATTACAAAAAATATTTATTAGAAAGCATTAATGGACTAGTATTTAGTATTATTATTGTTTGTATTAATCCAAACTTGTTTGATCATTTAATATTATTTATATATCTTATTCAAACTCATTATTCAGTCATGAGAATTACACAAATTTTACATGGTTGAGCCAAATAAAAAAATTAGAGTCGCCGTCAAGATAGTCTGCTGCTACATGATTTTCTTTGCCAACATATCCTTTTGATCTATTGTATTAGTCTTTGTATAAATGGAAATAATTTACAGTAAATGTGATTGATTGTGATCACAGTAAATGTGATTGATTGTGATTCATTGTATTAATTGTATTTAATTGTGTTTCCTTGTATTTGTACTTTTATCAATTATAAATACAGATCTCAAATCCCTCAACAAGCAATTGAGGTTGATTTCATTACATGGTATCAGCCAGGATTCCCTCACCTTACCTTTTCTTTTCTTCAAATGGCCGCCACCTCCACTGATCCTCTTACCACCACATCTTCTGTCTCTCACCTCTCCCCTATCAAACTATCCGCCTCCAATTATCTTGTATGGAGAAACCATATGCGGCTTCTCGTCGCCCTTCACAAATTATCAGATCATATTGATGGTTCAACCAAACCACCGCCTGAATCTGTCACTACCGACGACAAAACTGTTCCTAATCCGGCCTACCTTACCTGGACTGCTGATGATCAAAAGGCGTCGCTACTGCTTCTCTCCTCCTTAACCGAAGAAGCAGCCGCTGAAGTTTTGGGCTTAACCTCTGCCCACCAAATCTGGACCGCTCTTGAACAAGCGTACAGTAATGCATCCGTGGAACGCGTTCAGTCTCTTCGAGACTCTCTTCGACAGCTCTCCAAAGGTACGTCTTCTGTTAGTGATTTCTCTCGCCGGTTTAGAAACCTGTGTGAACAGCTTGCTGCGATTGGGCACCCGGTGGCTGAGATTGATAAACTCCACTGGTTTCTCTGTGGACTCGGACCATCGTATGAAGTTTTTTCTACTGCTTTACGGGCTACCAAACCTGCCCCGTTATTCCGTGACCTTGTTGCTCAGGCGGAAAGTCACGAGATGTTTCTCAAATCTCTTCATGGAACTACTCCTCCTCCGGCTGCTTTTCATGTCCAGAACCAACGTGCATCTTCAACGCCTAGTCGGGGTCGTGGTTTCTCTTCTCGAGGAAATTATTCTCGGGGTACTGTTGCAAAAGGTCGTGGAAATCGTCGGCCTCCTCATTGCCAATTATGCCGTACAACCGGTCATTATGCCTCTTCGTGTCCAGATCTTCATACCTTTGCCACTCAAACTCCTGCTGTAGATAATGACTTGGCAAAGGCGTTCCATGCTCAGTGTCACGTTAATACTGACACTCCTGATTGGGCTGGGGACACTGGCGCAACTAATCATATGGCACCAAATCAAGAATGTGTTCACCACACTACTCCATACAAAGGTAATAGTCAGGTTATTTTTGGAAATGGTAAAACACTTCCGATTACGCATACGGGGTCTCATAAGATTTGCAGTAATATTAATCTGCGTAATGTCCTTATTGTTCCAAACCTCACAAAGAAATTGTTATCTATAAGCAAGTTGACAGCCGATAATCCTGTTGATGTTAGGGATGGCACCCGTGGGTAATAGGCACGGGTACCTCTAACCCGTCACCCGCCCACGTAGTTTTTTTCTCACCCATCACCCACCCGTCACCCGCCAATGGGTACAATTTTCTACCCATGCCCATGCCCGCGGGTATTTATTGCCCACGGGTAAACCCATGGGTTAGTATAATGCAAAAAAACTACAAAACCATGATATGAACTAATTATGAAATTACATAACAAGACACCGATCAATTTTCCAAATACCAATTTCACCAAATATTTAAACACATGTCCGAAAGCAGAAACTTAATATCATTACACCAAATCATATGTATACAACTTTGATTATCTGATGTTTCATATTCTCTTTTTAGTCTTGAAACTCAAACAAACTTTTAGGTTAATGTGTTTTCTTGAGACTTGGTAACTATTAAATGTATACCATGCAATATCATACATATTTTAATTAGTATAATTTATTTTAACATGGGTTTATAGGTGCACCCACGAGTATTTTGAAGGGAATATCCCATGGGTATTTTAAATGGGTGTCATGGGTTTACCCGCGATGGGTATGCCTCACCCGTTACCCACCCATCACCCACTGATGGGTACATATTTTCACCCACGACCCACCCATGGGTGAAAATTGACGATTTTACCCACCCATTTATGTGCGGGTACCCGCGGGTCGCGGGTTTTTTCTCGCCCATTGCCATCCCTAGTTGATGTCCTATTTTCTAAGCATTATTTCCATATTCAGGATCGGAAGACAAGACAGGTACTTGCTCGAGGGAAATGCGTTGATGGACTTTATTTGCTGAAAGATGGACCACAAGCCTTTGTTGCGGGTGTTTCTACTAAAGCCTCTTATGAGTTGTGGCATGCGCGTTTGGGCCATGTTTCTTTTGATATTATTTCTAGTTTGAATAAACTTGGTGTTTTATCTGTTTCTTCCTTATTACCTAAACCTGACATTTGCACTTCGTGCCAACTTGCTAAAGGACATCGATTACCTTTTCTTTCGAATGAAAAACGTGCTTCCTTTCCATTAGATTTGGTGCATTGTGATTTATGGGGTCCGGCTCCTATTACTTCGACTGATGGATATCGTTATTATGTTATTTTTATTGATGATTATTCCAGATTTACATGGTTTTATCCTCTTAAAACCAAAACAGGCTTCTATGCGGTTTTACTTGCATTTATCAATCTTGTTCAAACTCAATGCTCCAGAAAAATAAAAGTTTTCCAGAGTGATGGTGGAACCGAGTTTGTGAATCATACAGTTCGGAAAATTTTTGAGGACAATGGAACTTTTCATCGATATTCATGTCCATACACGCCACAACAAAATGGCCGTGCTGAGAGGAAACATCGTCATATTGTTGAAACCGGTCTTGCCATGTTATTTAATGCACACGTGCCGGCTCAATATTGGACTGATGCTTTTTCTTCAGCCACCTATATTATTAATCGTGTGCCGACGCCACTCCTTGAAAACAAGTCTCCTTTTCAAGTATTATTCAATCAAATGCCGTGTTATGCAAACTTTCGAGTATACGGTTGCCAAGTGTTCCCTTATTTGCGTGACTATGCCAAGCATAAACTTGAGCCTAAAAGTCTTCCATGTGTATTTATTGGTTACAGTTCAACGCACAAAGGCTTTCGATGTTTGGATCCAGCGACAAGTCGTGTTTTTGTCTCTCGCCATGCTCGATTTAATGAAACCTTATTTCCTTTTAAAACCTCTAGTGCCTCATCATCTTATCAAAACTTGGTACTTAGCACCTTCTGTGAAGATTCACCTAACCAAAAACCTTTACCAACCAATCCCAAACCAAACAACCCATCCGGCCCACCTCATAACAGCACCTCCTCAAACTCTTGTCCACTTTGTCACCCACCAATCGGCCCACTCCCTACCAATCCACCAAACGCCCCACAACCAGACAACACCACTACAACTCAAAACCCTTCCATTACCTACAATCTCACCAACAATAACCTTCCTGACCCAAACTCCGAACCCACTACAACACTTCCTGAAACCGTCCCCCTCCTACCCGAACCTTCCTGCACAGAACCCAGTCCAGAACCTAACACCCCAGAATCCGCACCTGCACCGGCCGCCACAGAACCAACTACAAATGTACCCGACACCTTCACTTCCAACACTCATCCTATGCGAACACGAGCCAAGGCGGGAATCTTTAAGACTAAGCACCAAGCGGATCTTGCTGCCCTACATTCACATGATCTACACGTTGCCTTGTCTTTTATTGTCGAACCACGGGGTTTCAAATCGGCATCTAAAGATCCACAATGGATGGCAGCAATGAATGATGAGATTACAGCACTTCATCAAAATAACACATGGACTCTAGTTCCACGTCCCTCCTCTACCAATATTGTGGGTTCCAAATGGGTGTTTCGAGTTAAATATCACTCTGATGGATCTATTGAGCGTTACAAGGCGCGCTTAGTGGCTCAAGGTTTCACGCAAATACCGGGGTTGGACTATTCTCATACTTTTAGTCCCGTAGTTAAAGCTTCCACGGTGCGTATTGTATTATCTCTAGCGGTCCTTAACAAATGGAAGTTGCATCAACTTGATGTAAAAAACGCCTTTCTAAACGGCAACTTGACTGAAACAGTTTTTATGGAACAACCGCCCGGTTTTGTGAATTCCAAATTTCCAAATCATGTTTGTAAACTCTCGAAAGCTCTTTATGGACTCAAGCAGGCTCCTCGTGCCTGGTTCCAACGTCTCAGTACGTTTCTTCTTTCCTATGGCTTCACATGTAGTCGCGCAGATACCTCTCTTTTTGTTCTTCGCAAAGACTCACACATCATGTATCTTCTCGTTTACGTGGACGATCTTATCTTAACAGGTAATGATGAAGCCGAAATCCAAATTTTTATTGCTCACTTACACCGCGAGTTCGCCATTAAAGATCTTGGGGATCTAAGTTATTTTTTGGGTTTGGAGGTCGTCTACACTAATACTGGCCTTTTTCTTACGCAAGCAAAATATGCCAAAGATATTCTTCTACGGGCAAACTTATACGACTCCAAACCCGTGAGAACTCCTCTTGCTCCTCACGAGTCCTTTACTATTCATGGAGTACCATACTCGGACCCTACTTTATATCGGTCCTTAGTCGGAGCTTTGCAATACTTAACCATTACCAGACCGGATTTATCTTATGCGGTGAATCAACTTTCTCAATTTCTTCATTGTCCCACTGTTGATCATTTCAGGTCTGTTAAACGTCTTCTACGTTATGTTAAAGGAACTCTTTCCTTCGGTCTCACTTATAGCCGACCTCACACTCCGTGCGTTGTTGGCTATTCTGACGCTGATTGGGCGCGTTGTCTTGATACGCGCCGGTCCACGTATGGTTACTCTATCTTTCTTGGTGGCAATCTGGTATCTTGGAGTGCTAAGAAACAACCTACTATCTCCCGCTCCAGTTGTGAATCCGAATATAGGGCAATGGCGAACACTGCAGCAGAGCTAGTCTGGATAACTCATCTTCTGCGAGAATTACATGCTCTTCCACCTACTCGTCCTACACTTTTATGTGACAACAAAAGTGCCTTGTTCATGACCCAAAATCCAGTGTCCCACAAGCGTGCAAAGCATATTGACTTGGACTATCACTTTATTCGGGAGCTAGTCAACTCAGGAAAACTCTATACCAAGTTTGTTCCAACCAATCTTCAGGTGGCTGACATCTTCACCAAAAGTCTTCCGCGTACTCAATTTGAAGTCTTTCGCAACATGCTTCGTCTTGGACCGCCACCATTTCGATTGCAGGGGGGTATAAATGGAAATAATTTACAGTAAATGTGATTGATTGTGATCACAGTAAATGTGATTGATTGTGATTCATTGTATTAATTGTATTTAATTGTGTTTCCTTGTATTTGTACTTTTATCAATTATAAATACAGATCTCAAATCCCTCAACAAGCAATTGAGGTTGATTTCATTACACTTTGAATTTGGTCAAAAAAGTATTAATCTTTGAATTGACTTCACACATAAATCTGTGCCATTCATTTTTCACATGAAGAATAAAAGTTTTGTCTACATCTCCCTTTTGACATTAGTTTATATTTATTTTTTTTCTTTAATGTGATTGGTTCAACCATTTGATCAATTGATTATTTAATTTGTTAGAACTTGTGTGATTTAATTCTAACAAAGAAAAAGTCCCACTTGTGACTATTCTGGTGCTAAATCTAAATAAAATAAAATAAAATAATAGGAATAGTAGTTGTTGTGTTGTTTGGATATCAACAACCGAAATATTGTCTATCGGGTGAAATTAAAAGATAAACATTTTTAAATGTATCAAACTAGCTACTATATATTTTTTTTTAACACAGACATATTATTAGACAAAACTAAAGAACATATAAATCACTCCTCGCAAGCGAGGTAATTTCATGAGAAAAAGAACTATCCCAATTAAATCCAGAAACCGAACAAAACGCGTGAAAAGCAATCCAGTATGCTACTTTATTTTGTTCACGACTTTTCTATTTTACCTACAAGTTTTTTACCCAATCGCCACTTCATTACCAAGTAGGTTCACTTTCCCTATCATATATCTTACTCTTATAGGGAGTACTAACTAACAATTTCAGTTTGATCATTAAAATGATTCAACTCAAAAGAAATCTTGGCACATGAAAACCTTGATTTGCTTCACTTTATAGATAAAGGTAACAAGGTGTCTAATTCAAACTACGGCCACTATTGAATAAAAGTTTGAAATCAACATCTCGACATAAAAAGAGACATTATCCCATATAACCAACGTCACAAAAAGTTTGAAAAAGAGAAACACTTGGTGCGTAAATTATGACCATATGGTTGCAAAGAAACAAGGTGTCTAATTCCAACTACCGCCACTATTAAATAATTACAATGACTAAATGGCACGTATGAAAAGGTACCACAACGACCATTCAACACTCATAAACGACGTCGACAACACACACAACAAATTCACAATGAATTACAATGACTAAAGTGGTAATGAATTAGAATGACTAAGTAGTACACAACGACCAATAATTAAACCATAATACATTTGACCATTTAACACGGGAAGTGATTTACACACTTTTTATTTTGATTGAGACACTCATTTTACAAATATACATAGCACACTCTAAACACTCTATAACTATGTTATGCATAAAATAAAGTGGCTCAGTCAAAACTATGAATGTGCAAATCAATTCTCATTCAACACTCATAAACGATAACACACATTATGAGGGAAACTGAATTAAATGGGTGTAATCTGCCGGATTTGCTTTTTATATGAGGAGTGGTTGTCTTAGATCAAGAATCTCCATATTTCTTTCAAGCTCAATCAGATTTTGGAAAGGGTGTTCTATATCACTTGGTGATTTGTTTGGATCTATCGTAACAAAGTGGTGTTTGGTTCCAACGCTCGGTCGACATCACACACGTTTGATGATATTGTGGCTCGTTCTTTACTTGGTGTAGATTTAGATGCAAAGCACATTTTAGTTAGGTAGATTGGTTAAAAAAAACCCGTTACTTTTCTTTTTGTAATTGTTTTTTCTAACTTCTTACTAGTGCTTTAATAATATCCACCGTTTAAAAAAAAATGATGACTCGCTATCGACTAAAACCTGTTTTGGTATTCAACAAAAATTAAGCTTGATCTCAAGTAATTGTGTATTGAACATTACTAAATGGTTGAGAAGCTCTTGTCCTTATTTATTTGTTTGATTACACTATATCAAATATTTACCCCAAAGACTCACTTTTTAGAGAAATTTTTTCAAATGAACACTTTATGATACTATCTTATATCTTATTAAAATGGACGGCGCATATAAGATTTATGAAAATGGTTTAACAGAACACGCCTTCGTTGGATGAAAGACACGTTATTAATCAACGACTCTAATTTTGACACGTGTTAGAATGGGTGCAATCACGCAAAGTTTATATATTATTTTAATCGTGCGCATGCCACATAGTACCGTGCAGGCGCGGTTCGTTTAAAATTTAATAAAACGGAAAAGAAAAACAAAAACAAAAAGCGACAAATCTCAAGCGCAAAATGTACCAACGCGTTTCGTTTCAGATTATAGGGTGCACACAAGGTTATAAATAACGTGAGGTCAAGCCATCACGCCTTTGCGGTCAAAATAAAAATTTTACGTTTATTAGGCATAACATAAAACTGACACAAAATATGAAAATATTTATATATTTATATCATATTTAAAATATATATCCGAATTTAAAAAAGACATTTCCGAACCTTTTAGAACCATGGGTGCACATGCTTTTTTGTTAAGAATTTTAAAAAGCACAAAAGGTCAAAACACAAGCTGACAAGCGCACTTCCGTTCACAACTAAGGCTGCCCCAGTAAGGGGATTTAATTCCTTTACTTTTCACTGACACGCCAGCTTTCTCTCTTCAGCGACCTTCAGGCGATTAGATGCCCTAGTAATAATTAAATTTTCAGCGACCAAGATCAATTTTTTTATTTTTTTTATTTATTTATTGTTTTTTTTTTACCCAAACTAAAATTTCATTAATAATTAAATTTTAACACATTTTTTTTTTTAAATTTCACTTTTTTTAAACATTTTTTTAAACATTTTTAACACATGGAGTAAAACTTTGAATGTTTGGTTGTGTTTAATAGGTTGCAAGAACTTCAGGGGCTGAAGTGAAATATTTCTATATATAAGTATCCTTCCCAACTTTGATCATCATCTCCAATATATCTATCATTTGCCATTTTTTTACACAGCCAAAGTTTCATTCAAAAAAAAAAAAGAAAAAGAAAAAAGAAAAAAACGTTTGGAATAAATTAAATGTGTGTTTCACACTCACTTTTTGCATATTAAACCACAAATTGTCCAAGTTTTATTCGATCGCATACACGACCAAATTATGGGTTTCACTTTTGGCGATCGATAACATCCACAACAAGGAGATCGATTGGAATCGATCGCCCCTAGTCACTCGATCGACTCACGATCGATACTACCGGGGGCAGCCTAATATGCGACGCCAATTAAAATAGGGTGCAGTGGCCATATAAGTCAACATTGAATAAACATCACACTGTATTGAAAGCAACATCACATAAGAATAAGCAATATCAGTGTTTTGAAGATGGACAACACATATAAAAAAATTTAAGCAATATCGTGCTAGTCTGTACAAATCTAAGGGCATGCTTCTGGACAGCACATATAAAAAAATTTAAGCAATATCGTGCTAGTCTGTACAAATCTAAGGGCATGCTTCTGGACAACACATATAAAAAATTGAAAGCAATATCGTGCTAGTCTGTACAAATCTAAGGGCATGCTTCTAGGCGCGCTTGGGTGTACACGTGTGGCCAGGTTATTGGTTGTCTTTGCGAAACATGTAATTTTACATTTACAACCCAATTAGGTTTATATCGCGTAGACATTGACAAGAAAAATACAGCTACACCGCATATGAAGCTTGGTACTTTTGACTCTTCATGTACCGGCCTGCACATTGAAAATGTAAAAACGATCAAGAGCACACAACAACTATCAAATACACCCAGCCAACCACCTTTTGGTGTATCTTTATTAGTAACAATGCAATAAGAAAAGTCCCCAAATCGGATGCTTACCAGTACGAATACAAAGAAAACCACACTGATCTCTTCTAGGAAGACACCAGTTACCTCACCACAAAAGATCACTCAACACTCAGACTAAACAAGATCAAAAGAGATTGATCTTGATACAAAGAACAACAAGATACTAAAATTGATATCAAGACTGATATCAAATACGAACTAATAACTGTGTGAGAACTTAGAGAGAATAAACCGGACAAATAAGAGAGATAATAACCCTAAGGCTGAATGAGATCTTAAATACTCAGACATATTTCACTTTAGCCCCTCGACTTCTCTTTTCTACACTTCTGGCACAAACTTCATTTAGACTTTGAAACTTGACAACTTTGGTCCTCCACATTTTTCAACACCCCTCCTCAAGTTGATAAGTCTTCATCTTGTAAGCTGCTCCTATCTTTCACCTGACTGCTACTCTTATCACTAGTGTTAACACCTACAAACAAATCAAACATACCAAGACATTTGCAAAACAAAGTATGTTGTCTTTGACCAAGACACTTAGTAAAAATGTCTGCCACTTGCTCATCTGTATGTATCTTAACAATTTTTATTACTCCAGCAGAAACCTTCTCTCTAACCAAATGCACATCCAACTCAAAGTGTTTAGTTTTTTTTTATGAAAAACAGGATTGGCTGCAATCTGGATTGCAACATTATTATCACAGAATATATCCACATGCAACAACTCTTTAAAGACCAAGACTATGTAACAAGTTACTCAACCAAATCACTTCACAAGTAGTAGAAGCCATGCTTCTATACTCAGCCTCAGCTGAACTTCTAGATAGAGTAGCTTGCTTCTTACTTTTCCAAGATATAAGAGAGTTACCCAAGAAAACACAAAAACCAGTTATAGATTTCCTAGTTAGAGGACATTTAGCCCAGTCAGAGTCAGCATAAGCTTGAGATTAGACTCTTTATCAAATTGCAAACCTGAATCAGGAGACCCTTTCAAATACTTCAAAACTCTCAGAGCAGCCTTAAGATGAGATTGTAAAGGTTTATGCATGTGTTGACTCAAACAATGAACATCATAACTAATATCAGGTCTGGTATTAGTTAAGTATATCAACTTACCAACCAATTTTTGATAGTTGTTAATATTGTTCAACACTTTATCTTTTTTAGTTTCAATACAACTCAAAACAGAATTTTCAGGCAAGGGTGTATCAACAGGCTTAGCTGCAAGCAATCCATACTCATGTAACAACTCCAAACAATACTTTCTTTGAGTCAAACAAATACCATTATCATTTTTCAATACTTCAATCCCAAGAAAATATTTCAACTCTCCCAAATCTTTAATCATAAATTTAGAACTCAAAAACTTTTTAAGTTATTGATTTCTACTTCATCATTACCAGTGATAACAATGTCATCAACATACACAAGTAAAGCTACAAACACATAACCTTTTTGCTTCACAAACAAAGAATAATCCAGTTTACTTTGCTCAAAACTATGTTCAATCAATGCATTAGTGAGTTTAGCATTCCATTGTCTAGGTGCTTACTTAAGCCCATATAAAGATTTATTAAGCTTGCATACTTTAGAATCATCTCCACCATTAAAGCCTTTAGGTAATAGCATATAGACATCTTCATCAAGATCACCATATAAAAAAGCATTATTAACATCTAACTGATATAAAGGCCAATTTTTACTAACAAAAATACTTATCAGACATCTGACAGTCACCATTTTCACAACAGGACTGAAGGTTTCATTATAATCAAAACCTTCTTTTTGGTTAAAGCCCTTAGCAACTAATCTGGATTTATATCTATCAATTTCTCCTGTAGACTTATACTTGATTTTCCATATTCATTTATACCTAATAGCATGTCTACCAACAGGTAACTCACATTCAGTCCAGGTATTATTTCTATTTAAAGCTTCAATTTCATTGTTCATAGCTTCAGACCAATTATGATTTTTAACAGCTTCTTCATAATTCTTAGGCTCAACAGATTTATTTAATGTAGAAGCAAAGCACATATTGGTCCTACTCAAACTAGCATAACTCACATATTTTTCAATACCATGTCTAACTTTAGAGTGCATCACATAATCATTAAACCTAATAGGAGTTTTAGACTCTCTACCAGACCTTCTTAATACAGGTGTCTGCACATCTTCATTAACATTTTCAGACTGAGTAAAAACTAAACCAGTGTTTTCAAGATTAGAATTGCCCTCAGACCAATGTTGGTCACAAAAGTGGGTTGCAGATTGCCCATCTTCATGATGCATATAAGTAGTATCTGTTTCATTACCACTAGCATCATGTGAAGATGGCATACTACCATCCTCAACTGGTGCATCTTCCCCTTCATCATTGGGACTTTGAGACTTTGGACTATCAAAAAACTTCAAGTGTTCAACCTCATTTACACTGTTTGTATCAGTTGACTCACAGGTTTTCATTTTTAAAGGAAAAATATTTTCATAAAACTTCACATCTCTGGCAAAAAACACATTCCTTGTATCCAAACTCAAAAGTTTATATGCTTTCTTAGTAGAAGAAAAACCAATAAGAACACACTTTTCAGACCTATAAGACAACTTATCATGATTATTTAAAATGGTAGCAAAACATAGACAGCCAAAAGACCTCAAATGGGAAAGATTTGGTTTAGTTTTATACAATAACTCATAGGGACATTTACCACTTAGAACTGAAGATGGCAACCTGTTTATACGATATACAGCGGTTAGAACACAATCAGACCAAAACCTTAAAGGAATCCCCCCTTGAAACATAAGACTCCTAGCTACATTGAGTAGGTGTCTATGTTTCCTTTCAGCAATCCCATTTTGCTGAGGTGTATGAGCACAAGATGTTTGATGTATTATACCAAGATCAGAAAACATTCCACTCATTTTCTTATTTACAAATTTAGTACCATTATCAGATCTAACAGTTTTTATTTTAATACCAAATTGATTAGAAATTAAGTGAATAAAAGAGCAAAATACATCAAACACCTCATCTTTAGTTTTAATTAAGTAAGCCCACATAGCTTTAGAATAATCATCAACAATAGTGAGAAAATACTTATATCCTTCTCTACTTGTTACTCTGTAAGGACCCCATAAGTCAAGGTGAACAAGTTCACCAACATTTTTAGACTTATGATCAGACAAAAGGAAAGGTTCCCTTGTCTGCTTAGCCCTATGAAAGATCTCACAAATAGAAATAGAGGAATTCTTGGAAATACCAAGATCCTTCTGAAGAGCATACAAGACTGGATCAGCAGGATGACCCAATCTATTATGCCAAACAAGTTTAGACACATTATAAGATAACACCACATTGCACTCACCCAAAGTATTATTAGGCTGCATATCAAACAAATACAATCCATCAGACTGACTACCAGTCCCCAGAACATTCTCCCTTTTCAAATCCTGAATATAACAAGTATCTTCATAAAAAACAACAAACATTTTGCTATCTCTAATCAATTTATTAACATATAACAAACTCACACAGTAACCAGGAACCACTAAAACATCATAGAGAGTCACATTATTGGTTAATTTTAAATTTCCAACATGACTTATAGTGGCAAGAGTACCATTGGGATGTCCAACAGTAATCTTAAGACTAGAAATATCCACAACATTAAACATACCAATAGTAGAAACAGTCAAGTGCTGATTAGCACCTGAATCAATAATCCATCCCAAAGATATAGTTTTAACAGAAAGACTAGAATTCCCAAAGAAATATTTAGAAAAATTAATATTAAACCAAACATTTCCATTAAAGAATGAAGCCCTACCTGCCATATTAGCATGTATGCTTCCAGAAGAACTGTCATTGATCAAAGACAAGAGTTTCTTCATCTGCTCAGAAGTAAAACCAGAAGATGTATTTGCAGATGAAGTAGTAGATGGTTTTTCAGACACTTTATTTTCAACACTAGCATTATAGTTTTGTCTAAAACCATTTTGTTTAGCTGGATTATTATTTTTAACAAAGCCAGGTGGAAAACCAATGAGTTCCTAGCATCTTTCAATAGTATGTCCAATCTTACCACAGTTTTTACAATTCAGATTAGGATTAGGACCTCTATTAGCAGTACTAGTATTAGAATTGCCTCTAGTGTTATTACTGTTGTTATACATTCTTCTATTGTTATTAAATGACTTAGCAGCAAAAGAAGATGCATTAAGTTTTGATTCAGAAACACTAGAGGACTCAGGAATCCCTTTGTGGGACTCTTCCCTAGACACAACAGCATAAGCATCTTTAACCTCATGTAGAGGATCTCTAGTTAATAAAGCAGTTCTAACAGGTTGATAACAGTCATCAAGACCCATAAGAAATTGCATCATTTTCATCAACTGCTGATGCAAAACTAACTCAGTACTAGCCTCACAAGCACATTTATGTTCACAAATATATTTAGGCAATTTAGTTAGAGAATCAAATTCTCTCCATAAAGAATTAAGCATATGATAATAATCAGCAACAGAACTACCACCTTGCTTAACAGAATTAATCTTTTGCAACAAATTGTAAATAACAGAACCATCAACTTTATCATATGTTTGTTTTAATTCTTGCCAAACAGAAGCAGCATTTACAGAATAAACCAATCCCATATAAACATCATGAGAAACATAATTCATAATCCAAGTTAAGACAATAGCATTGCATCTATCCCATTGAGCAGATAAAACATCACTAGTAGCAAATGATTCCTTAAGACAAGTACCATCAACAAAACTATACTTATTCCTAGCTTGCAAAGCCAATTTCATAGCACCAAACCAGATTCTATAATTTTCAGTTCCTAGAAGTTTAAATGGAATAAGAGCAATACCACTATTATCATTAGTTTGAATATGAAGAGGATTACCAGCATCAAGATTACTAATTAATACTTGAGTATTACTACCACTAGGATCACTACCACCAGACATACTAGCCAACAAATCAACAAATAACAAGAACTAACAGAAATAATCACAAGAAACAATAACAACAAGAGACCAACAAATAACCAAAACTAAACAACACAACCAACTTCCAAGACTGCCCAAATCCTATCCTCTTTCGACTTAGACACAACAAGAAACTAAAAAACAGAGATAACAAAATATAGAAACTACAACTCACACCCAAGAACAACAACAAACCAGCCAGAAGACTGGGGACAGCCAGAGCAGGTATTCGTACCAATCAAGATGTTAACTGTCCCGTTTGCACCTTCTTAACTAAGTTTGTGTTATCTTAAGAGAGAGAAAACCACTTACAGAGATATACTAGCGGAATGAGATACAAAACTCACTAGATTCACTTAGTCTAGTGAGATTGAATCAAGAACGGGCCCAATACCAACAAGAAACCACCAGGGATAAAAACCCCCAAATTACCAAATTAGGGTTTCAAAAAACCCTAATCAAGAAACCCACAAATTCACCAGATCTAAACCCAAATAGATCAAATCAACCACGGCCGTTAAGAAAACAACCTCAATTAACCAATTCAACCTTCAATTGAAAGAACCCCCAAAAATTTTTCGAAACCCTAGAAACCCTAGAATCTCAAAACCACCAGATCAGAACCGTGCGCTCTGATACCATGTAAAAATGATCAAGAGCACACAACAACTATCAAATACACCCAGCTAACCACCCCTTGGTGTATCTTTATTAATAACAATGCAATAAGATAAGTCCCCAAATCGGATGCTTACTAGTACGAATACAAAGAAAACCACATTGATCTCTTCTAGGAAGACACCAGTTACCTCACCATAAAAGATCACTCAACACTCAGACTAAACAAGATCAAAAGAGATTGATCTTGATACAAAGAACAACAAGATACTAAGACTGGTATCAAGACTGATATCAAATACGAACTAATAACTGTGTGAGAACTTAGAGAGAATAAACCAGACAAATAAGAGAGATAATAACCCTAAGGCTTAATGAGATCTTAAATACTCAGACATATTTCACTTTATCCCCTGGACTTCTCTTTTCTACACTTCTGGAACAAACTTCATTTAGACTTTGAAACTTGACAACTTTGGTCCTCCACATTATTCAACAGAAAAAAATGTCCATATCAATACTAAAGAAAAATTTCTTTATTAGTGTGTTTATGATATTTAACGATTATCTTTATGAAGATTACATTTCTTGAAAAAGTATGTTAAACAAAACGGAGAAATCTTACCTGAACCAAATCACTCATATCCACGGAAGATTCTGCAACAAACATATGCTGTAGTTAGACTCAAAAGTTAGCATTTCACTTTTAGCTATCTTCACGGAACATGGTTTCGGATAACATGTGGACATTCCTACAACATAACCAGCTTCGTCTCCTACATTGTTTCCTTTCCCGTATATAGGTTTAGACAAGCAAATAACCCGTCCATCCTGAATAAAGTTGAGACGTTTACATATTTTGTATGCATTGCTAGATAATAAATAGTTAAGATAGAGAACCCGATGGTAATAGTGTAAGTATTACCTCTCCATATAGAGCAGAACCTATTCCACCACTGTGCAGATGTGCAACACCATAAACGACATCATCAGCAATTGGGATACGCACACTGGACCTTCTATTGCTGATATAATAATTATTAGTAGATTGTTCAATATTATACTCGATCTGTAGAACAAAACAGTTTAACTATTACCAAGATTGCAAGAAGCTTCAATCTTTATATATACCAAAAATGCTTTAACTTACTAGGCAATCATGGGCTCGCGTATTCTGCCATGTATCAGTGACATCAAATATAAATACTTTAACGGGTAATACAGTGTTAATCCAATCAACCCATTTAGACGTGTACTTCAAGTAAATGTTTCTTGAAACATTTTTATGCCCGTTATTCACTTTGCATTGTGTTCCATCATAGCAACAGTGTAACCCTCCCGCATAATTTGGTTCCAAAGGCCGACCGTATTCATCTTCCGTTACGTTATATAAGTTACATCTGAATTATAAAACCATTAAATAAAAACAATATACCAAATGTGTAACAAAATATATGTTGAATTACATGATACCTGCATTGAGTACATCCTATTGCATTGATTCAATCGTGTGAAAATTAAACTTCCATTTCCCTAAATATCCTGCAGGAACTTTTAGTGGATTACCAGCCTCGATTTCATAAGGATCAGCAACACGTGCTGCTGTTTTTCATGTTTCAGCTCCCATAACGAAAAACTGTGGAAAGATTGTGCATACTCCAGCATTGCCAGCGATAATAAAATATGATTGGTAGGACCCAAGATCAACATTACCATTGTACTTTGGATCTTTAGCACCAATCCTTTGGTAGTAATTTACTATAAACAAGTGGCGAAGATAAGTTTCTCTAAGAGAAACTGGTTTCCCCTCTTCATCAACGAGTTCAGCATTGAAACTCTTTACAGCAATATGACCTTTCGGGAACTCAATATCATAGTGATTTTTGCTTGAAACGAAACCCGAAGGTAGTTTTATTTCAGGTGATAAATACACCTTTGTTTTTAACCCCTCTTCAAGTGTGACACTAGCTACAGTGATGGAAACGCATTCCTCTTGGCCAAGTATTCATTGAATGATGTTTGAAACTTGACATGGTTCTTGTTCCTTGCCGTTACAGAAAGCAGTAAAGGGTGTTTGGGTTTGTATGTAAATGCATAAAAGTAACAACACAGAATTGTATAAACGTTGTAATTATCATTGAAGTATGAAGGATACAATTCGTTTATACTGCCTCTCTATATATATGATGTGAAACGGTACAAAAGAACAGGTATAGCGTTTCACCATTAACCTAAAAGAGGCGTATATATTAACTAAGGGACACAATGGTTTACAGAACCATATTGACCCATTTTGGCCCAAGCCCACATAGATTTCCAGGCTTTGCCAAACAAACAATCTAAAATACATATACGATATTTTTATCCTAAGTAATCTAACATTACATATTAACGTTTAAAAACAAACTACATAATTCTTTAAAAACATTAAACTAACATAGTCCCCCTTAATGTGTAAAGACTTCTTCAAGCGCCCATCTTTTCCTGTGAATCCTTCTTGTCCATCCATGTATCTTTGTTGCCATACGTGTTGAGAACTTGCCCTTCTTCAATCTTTGGGGTCTTCCCATAGCCTTCTTTCTTGGCCATCACAAATTTGTCTTTGCCTCGAGCTTGTAATGTAGTCTCGAAATAACACCGTACTAAGTCAATGTTTCTCTTGTAACATTCTTTTAGTTCCTCATCTTGTTCTCGTTCTAGACCGTGTATTAGTGCAACATCTCCCCATTTGTTACCAAACGTAACTCCAAGATAGCCTCCTAGACTACCTATTATCTTATAAAGACCAAGTAAATCGATCTTTATACCATTGATGACGGGGGCAAGGGATCCACCATGATTCGACCAAGATAAACTTGGTAAAACCATTTTAACATCTCTTCAAAGTGTTTGCTCAAAAAGTTCCAATTTTTGTATACTAGATTGTCATCTTCTATCATGATTAAAAATGAAATAAATTTCTTAAATGAATTTAACCTTCATGATGTAAAGAGTTCCATTCATGCTTAAGAATTCATCATCCAAGTAATCATGGACCATTTCATCCTTCCATTCGAGGTCTTCTAAGCCTTTAATGTTCATGCAAGTATCTTTCGGATCGATTGGCTCATAGTAATCTTCCAAGTACTTGTCGTGTTCCTTAGCCATCGAACTTGACTCTCCTTCGACCTTCTTTCTTTCGTGCCACATCTCTTCATCAAACATCTAAGAGACTTTGCATGCGTCGTCTTCATAAGTCACTTCGAAACCTTGTGCCAAAAGTTGCTTGGCGCTAAGCACGTTCAAACTTGCCTCCGGTGTATATGAAACACATGGAATTAGCATCTTCTTTTCATTTGTTTCAACAAAAGCCTCGCCAATACCATATGAGAAAAATATTTTTTTTTCTCATCTTCTTCCTTTCCTTCCATTGAAAACCTTGGTTTGATTCTCCTGAACAATGATTTTGTGGGACACATATGATTATTGTATGTATCGCTTATGTACCAAATATGGTTCCAGTTTGCGTAATCCGTCCCTTTGATCATGTAGGTTGTCTTAACATGGACTTGTTCAGGGTACTTGGTTTCTTCATCCTGTTTCTGTTTTCCATTCGAAAGGTTGTTTGGTTTCCTGTCTTGACACTTCCAAAAATAATGTCCGCGCTTTCTACAGGCATAACATCTCGCTCTTCTTTCCTTCCTAGTCACTGCCTCCTCGTATCCCTTTGAAGAATTATGTGCTTCGATTTCAATTAGCCTTTTCTTGAGTAATTCTTTTGTCTCCAAAGAAATCCTCCTTCTTGGTTTGAATGGTAACAAACCACTTGTACTTGGCTTCTCCCATGGATTTGAATCCTGTCTCTGATGCCACTGATGGAAACGCGTTCCTCTTGGCCAAGTATTAATTGAATGATGTTTGAAACTTGATATGGTTCTTGTTCCTTGTCGTTACACAAAGCAGTAAAGGGTGTTTGGGTTTGTATGTAAATGCAGAAAAGTAACAACACAGAATTGTATAAACGTTGTAATTATTATTAAAGTATGAATGATACAATTCGTTTATACTGCCTCTCTATATATATGATGTGAAACGGTACAAAACAACAGGTATAACGTTTCACCATTAACCTAAAAGAGGCGTATATATTAACTAAGGGACACAATGGTTTACAGAACCATATTGACCCATTTTGGCCAACATAGATTTCCAAGCTTTGCCAAACAAACAATCTAAAATACATATACGGTATTTTTATCCTAAGTAATCTAACATTACATATTAACGTATAAAAACAAACTACAGAATTCTTTAAAAACATTAAACTAACATAGTCCCCCTTAATGTGTAAAGACTTCTTCAAGCGCCCATATTTTCCTGTGAATCCTTCCTGTCCATCCATGTATCTTTGTTGCCATACGTGTTGAGAACTTGTGCATCTCCTTCTTGTGACCACTGCCCATTCGACCCTTCTTCAATCTTTGGGGTCTTCCCATAGCCTTCTTTCTTGGCCATCACAAATTTGTTTTTGCCTCGGGCTCGTAATGTAGTCTCGAAATAAGACCGTACCAAGTCAATGTTTCTCTTGTAACATTCTTTTAGTTCCTCATCTTGTTCTCGTTCTAGACCGTGTATTAGTGCAACATATCCCCATTTGTTACCAAACGTAACTCTAAGATAACCTCCTAGACTACCTATTATCTTATAAAGACCAAGTAAATCGATCTTTATACCATTGATGACGGGGGGCAAGGGATCCACCATGATTCGACCAAGATAAACTTGGTAAAACCATTTTAACATCTCTTCAAAGTGTTTGCTCAAAACGTTCCAATTTTTGTATACTAGATTGTCATCTTCTATCATGATTAAAAATGAAATAAATTTATTAAATGAATTAACCTTCATAATGTAAAGAGTTCCATTCATGCTTAAGAATTCATCATCCAAGTAATCATGGACCATTCCATCCTTCCATTCGAGGTCTTCTAAATGTTCATGCAAGTATCTTTTGGATCGATTGACTCATAGTAATCTTCCAAGTACTTGTCGTGTTCCTTAGCCATCGAACTTGACTCTCCTTCGACCTTCTTTCTTTCGTGCCCCATCTCTTCATCAAACATATAAGAGACTTTGCATGCGTCGTCTTCATAAGTCACTTCGAAACCTTGTGCCAAAAGTTGCTTGGCGCTAAGCACGTTCAAACTTGCCTTCGGTGTATATGAAACACATGGAATTAGCATCTTCTTTTCATTTGTTTCAACAAAAGCCTCGCCAATACCATATGAGAAAAATATTTTTTTTCTCATCTTCTTCTTTTCCTTCCATTGAAAACCTTGGTTTGATTCTCTTGAACAATGATTTTGTGGGACACATATGATTATTGTATGTATCGCTTATGTACCAAATATGGTTCCAGTTTGCGTAATCCGTCCCTTTGATCATGTAGGTTGTCTTAACATGGACTTGTTCAGGGTACTTGGTTTCTTCATCCTGTTTCTGTTTTCCATTCGAAAGGTTGTTTGGTTTCCTGTCTTGACACTTCCAAAAATAATGTCCACGCTTTCTACAGGCATAGCATCTCGCTCTTCTTTCCTTCCTAGTCACTGCCTCCTCGTATCCCTTTGAAGAATTATGTGCTTCGATTTCAATTAGCCTTTTCTTGAGTAATTATTTTGTCTCCAAAGAAATCCTCCTTCTTGGTTTGTATGGTAACAAACCACTTGTACTTGGCTTCTCCCATGGATTTGAATCCTGTCTCTGATGCCACTGATGGAAACGCGTTCCTCTTGGCCAAGTATTCATTGAATGATGTTTGAAACTTGATATGGTTCTTGTTCCTTGTCGTTACAGAAAGCAGTAAAGGGTGTTTGGGTTTGTATGTAAATGCAGAAAAGTAACAACACAAAATTGTATAAACGTTGTAATTATTATTGAAGTATGAATGATACAATTCGTTTATACTGCCTCTCTATATATATGATGTGAAACGGTACAAAAGAACAGGTATAACGTTTCACCATTAACCTAAAAGAGGCGTATATATTAACTAAGGGACACAATGGTTTACAGAACCATATTGACCCATTTTGGCCCAAGCCCACATAGATTTCCAGGCTTTGCCAAACAAACAATCCAAAATACATATACGGTATTTTTATCCTAAGTAATTGATAACGCTCAAATTGTGCATGTTTTTAGTAGCGTTATCCGTGCTTTTATGTGTGTTATTTGGTTATAATCATATGATTTTGATGCTTAATCGTACAAAAGTGCGTTTGCTAGTTCATTTGTAGCCAAGTACAGGAAAGTGGAGAAAAAGACGAAAAAAGAAGTAAAATACGAAGATTTCTCCATTTACGAAGAGTTCCTGACAAAAGCAAGACTTGTGGAGTATATTCGAGAAGATAAAGTCATCAAGTTAGTGGTCCAAAGACTTAAGAATAAAGTTCAAGAAGGAAAACGAGAAAGAAATGAAGAAAAGAAGCTTAAACGAAGAAATATTGGAAGCCTCGTTGTTCCCGACACACCTTCACCATTTTGGCCATAACTTTTGCATACGGACTCCGTTTGACCTCCCGTTCGCGGCCACGGAAAGCTAAGAGAAAGATCTACAAATTTGGCTTTTGACCTTTTCTGTCAGAAAGTCGCAACCGGATCGGTTGGGGGCCCAACCGAATCGGTTACTCCATGCTGACTTCTCCAAGTTATTTTTAATGCATCCTTAAGTGCCATTAAGCCTCAAGTCCGATCATATGGCTCTAATAACTCCTAAACCTACTACTTTATGACACTTTGTGCCCAAGAAACTTACTTGGTGGCTAAGGGTGGCTTCTACCTATAAATAAGACCATTTTTGGTTAGTTTTGTGTGTGTAATTCTAGCCTCCACCCTTAAGGACGAATTTCCACCAATTTATCTCTCCCAAAAGACTACAAACCTCTGCCATTTCCAGAAGTATGCTTGGTTAGAAGTTGTAGTTGATTGGAGGCTTGAAGGAGTGCTATAATCCTTCACCATTGCCTAATGTAATCTTACTTTGGGTAAATCCTTGTTACTTTTATGATGTTGAATGCTATGATTCATGTTTGGTTCTTTGGTTGTGTTGATTATGTGATACTTGTTTATTTCATATGAGAACTTGTGATAAAAGGATGTTTGGATAATTGTAGTGTTTGTTTGGAATATGTTGATAACATCATATTTGGTTGAATTGGAACTTGTTCTTTTTTTTATTGTTTCAGTTGATCATTGTTGAGTCTAATGTCGAAATATTCTTAACAATGGTTAGTTCCAATTCATTAATCGACAAATGATTTTGGTCTTGTACTTTGTGACGATTGTGCAAGAGAATTAATAAACATAACAAGTAAAGGTTTAATTTGGATTATGGCCGAAAGGAATCTTTTGAATATGTGTTCTCATTATCTTTCAAGTAAATGGAACTTTACAAATTAATAACATCAAAGTCTATGGCCGAAAGGGATTCTTTGTTGTTGTTGGTATAAGGCTCATGACATGACCACTTGATTGAGGCTTATGCACATTTGATTTATAAAACACTAAACTATTATTATAGGTTCTATCTTTGATAATATGTTTTCCAAACTAAACATCCTAATATCCTTGTGATCATTTGTCTAAAGATGTATGTTCTTTGTGTGCTTGTTCTTAGTGGTTTGATCCGTGACAATCATAACCACGACCTTGATACGTGCTTGTTCTTATATTGCTTTTCTTGTTGGTTTGATATGTGACAATCATAACCATCAACTTGTTACTTGCTTAAACAAACAAACAACACTTGTAGTGCAACCAAGTCTCTTGGGACGACCTTGATTTACCATATACTATACTACAACTTGACTAGGGTATACTTGCCCGAATGTGTTCCTAGTTAACCGGTAATTCTTGTTACAAATTTAAAACCTCGTGGAAGCACATCAAGTTTTTGCGGCTATAAACAGTTTTCAATTTTTTGTTTTTGTGTGTTTGTGTTTAGATTAAATAAGTTTAAATGTCTTTTTGTTTTTGCAAGAGTATCATTTCTTTTATTTTGTTTTTCCATTTTAAATTTTGTTAAATTGTTAGTACATTGTGAATAAATAAGTACATGTGTTTTTAAAAATAAAATGTTTTGAACTTTGTGGGTATGTTCACTGGAAACCCTCACGAGACTATAACTCGTCCACTTGGGCCACCGAGGGGTTTAAAGGCTTGTTGCATGTGCTAAATGCAACCGTGATGCCTACGAAAGTGAGTTTTAGAATTTTACGCGTTTTTGTAGTTTAGTTTATTTTTGCAGATTTAATAAGCTCCTGGAGGAAGGATTGGTTGGATCGTGAACCTTATACTCTTGATTGGACATGTTTGGATGAGAAATCGATTGATCTCACACGCTTATGCTAGCGTTTGCTTAGCACCTTATCATATGGAGTTCGATCGTGATGTTTGGCACGAGAGGTTTCGTTTCACTTAGACTTATTATAGTTTTATTTTTCCCTATCTTACATGCTTTGAAGTTTTTGCGATTGCTTTATTTTGTTTCTTTGTTATTTTTCCTTTGTTGGTTTGTTTGGTAAATTATTTTAATAAATTGACTTTTTTTAATCCCTCGAAAGTAAGGCTCACCCATTGTAAACAAACTGTGTGAGAGGTATAAGGCGGGTCTCCCTGATTCCCTAAAGAAGTTTGGTTTTTAATATGCTTCGCGCTGACCTGCTTCTCCGCTTCTTTGTGCGTTTCAATGGAGCTACCGAGAACTCGTGGGACATGAATAAGTCATGTTTGGTTTTTAAAAAAAAAAAAAAAATTATAAAATTTAAAAAATTAAAGAAAAAAATTAAAAAGAATAAAAAAGAAAAAAAAAGAGTCGTAACTAGATTTAAGTTATTTTTCTTTTGTGTGCTTAACTTAAGTGTGGGGGGAAATATTATTGTGAAAAGCGAAACTAGTTTTTAAATTCCAAACTGTTGGGTCAATTTTAATTTTGTGAACTTGTTTGCCCTTATGATCTAGTTGTTTTCACGCGTATAGGATAATATATTAGAATAATTGGATCAACCCACTGGTGAAATCGGTAATTTTAAAAAACTTGAGATGTGTCCCGATTAATATTGCAATCCATTCTGGGATCGATGACATTTGCTAGCACATATTATAGCCCTTCCACTAAATTGTGAGGATTTGAGTCTGTTTCATATATAGCATACATCTTTTATGCATGAATCTTTTGCTATGAGTGTGCCGGTGATTTTATTTATTCTAGAACTTGTGCTTGTAAATCATTACCAGACCGCAGTAAGATCACACTCGTGTGATATAAGTGTATTCGTGTGATAAAGAGGCACCTTAGGATTTAACCCAAATGGCCTTCCATTTTTCATATCATGCTATATTAGCTAGCCACATCGGTTAGTTAACCACCCACATGGACCCATTTGTTAGCGCTCATCTTTAGCGCTAGATACACTTAGTACACCCTTTGAGCCATCCTTTTCGTTTTTGTTTCATCCAGAAAAATACAAAAATATTTTACACTTTAAGCCTTAGCCTTCCCCTTGTCAATGTCTAAATGGTTGGTTGCTAGTTGCTTGGTATGATTGGATTGTTTTTGATGATTATGAGTTAGCCACACTTTGCCATTTGTGTGTGCCATTCCGACGAAGATGAAGGTGCGCAACTTCATATTTGTATTTTTGTGGTGTATGCTTATACGAAGTGTGGGGGAGATGTGATGTATATGAAAAAAAAAATGCGAAAAAAAAGAAAAAGAATAAGTCATCGAAAAAAAAAATGAAAAAAAAAAAAAAATGTTTGATGACAATTATAGCGAATGTGCTATATTATTATGTGATGAAAGAAGAGGAAGTATGTTTGAGATATCGATTAGCCAATGTGCTAAGACGTGATATATATATTTGGTGATCGATATGTGAAGAGAAGTTAGTAACTATAATCATTTACGGGTTTGTGGTTTGTTCGTGACTAGCAACATGGGTAGTAGACTTGACTTTATTTTCTTTTAACACCATTTCATCAATTATCCCATGCCTTATCCATACCCTTTATTCACCCGAAGCCTATCATTATAACCCGAATAAAAGCCCTCTTTAAATGTTTACACTTGGTGCTTACGCCACGTCGGTGGAGTTTTGTTTCTTGTACAAGCCTATGGTAATATTTAGATCATGACTGAGTAATATGAGTGTACTATTCCTTAATACTATCCATCACTAAATAAATTGAGTGTTGAGTGAATTATACATTCCGTTCTTTTTCGTGAGGTGCTTAGCCATATTATCAAGCAAGAGAGTCCATGGGGTATTGTCAAACATCTCGATTTTTCACCTCTAAAAGCTTAAAACGATGAATCTTATCTTGTACTTGTACTTGGTAGATTTGCATCATATTTTTCTAATCATATTTCATGCACCATGTCGATTTTATTTTTCTTGATTTCTAGATTTGCTTGAGGGCAAGCAAAACCTTAAGTGTGGGGGAGTTTGCGCTCATTTTTCGCTTATTTTTTATTTTTGTGTTAAAAAAAAAATAAAAAAAAAACCAAAAATATTTTTAAAGTTTTCTTTTCGTTTTGTCATTTAGGTTTGTCTTTTAATTTTTCTTTTCTTAGATTTGCTTGAGGGCAAGCAAAGTTTAAGTGTGGGGGAATTTGATAACGCTCAAATTGTGCATGTTTTTAGTAGCGTTATCCGTGCTTTTATGTGTGTTATTTGGTTATAATCATATGCTTTTGATGCTTAATCGTACAAAAGTGCGTTTGCTAGTTCATTTGTAGCCAAGTACAGGAAAGTGGAGAAAAAGACGAAAAAAGAAGTAAAATACGAAGATTTCTCCATTTACGAAGAGTTCCTGACAAAAGCAAGACTTGTGGAGTATATTCGAGAAGATAAAGTCATCAAGTTAGTGGTCCAAAGACTTAAGAATAAAGTTCAAGAAGGAAAACGAGAAAGAAATGAAGAAAAGAAGCTTAAACGAAGAAATATTGGAAGCCTCGTTGTTCCCGACACACCTTCACCATTTTGGCCATAACTTTTGCATACGGACTCCCTTTGACCTCCCGTTCACGGCCACGGAAAGCTAAGAGAAAGATCTACAAATTTGGCTTTTGACCTTTTCTGTCAGAAAGTCGCAACCAGATCGGTTGGGGGCCCAACCGAATCGGTTACTCCATGCTAACTTCTCCAAGTTATTTTTAATGCATCCTTAAGTGCCATTAAGCCTCAAGTCCGATCATATGGCTCTAATAACTCCTAAACCTACTACTTTATGACACTTTGTGCCCAAGAAACTTACTTGGTGGCTAAGGGTGGCTTCTACCTATAAATAAGACCATTTTTGGTTAGTTTTGTGTGTGTAATTCTAGCCTCCACCCTTAAGGACGAATTTCCACCAATTTATCTCTCCCAAAAGACCACAAACCTCTGCCATTTCCAGAAGTATGCTTGGTTAGAAGTTGTAGTTGATTGGAGGCTTGAAGGAGTGCTATAATCCTTCACCATTGCCTAATGTAATCTTACTTTGGGTAAATCCTTGTTACTTTTATGATGTTGAATGCTATGATTCATGTTTGGTTCTTTGGTTGTGTTGATTATGTGATACTTGTTTATTTCATATGAGAACTTGTGATAAAAGGATGTTTGGATAATTGTAGTGTTTGTTTGGAATATGTTGATAACATCATATTTGGTTGAATTGGAACTTGTTCTTTTTTTTATTGTTTCAGTTGATCATTGTTGAGTCTAATGTCGAAATATTCTTAACAATGGTTAGTTCCAATTCATTAATCGACAAATGATTTTGGTCTTGTACTTTGTGACGATTGTGCAAGAGAATTAATAAACATAACAAGTAAAGGTTTAATTTGGATTATGGCCGAAAGGAATCTTTTGAATATGTGTTCTCATTATCTTTCAAGTAAATGGAACTTTACAAATTAATAACATCAAAGTCTATGGCCGAAAGGGATTCTTTGTTGTTGTTGGTATAAGGCTCATGACATGACCACTTGATTGAGGCTTATGCACATTTGATTTATAAAACACTAAACTATTATTATAGGTTCTATCTTTGATAATATGTTTTCCAAACTAAACATCCTAATATCCTTGTGATCATTTGTCTAAACATGTATGTTCTTTGTGTGCTTTTTCTTAGTGGTTTGATCCGTGACAATCATAACCACGACCTTGATACGTGCTTGTTCTTATATTGATTTTCTTGTTGGTTTGATATGTGACAATCATAACCATCAACTTGATACTTGCTTAAACAAACAAACAACACTTGTAGTGCAACCAAGTCTCTTGGGACGACCTTGATTTACCATATACTATACTACAACTTGACTAGGGTATACTTGCCCGAATGTGTTCCTAGTTAACCGGTAATTCATGTTTACAAATTTAAAACCTCGTGGAAGCACATCAGTAATCTAACATTACATATTAACGTTTAAAAACAAACTACAGAAGTCTTTAAAAACATTAAACTAACATACAAAATGTTGAGCACATATTGCTAATAACACGCTAATCAATAAGAACACTTGCCCTTGTGTACCAGGTGACATTTTTGACCTGTGTCGCTAATTGACCTGAAATATAGAAGGGCTATTCACATAAGAATACCAACCTGCATTTAGCTCAAAGTGCTGGCTACTAAATCACGTGCAATTGCATCATGAATTTATAGAAGGGCCATTCACATAAGAATACCAACCTGCATTTAGCTTCGACTCAAGATACTTCCTCCATATTTTCACCCAAAATGCCACCTCATGGTATGCCAAATATCACTTCTAGTTATGATTAGGTGTAGTCATGTGTTCAGTGAATGACTCATGTCATCGTTTCAGCAATAAAAATCTGAAGAGTGTTATGCAATGCTATTCAATACATTAAATTTGATTCTTTGGCTGCATAAATTTGCTTTGACCGCAAGCAAGAAGCAGCTAAATTTCGGAACTTTTATACTCGTAATACTTATCATAAACAACACCAAAACTATATCCACCCTCTTATGTTGTTCTTCTCGTTAAAACTACTCTAAAAACACAAGTATTCCATTATTACATAAAGGACCCGGACATCATATCTAGATATGGCATTTCGACCCATTTACTTATGAACGGTTCAAGTTGTGACGCATTTCATTTTAAACGGATCAATTAAGAAAATAGCTAGAAGGGGAACATAATTAAAGCCTTTTGTAAATAATTAAATAAAAAAAAAAATTATTTTTTTTGGGTTAACCCAACCCAGCCTGTTTTGACCCATGACCGGTTCATCGTGAACCCGTTTTGATAGCCCCTCAGCTTTTGAATGGCCATTGTTGATTACAGGATTTATTGGACTCGTTATATTCTGTTCATGTTTATGGTTTTACAAGTCTAGAAAAGTGATGCTGTTTTAGAAGGTCTATGTCAATGGCGAGTTTGAGCTTTGTGCGGGAAGGGCAAAGGTTATGCATAAAATTCAGTCATTTTGTTCAGTATACCAAAGAAGACACACAAAACACATTTTTCTACTGACAATGTGTGTATCTTGTTTATTTGTTTAGAAAGGAAAGAATCAGATAGTAAATGTTAACTTATCAGTTCAGATAAATCCTAATATTGATCCATAGCATGCGTTTCTTGAAGGCAAATTAAAGGTGTACGTATTGAAGAAAGTTCAGATAAATCCTAATGTTAACCAAGCTGAAAGTGCATTGCAAATTTGTGTGAAAATGAAAGAATATAAAACTTCACCGGAATCTGCACATTTTATGGTAATAGTAGAATGGTTAGTTAAACATGGGTTACGTGATGTATTGATTATTCATTAGAATCAAAGAGGATCCAAAACTTACAATACTTTTGAAGGATTTATCATATTAAAAGGTTAAATAGATAGACAACCAGCATTTTTACAATCAGAAATTCATGTCTTTATATACAGGTAGACCTTAATATGAGACTCTTACATGTATCTTAAAAAAACACAATATCAAATGACTTATTTATCACACATCTATTCGGTCAGTAACATGAGACATCACAAAATAGCTTTCATATAATTAATTACCCATGTCACATAAAAAAGCTGCAATTAACCTGTGAAAGTTCGCCATAAATACTGTAATTCATAAGAGTGAGGCATAAAAAGTCAAATTAGCTAGGGTAATTTGCTAAAGAACTTAAACATGAAATCAAATAATTGAACCAAGATGACGAGCAGAGCACGTTCTCTCAAGACAACCAATATAGTTTGAACTCATCTGAATTGAAGTCATTGCCCTTGTCATTTACTACAAAACTTCTCCAAGGCAGTTCGAACAGAAAATGATAACTTCTCCAAGTACTTGTTAGGCTTTCCCATTTTCCATCACGAGGATTTTTTATTTCAATATGTTTTAGATCACACGTCTTCTTTTCCATTATACGCGCTATTTGCTTATACAAGTAGTCCTTGCCTTTGGTCGACCTATAATATGCCTTAACGGAACGGGGATAGCAAATTGAAAAAAGAAAATCTAAAAGTGGCGAGTCCTTCCACAACTTTTTTTGCCAATGTTTTCCAAACGACAGTTGTTGCACGTTCCTAGCTGGAAACAGGACCATTCTTCTGAGATCATCAAGGTCTATGTTCAATGGCACAAAATCATCTATGGTTTCGATGTGAAAGTTGCTTGATAAATCAAGTGTTTCTCTCAGCTTAAGAAAAAAGGACAGATCAATGGGATCGTTTTGAAGAAACATCAGTGTGAGCTTAATATGTGCGGGAGTACTAGATGGAAACAAGAGAGTAGGCATTTTGTCGCCCTCGTAAGAGAAATAAAGTAACTTTGAAGCGTAAACTTGTATATTCATTTGCTTGTTTAAGCACATACTAAGAGTCAATCTCTCTAAGGAAACACAAGTAATATCTATTGGATGATAATTCAATAATCCATGTTTAGGGGTCGTATTGTAATTAGTTATGTATTTAGAGTCGAGTTTGTAAAGTGTATAAGTTAAGGGCCCAAATATGTCAAGATTAAAGTTACTAACCGAATAGCGGTTATAGGTAGTTATTAGCGAAGAGTCGCGATGGTTCAATGGAACCTGTTAGTGTCGTTTCATGTAGTATATAAACAAGTGTCGATGTATTGTAAAAGTTAACAGATTTCATTATATACAAAAGCGTGAGTTTGTGTGTCATGTGTTTGTTCATAGACTTGTTTGATTCGAATACATATATGATCCGGATGGGGCCAACAGTGGTATCATAGCGTCAGATGTTCGAATCAAACCCGGTGTTTCAGTTTGCGTTTCATGCAAGAAACTAAACAGCAAGACACCAATCAGAGAGAAGAAGAACAACTTGGTTCAGGGAATCAAGTTCAATAGCGATTCAGGGAATCGCTTTTAGAGAAGAAATACTAACGATTCAGGGAATCGTTTCAAAGAAGAGAAAGAAGTAGTTGATAGTACTAATGTAAAAGATCCAAAGAAAGAAGTGGTTGATAGTGCTATTGTAAAAGATCCAGAGAGACCGATTGATTCAGGGAATCAATCAAGAGAAGAAGAGACCGTGCGCATACCGGTCAATCAAGAAGAGAGAACAGAGACCGATTGATTCAGGGAATCAATCAAGAGAATAGAGAAGAGACAGAAACTGATCAGAGGATTAGTTAATTCAAAAAAAAGAAATTTGATCAGGGATCAAGTTTGGAGATTAGACAAAGAGAAGAGAGTTGAAATCGATTAGAAAAATCGATTAACAGAAAAAGAGAAGACATCGGTTAGAGAACCGATTCAGAGAAAGAGAAGTAGCATTTGAGAAACAAATGCAAAGACAGTTAGAAAGTCAGAATTGAAGAACAAAGAAAATGAGAGAAACCTATTCGTTAGGCTTTGGAGTAACGAACATGAGAGATGACAAAGAAGAAAAGAAAACTTACCAGTTGTGTTACAACATCAGAGAAGAAAGGTACACAAGAGCAATCGCCAGAGAAAAACGAACTACCATGTGCACTTGCAGCAAAAGAACCAGAAGCAGAAACCCATAGTTGTTGGGTGGTTGTGAATTAGAGATTAAAGGAGATTGTCGTTGATAAACAAGACGCTGGAAAGAATGAAGATGGTATGAAGTCATCAAAGATTGTATTTGAAGACAAAGACGAGAAGACCTGCTACAACATGTTCAAAAATAGAGATGATCTAGTTGAAGACATGAAGATGTTGAAGACACGGATTAATAAATTAGGAAGGAATATTGGATGATAATTCATTAATCCATGTTTAGGGGTCGTATTGTAATTAGTTATGTATTTAGAGTCGAGTTTGTAAAGTGTATAAGTTAAGGGTCCAAATATGTCAAGATTAAAGTTACTAACCAAATAGCGGTTATAGCGGTTATAGGTAGTTATTAGCGAAGAGTCGCAATGGTTCAATGGAACCTGTTAGGGTGGTGGCAGTGGATTCGGCTTGGCCTTCGGCATGAAGCATACCGAATGGTGTTAGTTTTGCCTCTTGCTCGGTTTGAATCGGCATGGAGGTGAGTATCACCAATTCGGCAAAGATCCCCGAATTGGCATGAACATATATTCGAACGTTGGACATTAAATACAAACTTTGACCAAAAAAACTATACGTTGTATAGTTTGAAAAATAGCCGTTTGAGTCCTCCTCAATGAAAGTGATAATCCAAGGGGTCATGTAGAAGCAAGAAATGTAGCAGCAGAAGCTCCAAACCACCATGTTATACATGAAGAATTTAGGAGGTGGTAGTGAAACAGTGAATGTCTCATGTGACTTGAAAGGCATGTGAATGAAATAGTGAATGTCTCATGTGTACAGATATGGCAAAATACTTATCAAAGATGATGCATGTATTACACGTAGCATGCATTTACACGTATACATATATTTAAATTAAAAAAAAAAAATGTATGAGTTAGGCATGGTTGCCACTAAAAATCTATTGTTAGGTATGAGATTGGTATGAGATGAGATGGAGGGATATTATTGGTGGGTGATTAGGCATGAAAAAAACTTTTAGGCATGGTTGCCACCACCCTTAGTGTCGTTTCATGTAGTATATATATAAACAAGTGTCGATGTATTGTAAAAGTTAACAGATTTCATTATATACAAAAGCGTGAGTTTGTGTGTCATGTGTTTGTTCATAGACTTGTTTGATTCGAATACATATATGATCCGGATGGGGCCAACAATATCAATGGTTTCTCGCATGCAGTTGTCAATTGAAAGGTTCAAAGTCTCGAGAAAAGGAAACTTTGATTTTATCATATCGAAAAACGCATCATCTATTGTCGCGCGTAATAGAACCAATTCTCTTACGCTCCGTAGTGTATCCATTCTCATTGTAGCATACTTTGATATTATGGAGCGGTAAGAAAGTAACCGAAGACTTGGGACATCAGAAATTTCCAAGACGTCATTATCTACTAAACTTATTTTCAATTCACGAAGAAAACGAAGGTTTTTCACCATAGTTTTCTTCAGGCACACAGAAAAATCAAAGTCTATGTGTATCTTCTCAAGTAAGCTACAAGAAGAGAATAAGTTATGAAGTGCCCCTTCACTTATGCACACACAATACAGCTCAAGTACACGTAGGAACGAGCACTTGATGACAGGATGTGTATTCACCCTAACCCCAGATCTCAACCATTTGCTATCAGCTCTTAAACTTATGGTATTTAGGTTTACACAAGAGAATATCGCATCAGGAAGTGTAAGCCATCTAACCTCATTCCTAATATTAATAAGCTTCATTCCACACATTGTTAGGGAAAGCTCCTTGAGACAATTTCCAGAAGCTAGTGTTTGAAGCCAATTTTCTAAAGGATAAGGCAATGACGAGTTGTAGATGTCTAAGTGAAGATGAAAACATTCAATTGACATGTTGTCGTTGAGATACCGTAAAAGAGTACGATCAATCAACTTAATGTAGTCTACTTCTTCTTCTTTGGTGAGCTGATCATGAGGTACACATTTAGCGAACCTGAGAGTATGAATGGTAGACCAAGCGTGTAGCCATGATTTGGACAAGACACATGTGCGGGCGGCATCTTTTGCTGGCAACAATGATTGTATATGATGAATCAACTCATGCGGAACATATTCTAATCGAGGTGGGATGCTTATAGTCCCTTCTTCCTCTATTTCTTTAGGTACATCAACTATTTTGAAAATATGATCTAAAAACGCTTTTAAGGATTGAGTAATCATCCTGCAAACTAAAATAAGAATTTACGTACCTTTAAATGTTTAGCAAATATGTCCAAAATCAAAGGGTTTTTGCAGGAGAACCGAATTGAATGAAATCGTTATAAATACTTTTTTGTAATATATATATTTTATTTATTGTTATATATATGTAGGAATTATTTTAAAGATATTTTCTATAAACATTTAGAGATAACTAATTAATTAATCGAATCTTTTCCATTTGTTACATCTTAAAAAGTTTGGTGATGCATGTGGCTTTTTTGTTTAACGGTGTCCAAAATCTGTTGACAAAAATGGTTTGCCAGCAAATGTGTTCTGGTACTTGTAAACAATGTATTAAACAAATTCTTGGTGATTTTAGTGTTACTGATCATTTTACGTAGTTGGGATTGTACTATGTATTTTCATGGCATGTGTTTGATGCGCCATATGTACCTGCTACGATATACACTCTTTGCAACCATGGCATTATCCGAAGGCAGACATAACTTACATACCAGTGTTTTTCATACTTTCTGTGGTGTTGGTTATATCGAATAGTGTCTTTTTTTGGGCTATTTGTTCGGACTGTTACCTTAAAATGTGTTGTTGGACTTTATTGGATTAATCAAATATAATTGGGTTAAAATGTTTAATATCCGAAAAGTTTAGATGTAAATTCGAAGATCTCTAAAATGATCGATGCCCGCCCATCAAAATTCTTTATTTTGATAGCTAAGTTTATTTTATGCTATTGTGTTCTTACAATTTTTTTTTAACAGAGATAACATTTCACTTCTCACAAATGGAGGTAATTTGAACACAACAAGTTACATCGAACATAATGAGCAAAATCGAAATCGACTTGCCAAACAAAATACACAAGGTAACAAGTTAAGCCAAAACAAGACATACACCATAATAGTTGTGACAGACTACAGCAACACCATACAAGAGTGGGGAGAATCATCAAGGTGAGCTTTTGGTAGACACAACCATATGAAGATGTAGCTTGACAAAAGTACATAAAGTACATGAAACATACATAGAAGATAAAACTGAGCATCTTTAAAGGAGCCAGACCTAAACCAAACAGATCTAAAGTCAAAACCCAAGGCAGCAGCAAGTCATCGATGACGGACCACAACAGATCTGAGCAGAAGAGGCCGGATGGTAACGGATCTGAGCAGAAGACAGCGGTGGCGGCAGCGGTGAAGATGGGAGATGACAGATATGTGAGTAAGGGCTTTATTGTGAGAAAGGAAAAAGTAAAAGAAAAGATGGGAGAATGAGGTCCAGATGGCTGGCCAAAACCGACCGCCAGAGAAAGATGAGATTTGTTTGATAAGGGTTAGGGTGGGTTGGGTTTATTTTTAGAGAGAGGTTGGAGAGAGAGGTTGATAACTTATGAATTTGATGTTCTTATAAATTTGATTGCCCAATCTTTTGCTTAGAGTTTTTACTCTTACTAATATAATATGAAATAAGAAAAGTAATATAGAGAATTCGACAAAACCATTTTGATCTCTTACCTTTTATGATTAGAGGGTCTATTTTTTGCTTCAAATTTTTTTTATTTTATCGCATGTATGATTGTTCGTTCATAGTACGTTTTATTTGGTTTTTTTTATAATATATAATTTTGGAGAAATGAAAATTATACTTGCTTAACTAAAAAATACTTTGCAAAATGATAAAAATATATCAAGATATTGTCAAATACTTATCTTATCGCAAATGTACAAATTAATTTACTTAGACCATCTATTGAAATAATGATGAAGTTTATAAGACGATAAATATATTTAGTAAAAGCAATTAACTTAAGGTAACAAAAGTACCTTATAAAATTTCAAAGACATATGTTTAGAAAAAGCGGGTCTAAGAGTTTGAGATATCCATAACTTATAAAAATAATTTTCTATCTTTTTAATTACTATTTGAGCATTATATAACTTGTGAATTTAAAGGTTTGAGGTGATATTTAAAATATCACACTACGTGAATTGATAAAGTCAATCTAGGGCTTAACACTCCTGAGGCGGGCTGAGTTATAGATTGCAGTATATTTGAGCCTCACTATCATGCTAACAACTCAACAATTTATATAAACATTACGCGATGAACAATTAGATAAAACTTGTGTGCATCACACAGGTACACCAACATTACGCAACAAGCATTTTACCTAAAACCTATAGCAGCACCAAAATTAGTGCCAAAAAAAAAAAAAAAAAAAAAAAAAAAACAAAACTGCAATAACTAAACTATAAATCAACAAAATAATTACCACTACGTAAACATTAACAAATATCTTCCAACAATCAACAAAATTGTCACGAGACAGCACAAGTTATAGATTGTTGTATATTTGAGCCTCACCATCATACTAACAACCCGGCAATTTACACAAACATTACGCTATGAATAATTAGATAAAGCTCGTGTGTATAGCACGGGTTCCTCATGCCTCGTATTACAATTATTTATAGTTACATTTTGATTTTTTTACGTTGTATGAATAAATGTTTTACGAAACACCTAACCAAAATATCACAATCATAATTGTATGCCGCATTAAAATTAATTGGTTATGCATGAGTACTCGTCTAATATTTATGAAAAGGTTTATGATCAAGTTATGTTCGTATAACGTATGCGCGTATATAAATAAATACGACACATTAGAAGCTGAATATTTTCATAATAATAATAATCGAATGCTATGAATATAGTTTGTGGTTATCAAAGATTGTTCCATTACTTTAATCACAAATCCACAACTCTTTGCCCATCACTTAGCGCAGTTTGACTATACTCGGTAGTTTATAATTTGATATGATTGATTTTACTATAAATAACCTTCACTTCACTTAATATTTTAGCTTATTTTTCAACAGTTCTTTGACGCTTCCTTAGAGTTCTTCCACAACTTTACAATATGTATATAAATAAATTTTAAGACAATTGCATCATAGAGTTGAGATCTATATAAAATTCATATTTGTGGTACAACTAATGAACCAATTATAGCCATCAATTTTTTATCTAAATTAATAAAAAAATCATTTTCCACCAATCTTCAAGCTCCAAAAATTACACCATCGTGTCGAGAATTAAATTATCTTTCTATAGATATGCATTGTTACATATTTTCAACGAAGTTGTTTTTTTTTTTTTTTTTTTTTTTTTTTTTTTTTTTTTTTTTAAATTTCGCCCAGAAAAATCACATGTGATTCGCAAAAATCAAATCACATATGATTTTAACAAATCACATGTGATTTTTACCTCCTTGTCCGAATCAGGCTCATTGGTAGTGGGATCTTGAACCGGGTATGGTGGATCCTTGGTAGTGGTTCCCGATCGAGTAGTAATGGCACAAGTTGGATCATGCTGGATCGGACCAGGTTCACTTATTCTTTTGTGGAGTTCGGCGAACTGGCTTTCTAATTCAGCTTGTTGCTCTTGAATGAATCCTTCAAGGCCCTTTAAAAGCATCCCCCCTTCCATGGTGAATTGTCCGAGTTCTTTTTCAAAGGCATGACGGATGGTGTATTCGGAACCCTCTTCCCCCTCATGTTTCCATTTTAGATTACCCCAAAGAGTGTAATCATTATTCTGATAAAATACAAGGAGGGAAGGGTCATCATAGATGTCATGGCTAGAAAGGAGAGCTTGCTCATGGTGTGTATTATCGTCACACTCATCGCTCTCGTGTGACCCTCCACAAATTTCGCATATAAGGTATGTGTTAAACAACCTCTTAGGCTCTTGCGACTTTGTGAGATATGCGAACTTCTCTTGTGCCCTCTTCATCCGATTGTCGAGAGATAATGGGCTATTATTCGAGGTAGCAGAGATACTTGTTAATACAAATAAGCCGTAAAAACGTTTATTTATATTTTACGATCTTCTAATGTTTTGTCGATAAAAAACGTAAAATCATATTAACGAAACAAATAAAATACGTAAATGGTTTGAACTAATAGTTTCTAACATATTCACATTTTCACATAAAACACTAAAACAAGTATAAGTGATTTTATGATTTAAGTAATACATATGTACAACAACTAGTGTTTACATATTTGGATAAAATATACACATAACTAGTATGTAGTATATTGGGTAATATAAATGGGTAGAAACTTAAGTATCACAACCCATTGGGCAAATACATTGAATGTAGTTGGGTACAACCCAAAGCCCATAACCCATGGATCTTGACCCATAACCCATTGCATGACATCATGCTTATATCATACATGGATAATATCCATAACCCATGGATCAACCCATACCCAAGTGACTAAGTGCATTGCACTTAAAGATACATTGTATCTAGCCAAAGATCCATGGTTCAACCCATGACCCATAACCAAAATACCCATGGGCAAAGAGGAGCGTTCCACGGATCCCTGGCTTTGTGCTAGCCGGATCCCAAGTGGAAGGGATCCGTGGGATCCGGGAACAGTAGGATTTTTCCTCTATAAATAGTGAGCCATTTCTTCATTATTTCTCAACCCTTTTCAATCCTTTTCTAACACACTTTCTCCCCTGAGTTAAATCTCACTAACCTTAGATCCAAGAGATCTATGTTTGTAGTTTTGTTTTTGTGTGATCTTTTAGGTTCCTCTTAAAGGCAAGATCACCACCTTTGAAGTCGAGCAAGCTCAAGTCCATGAGTTGCCATGCTTCCTCATCATCAAGGCTACTGAAGTCTTCTTGTTGATGATTACTTTCTTTCTTCAAAGAAGTGTAGTGTTGAAGACATTAGTGAAAGATGTCTCAAGTGTCAAGACGAAGATATTAGTGAAGGGTATCTATCGTCTATAGGATAAGCACTTGTGGTAGGTGCTTAGAAGTCAAGACAAAGAAGCATTAGTGAAAGGTGCTTAGAAGTCAAGACAAAGAAGCATTAGTGAAAGGTGCTTAGAAGTGAAGACACAAGACATTAGTGAAAGGTGTCTTGTAGATCTAGTCAAAGGCATTAGTGAAAGGTGCCTTAGATGTACATTCGATTTGGTGTGTTTCGATGTACAAGATAGACTAGTATTAGATCCAAGGATATTGATATCCTTGATGATGTTGTAAAGGAGTAGATCTCCTTTGGGATTAGTCGTTGGTGTAGTGTGGTAGTAGTTTCTCCATTGCAATGGAACTAGGTGCTTAGCCTAGTACCTAATAAAGGGTAGGCGACGTTGTGATAGGATTAGTTCTCCTAAGGTGTGAAAGAACTCGGTGGTTAGCCTAGCATCGTATAAAGGGTAGGCGACGTTGTGTTAGGTGTGGTTCGCCTTGGTGTGAAAGAACTCGGTATTTAGCTTTGTACCGGAAAAAGGTTAGGCGACGTTGTGAAGGCTTCTCCGCCATAAGGAGATTGGTGTAGTGTTTACGAACTCTCGAGTAGGTGACTCGGGGAGTGGAGTAAGGCAAGGAAGGTGTCCTTGTAGCCGAACCACTATAAATACTCGTGTTGTGGTTTTGTGCTTCTTACCCTTATCTTTTCATTACTTATCTTTATATGCTTGTTTATCAACATCCAACACACACACCCAAATAGATTGACATAAGTCAATCTAAATAGTTTAAAAGGAAGTTTTAATTGGTAAAACTATTCAACCCCCCTTCTAGTTTTCCACAATACTCATTACGGTCATTGGCTCGTTCCAAGTATTGTCTTGGTCTTGGACATACTCCTCAATGCGGTCCCATCCTTCTTCTGCACTGAGATTGGAAAATTTTCGGCCAGTCGAGAAGTCAATCCCTTTTTGATCATCACGTGAGACCTTATCGTAAAAGATTTGGACAAGCAACCAAAGGTTGATACCATGGTTTGGGGCTTGTTGAATGAGATCTTTGAAACGAGTCCAGGAGTTAGCGATAGATTCTCCATCTATTTGACGGAAGTGAAGGATTTCGCTCCTGATGGCTGCAGTTCTCCCAGGAGGAAAGAACTTTTGGTGAACTTGGTAGTGAGTTGTTCCCAAGTGAAGATGAACCTCGGAGGTAGCTTATCGAGCCACTCTTTGGCATTTCCTTGAAGCGAAAATGGGAAAAACCGGAGTCTAGATGTTTCCTTGGATGCCCCGTCAGCATAGATAGTATCCACAATTTTTAAAAATTGTTTGATGTGATGAATTGGATTTTCTCTGTGGGTTCCGTGAAATTGACACGCATTCTGGATAAGCCAAATGTCGGTGGCATGCAGCATCTCATTGATCTGTTCGGAAGGGTAGACGATGGCGCCAGTAAATCCAGATGAGGTGGGAGAGGAGTAATCTTTAAGGACTTTTGCCTCTGGTTCATTGATGGGTTCATTGACAGGAGTAGCGGGGATTTCCTCGCTATGTTAGCTCAGATTGTCATTGTTGACAGTTTCAGGAGAATTGGGGGAATGTGTGGACTCTTCGTCAGTCACGACTTCATCAAAATCGATGGCGGTGCCTTGTGGTCCCGACTCATGGAGGGCTCTTCTTCGCTTATATAGCTCTTTATCAGGTTCGGCAAAAGGGTTTTGGTGGAACTACGGGTCCTAAGATGTCTAAGGGAGTTGGTGGGGGGAAAATGGTTGATGTGGTGGCGGGTTATCACCTTCCATGATGAAAAGTGATGGGATTACTAACAAAGTCACGAAGAAGGGGGATAGACTACGAGGAAGCTAAAAATGAGAAAAAATCCTTACTTGATAGGAATCAAGCAAGGGAACCTAAACGAGATAAAAATCTAACTAGCTATTCTATTCCCCGGCAGCGGCGCCAAAAACTTGATGTGCGTACGAAGCGCGCTCGGGGTCAAAGGAACTTCCTTTTCGTCGAGCAAGTTTTTCAACACCCTAGGCAGTGAACCTAATCGTTGTAATGTAGTATTGGGTAAGCCTCGGGTATTGATATCATTCTCTAGGGGAATAGGAATGCTAACAAGAAGTGTACTACGCTAAGGTTGGGGTTGAGGATGATTCTTTTTTATCTTTTATATGTTTTTTTATAAAGCTAAGGGTAAAATCTCGGGGCAATTGGTTTGGGAGTGGTACTTCTACCGATTACTTCTACTATCTATTATCTAATACTACGGGTAGCTATGTCTTTTTTATGTGTGCTCGTATGATGATTAAAAATGTGCTTACCTAGATATTATTACTCCCTAGTTATCTTTTATTGTTGGTTGAATTGTCGCGTCCTTATTCTTAACGCTTTGTGTTTTCTAAGGTCTTAAGGAATGCTTATGCCCTAATTCTTTGAGAATACCTTTAGGTTATTGTCTACGAGGTCCTCTAGATGATTCATAAACTAACTTTAAGGTTATCTTTGGATGTTTAGACTACGAAATCCACTAAGTGTTTCATAAACTAATGTTCACAAAGATTACTCAAGCAATTAAACACAACGATAGCCTAGTGCACTCCTAAGCCATTTACAATTAAGATAAGAGACAACCAATCAATAATTAACAACTAGGTTTCATAGATCTAAGCAAACACACAATTTTGATGTGATGTTTGTTCTTCTGATACGTTACTTATGCATGTATATTATTTTACAACCTATGGCGTATGGTAGATTCATAGCCTTATTGTGTGTAAATTCTGCACCAAGATATAGCAATCGTATAATTTAATTGTTGATAGAGGGTTGCGACCCACTCCATCTTAATCCTTTGGGTAACATAAGGCTTGGAATACCTTAAGACCACTTAGGAAAGTTAATGTGAAGTTTTGATGGATGTTGTATATGTATTCAAGACTTATAGTTGTCCTGTTTCATCCCTTCGACATTGAAACTTATAAACGACTTGGCTGACAAATCTTTGTTGTATTAGAACGAAACAAGAGATTTGAGGAAAATGTGTTATATCATTAAGTGGGTAGGGAGGATTACATCATTTTAAGAAATAAAAACTATGACGCCTACCATTAATGCTTCTTTCCCCAAGTGAGAAGAATGCAGTACATTGATTGAAAACAAATAAAAATGTCCTTAGACATGGTAAGTTTTATATGTAAAACTTGCGAAGGGTAGTGCCATTCCAAGTCCTATCAATAGCGTCGCCCTCAAGGGTTTCCAGCTTGTAGGCTCCATGGCCATTAGAGACTTCAAGAAATTATTTAAATGAAGAGGTAGATACGTGAGACAACCGCGAGATGAAAAGAAAATGTCTCAAAAGAATGGAGATGAAAAATATAGTAAAGGCGAGAGAAGATGCTTTAGATGTGGTGATCCAAGACATCTAGTAGGAGAATGTCCTCAAATACCAAAAGAAAAGAACCAAAAGGCATATATTGGTGGGGCTTGGAGCGATAGCGATGAAGAGACCAAAGATGAAACATGTCTAATGGCGGTAACTTCAAAAGAGGTACGTTTCGAAATCGAATACTATAATGATGACACATCCTCTTTAGATTATCTTGAATTAAATAATGAGTATGATCACCTTTGCAAAATGAGTCAAAAGATAATTTTCAAAAATAAATATCTAAAGCCTAATAAATCTAAACTAGAGAAAGAAATTTTTGAATTGAAAGATAAACTATCTAGACTAAAAAAAGCAAAGAAATTGATGTCGAGTGTAAATCGGGTCAAAACCTTAACATCGAAAATGAGGGACTCAAAGAGGAAGCCTTAGAACTAATCAAATTTGAAAACGGCACTCATTCTATTAAAGAAATGATAGATGCTCAAAAATTCTTCGATGATAAAACAGGTCTAGGCTATTATTTCTCTAAAGCATCAACTAGCGGGACAAAACAAGTCAAATTGTGAAACCCCTGATTGTCGAGTCCACTGGTGACGGTACCCAAAAAGAGGAGGAGTACGGTCCCTTAAATATAAAGGATCGTCCCACATGTAGAGGACCATTCAAAGTAAATGAATATGTCATTTTACCAAAATCCGTTTTAGGTTCTGCACCAAAACATTTAATTGTTATGAACACTAAGATACCTATTGCTAGTATAAGAGAAGTTAAATGATTCTATAAACCAACACCAAACCCAGAGTAGGATTTAATAAATCAACGACTCTGCCACCTAGGAAAATAAATGTCTCTCAAATAAAAGCTAGATCCACACAGCTTATAAAACAAAATCATCCAAACATATATCCCATAGCATGGAATAATAGCTATGTACCTTTGGGATTCTACTCACCTCTTCAACATCCAAGTCAAATGCAACAAATGCATGAGATGTTTAATGCTAACAACTTTGGACCCGTGAAATATTGGGACCATATGTTTGAGTTGTTCTATGATATTATTAGATATGCTTGAGAATCGACCTGGAGCCCGATGAATGGATTAAAGATAGTGGATAGGGCTATAAATGAATCGGACAAACACGAACGGAGCATTGTTCATGTTCGTTCATTTAATGTTAGCCGGACAAATAAACGGACATGAATGCTTAAATGGACGCTTTTTCTCGTTTATTAAGAAAATGAGTCGTTTATGTTCGTTCATTAAGACACTAAATGAACGCTAAATTAACATTAACGATCGAACATAAATGAACGTAAACTTAGTGTAATCAAGAAATCAATTTGGTTCAGTGTTTATCTCATTTTAGTTGTGAAACAGTAGGATTCAAGGGTGTTTGGCACTGCTGCTTTATCTGTCTTAGAGGCCTAAGCAGTTGAGAGAACCTCTTGGTCCATGCTTGTTTAGTCAAATTGAACCCTTATCTGTCTTATTCTTGTACCCATATAAGCTCAAAGTCAAAATTACAAACTTCCTGTCCTTACAGTTTCACTGTTGGAATTTTGAAACATCAAAAGTTTGTTTTGTGTTCAAAAGTTATAAGTATAGCTTGTTTTAGTTTAATTTCATCATTATATACCATTTTCAGTCCTTAAATTGGAAATAAATCTCAAGAAAGTCAACAATTCAGTTTTACATTAAAAGTCAAATGTTGAAATTCTTAGTTTTTGGCCAACAAGAAGGATTTTTCTTGAGCTCAGTTTTGAACCAATCCAAGTGAATCTTGTGGTTTTTAAAACTTCAGTAGGTCTAATTACTTATCATCATTTTTGTAAATTTTTGCTAATTTTTTAGAAAACTCAAAATTGCTTGTGATCATGGGGTTAATTGCCCTGTGCAGGGCATCAAACCTGCACAGGGGTTTAGCAGACTGTGTTGAGCTTGTGTAGGGCTCACCTTGGCTCACCTAGGCTTGATTCTTGGTTTAAACACTCTCACCCAGGTCTTCTCCAAGTTCCAAGTTCTGTTTTCCTGTTTCCAGCTTATTTAGGTGCTTATATTTTAGCTTAAAGTAGGTACCCTTTAACTGTTTTAGCTTATTAGATATAAACATCAAATCATTGCAGAGTGCTAATCAGAGGTTTTAGCTTGTTGTTTTTTGTTCCATTCTAGTTCCTTTAGCATATTAGAGCTTCCCTATCAGTTTGGTAGCCTTTGGATTCAATTTGCTTATTGAAGTGCTTATTTCAATAAGCACTTCCTCATCAGATCCTTATTCCTCCTAACAACCCCCTGTTTTTCCATTTTTCTTATATTCCTTATATTATTTTAGAGTTTTCCTGAAATTTTCAGATTTTTCTAAGTTGTTTTGCTATTTTTCTTAATTTAAATTAGTTTTTAAGTATTTTTAAATAGCATTTAATACAAAAAATTAAGAAAAGGTTCAAAAAAATAAGTTTTCATTTTTATTAAGTTAAGATAAATATAAAAAGCCAAAAAAGTATTTTTCCCAATTTTTCTTAGTTAAATTTGTATTTTTAGATAATTTAATTAGTTTTAAATAGTATTTAATTTCTAGAAAGTTCAAAAATAATCAGAAAAATACAAAAATAGTTTTGAAAACTCTATTTTGATATTTTAGACTTTTCCATTTCATAATTTTATTTTTCTAGCTTAATTTCATATTTTCTTGTATTTTAGGTAATTATTAAATAGTTAAAAATAGTTTTTGATTAATAATAATTAGATAATTAGTTATAAAAATAATTTTCTTTTTCTAAAAAGTTTCTTTTATCATTAGGATTGTAAAAATGTGTTTTTCATATTTTTAGGACTTTTATTTCTTAGATTTCACTTTTTATTTTGTGCGTTTACGTAATTTTTATTTAAACGTAAGTTTTTAGTTTTAAGTTTTAAACGTTCATCACTTTAAATATAGTGATAGCGTTTATTTAATAGATTTTATCTTTTTAATTTTCGTAATTTGTATTTAAGTCGCTTTATTTTATAAACTTTTTCAGTAGTGTAATTATCCTATCAAAATCCTTTCTGATCGCTATCATTAGTGATCATTCCATCGTCTGATCAAGTGTTTAACACACCATTGAGTCTCCGTGGGACATAACGACCCGGGAATTCATTATATTCTCTGATCTTCATTGTATTTGTGTTTAAGCTGTTTTAAGTCTGTTAGACTTGACGGTTTAGCACAAATCAAAATTTTGGCGCAAAATTTTGATCTGTGCCAAACCGTCAAGTCTAAACAGACTTAAAACAGCTCAGACACAAATACAATGAAGTCCTGGAGAATAGATTGAATTCCCGGGTCGTTTAGTCCCAAGGAGACTCAATGGTGTGTAAAACTGATTCAGAGGATGGAATGATCACTAAGGATAGTGATCTGTAAAGGTTTTGATTAGAATTATTACACTACTGATTGACTGGAATAGAATTGGACACAGAATTGGAAAGCACAACAATCAGATGAGAAAAACGTAAACGTAAGTTTTAAAAACTACGTATACGCACAAAATAAAAAGTGAAAACTAAGAAATAAAAGGCCTAAAAATATGAAAATAACATTTTTGGAATCCTAAAAATAAAAGAAAAATATTAGAAAAAGAAAATTACTTTTAACACTATTTAATTAATTATTATTAATTTAAAACTATTTTAACTATTTAATAAATACTCTAAATTATAAGAAAATACAAAATAAGGCTAGAAAAATAAACTTATGATTCTGAAAAATCTAAAATACTATAAAACTAATTTTAAAACTAAAAATATATTTTTCACACTTTTTATTTAATTATTACTAATTAATAACTATTTAAAATACACTTAATTACTAGAAAATATAAAATAAACTTGATAAAATAAAATTTTAACTTGGAAAAATCTAAAATATGATAAAACTAATTTTAAAACAGAAAAGATATTTTTTTTGGCTTTTTAATTATTTATTACTAATTAATTACTATTTTTAACTATTTAAAATTATAATAAATACTAAAAAGATAGAGTAAAATCTGAAACTTTTTCTAAAAATCCTATATGATGACAGAAACCTAAGAAAAATAGAAAAACAAGATTTGCTTATTAAAAAGTTGAAAAGAAAAATCAAAAAGCTAAAAAATCTTAAATAAACGCTATCACTATTTTTATATTGATGTTTTTGTGATTTTTATTTTTGAAAACTACTTATATACTAATAATATGAAACTTTAATAAAAACAAAAAATTTACAAAACACAAATAAGCAGTTTTGATGAGCTTATGACCAAACAGATATGAAAATAAGCTTATTTTTGAGAAATAAGCTCAAACAAGGTCACAACTGAAACAAAAGCTCAAAGAAGATGCAAACAAGCTAGAGAAACTGAAATGAGGCTAAAATATACAAAAAAGCACACTGATAAGCTAAAACAAGCAAATAATCACTTGGCTTTTTCACAGAAGTGGGACAAGCTTGAGGCTTGTTGCAGCCCTAGCAAACAAGTTTCAAAGTGAAAACTAAGACTTGATACTCCAAGAGGACCAGGTTGGCTTTCCAAAGAACCAAAGAACACAAGATTTGAAGCACTAATAAGCTCAATACGAGCTTATCAATTTGGAACCAATAATTGTGCACAGGGCAGAATTATGAAACAGGTGCCACCAAAAAGCTAAGAAATAAGCACTCAAAAAGCTGAGAAACCAAGAACTAGCATTTTTGTATTTTTGTTAAGCAACTAGACTATAAAAATCCAAAACCTTATAAACTGAATCCTACTAATAAGCACTCAGTGAAATTCCAAATTTTATTCAAAAATGACCTTATGAGATTTTGACTTTTCTTAAAAACTAGAAGAGTTGACTAAAATGAGATTTGATTCACTACTGATCACTGAATATGTTGTTTTAAGTTATATTAAGACTTACTTGAGCAAGATTAACAAGTTTTAAACACAAAATCAAGATCTTGCCTATGTAAAATCCAACAGTTAGTTCACAGTTGATGATCAAAGGAATTTTTGACTTTTGCTAACAAGGACTAGATTTTATGACTGAGATGAGTTGTTTAAACACAGTTAGACATATTTCCAACAAGACCAAAGTCCAAAGTACCTTTAAACACAATAAACCAAACACTCCTTTATGTTAACTGTTATGAAGATTTTAAGAGCAAAACACAAATTAAAACCATGAGATTGATTCCATATCTTTTATAATCACTTGTTAAGACTTATTAAGCTTTGAACAACCACCCTTACAACATAAAACTTAAAAATGACCAAAATGCAATTTTAACTGTCAAAATAGAATTTTCATACAACACAAATTTGAAAGAACAAGCTACTAATTTTAAGGCTTAAACACACTTTATTATAACTAGATATCACAAAGAAACAGAAATTGAAGCTAACTAACAACTATAACAATGAAATGCTAAATTGGTCAAAAGTGCTTACAAAAGCTTCCAAGCTTAAAATTGAGAACCAGGACCTGAAACCAATTCCTATAGCTTCCCAAGAAGCACTATACCAAGGCCATCCAAGATAAACCCTGCTCCAGCTGTGAACACCTTCTCCAAGTGATTTTTGATTTTTCACCTATTTAATTAGTATTTTTGTGATTTTTGACCTTTTGAAGCTAAACTGAATTTTAATGTTTCTAATAGCTTATAAAAGCTATATGGGAGCTTATGTGACCTATTTCAATCCATATAATCAACTTATAACAACATTTGATTCACATGAGATTTTTGAAATCTTAAAATGCATAAACTGAAATTAAAGCTTGAAACTTGAAATTGCTTATTAAAAAGGATTCTAGTACACTTGAGATACTTAAACAAAGCACTTGTAAATGAAAACATACACTTTAAAAGCTTAGATAAAAAAAACGACTAAGACATAATTTAAATTACACTAGATATGTGATACAATGCCTTTCTCTCTCTCTTTATAGACTTTAAGCACTCCTTGATGTACTCTGAATGTTTCCCACCACTTTTGAGCCATTGGATTGGCTAGAACCATCATATCCGTCCATTTGTGATTTTGGCGCCATTTTTCCATTTAGCAGGTTTAATCATTTAATGAATTTGGTTTAGCCAATTAAGAGTTTTGTTGTTTAGAGGGGGTGGAGGGAACATAGCATGGAGGGGAAGTTGAAAAAGTGAGCAAACCATCTCTGGTTTTGGAGATTCAGGCTTGGAAGAGAGGGAGCTACAGTAGATGGTTTCTTGGGCGCGTTTTTTCTCTGGTTTGACTTTGGTTGACCGTGGTTAATAACAAAGGGTCCAAATTGGTTGTGGCTGGGGTTCACAATGTATTGTGGCCTGGCTCAAGGGTCAGCCACAGGGGGTCAAGGGCCAAGGGTTTGGGCTTGTTTTTGGACTTGGATTTTGGGCTTGGGTAATTATGTTGTGTCCGTTTGGTTTAAGTAATAAACAAGGACCAAAAATGCAAATTTGCCAAACTTCAAGGACTGATCTTGCAAATTTTTCAAACTTCTCACAAGGACCAATGATGACCAACATTGATAAAACAAGAACCCTTTTTGCCTAAATTCCATTTTAAAAGTCCAAGGACTAATTTTGCAAAATTTCAAAGTTTGAGGGCCTTTCTTGCCAATTGACCAAAGAATCATTCAAGGATCATTTTAAACAACTTAGAATACTTCAGGGACCTTGAATGATAAATTTCCACATTTTTGAATTCCAGGGACTAGATTTGACAACTTTTAAAACTTGGGGGACTAAAACTGCCAATTTTGCAAACTTGATACATTTTTCATCTGATTTTGATATTTTTGCATTTAAAACACATAAAACACTGATTTGTGATATTTTGATCATTTTGATGTGTTTTTGAGTGTTTTCAGATGATTTTGCAGTTTAGATTATGTAAAAATGATGAGTATTTAGACACTTATCAACAAACAATCATAAACTTATTTAAATTATGCACAATATATTGTTTTATAAGTATTATTTTTTTAAACAAACCAATTTTAAAATTATATAATTAAAAGATATGACATATGTACATAAATAGATAAATGAACATAAATGAACATTAACGAATGCATAATCGGACGTTCACGAACATAAATGAACGGGCGCGACTTTTGTTCATGTTCGTTTATTTAACTAAATGAACATAAACAAACTTTTACCGAACGGTTCATGAAACGTTCACTGAATATTCAGTTCGTTTACAGCCCTAACAGTGGATGTACAAATCACATGATGGGAAATCGTAAGCTATTATCCTCATATCAACCATGCAATGAAGGTAAAGTCACATTTAGAAGTAAACTCAAAGGTAACATTATTCGCAAATGTACGATTACTCACAACTCTCTTACAATCACAAATGTTGAGCATGTACCTCTATACCAAAATGAAAAATGCGATAAAAAAGGTTCATATGTTTAAGCTCAAACTTTATTGAAATCAACTATAATGTCTTAGATACGCACTATAAAAAATTGGGATAAAAAACCATTTGTTTACTATGCGGATATGAGTGTGCAGCTGTGACAACAAACTTGTTAAAACTAAACACCTACACCAAACCAAAAACTTTGACCAAACGTTCACTCAATATAAACTCAAAATTTTCAATCAAGTTTAATATCTTAGCTAGGCACTACAAAAATTGGGGATCAAAAGGCATCCGTTTACTATGTCAACAACTTATGTTTCCACGGTTGCACATTTGTGAAAACAAACTGTCCAAAATAAGTTGTTGTACGGAAATGGAAACTGTGAACAAACAGTTTGTCCATTTTAATATCTTAAAAAATTGGGTAGTTGATTCCTTTGTTTACTATGCGAAGATCGCATTATCTTACGAGTGCGCAACCGTGACAAATAATGTTTTTTTCCAAATCACAACAAAGAACACATTCCGAGTGAATGCATTTTATTCCAATATGGAGCCATGAAACCAAAACTAGTTACTCAAACTAATACCGCAACAAGATTTCAAACAACATGCTTCGAACATTATTGTTGTCGAATAACTTAATGATTTAGTAATATTTGAAACTATGAGATAACAACTGGTTAATTTTTTAATTTCAGAAAACAATCAGTCAATTTTTCTTAGAAATTAATACCATATACCCAAAAAGCATAGCCCTAAGGGCTACCTAGTCATTACTATACAAAATAAGTTACAACCAAAATTTGTTCAAACAATAAAGCATGACAAGTTTTATTTTATTTTATTTTTTTTACTTTTTTCAGATGATAGATTAGTTCGTTTCTAAATATGTCCCAACAAATATCGACTTGCTTCACTAATTTATCAGCTCATATGAATGAGATAACAATACATCACAAAAATATCTTTCTCCTTTTAAAAAAGGGAAATGATATGTACACGAAACAAATTACTTTGCACACAGAATTTTGAGAGGAAAAGACATTAATACCCTCAAAGAATCTTGTACGTTTTTCAATTAATCCTCCATCTCTTTTCATCAATCTAGCACCGAAACCCACAATACCCCTAATTAAACCACCGGCAAATAATTTTAGCCATCCCTCCAACAGTTGCGTTAGTATCATCTCTAACAATATTTGAAAAATATGATTAAACCCCAGACCCACTCACCCACAATACCCCTAACATTAATATTAATCAGATTTTGATCGGCCGCCGACGCCCGCCAACGCCCAAGCACAACCTGCCGTTTACCAGACTGTATTTTACAACAGTTGCGTTGGTCAGTACGGGAAGCATAGGAGATTGTGAGACAGATTTATGAGGTTCAAAACTGTGATACGACGAAGAAAGTATAATATCTTCGTGGCTTCTAAAGTAATTCACAAAGATTCAAGAAATGTTGATCAACAATAAATATGGTGAGTACTGGAATCGACGAAAGGAACTCAGATTATGATTTAACTGTTTGCAAGGATGAGATGAGCTATATTTATTATATTTTGATAGGTGTATTGATAGTTTGATACAACTCTATGTAATACCGGTTTTATGTAGCAAAATGCAATTAGTTATGTGATATTACTGGATTGGATGTTACCAGTGATCAGTGGTAGAAGTATAGTGGAAATGAAATGGTCAAAAGGAAATAGTCAGGGCATTATTGTCTTTTGATCTAAAAATTCTGTGTACAAAGTAATTTGTTCCGTGTATATATCATCTCCCTTTAAAAAACCATAACCGTGTAATTTATACATTACCTATTACTCACATGCAAGTTACTAATAGTTGTCATCATTAAATGTCTAACACATAATTTGATCAAGAAACCAAAACAGTTTATCTATTTATTTATTTTTTCTAACAAAATTAATATGTGTAAAATTTCAAACTATTGTGTTTCATTATTCATAAGGTCGACTACTGCCTCTAATAGCTTAGAATTTTTATTAAGATTGTTATGTATACGTGTAATGCTATTAGAGACACCACTGGTGCTTTAGTTCAATGGTAAGAGTGCTCGTGCTTGAGTCAATAGACCCGACTTTGAGTCTCTTCCTTGGCCTTTTGGCTCAGATAGGTACCAATCTCTGCAAAACCTATGGGCACACTGAAGAGACTTTGTGGAATAAGAGTTCAGGGTCCGAGTCTTGGCTCGTACTCACTTCAGTTGGTGCACCACTAGACCAGGAGAGTTTTCGAAGCTATTCCTTGTGGGGTTGACAATGACTGGTGCCAAAAAACCAATCGGGGTCAGGATGTTCCCGTCATCTACACCTTTTGTGGAATGCTATTAGAGACAAACAAACAATATGATGATGATAATAACAATAAAATATAAAGTGTAGAAACAATACAGTAAACCTTTTGATTGTTTAGATTCAAAGAACACCAATAAGAAAAATGTCGAGGCATGTATTGCTTATAGTTTTCTTAAGACAAATTCATTCTTTTCACGGTGTTTGAGATTCATGAACGTCTATCTCCCATGATACAACAACAAAGGATAACTTTGTTTGCACAAACTGTTTATCAAGATGAACCAATGTTTTTCTTCCCTCTATTACGAACAAGGACGGGCCAAGGATTTTCGAGAGGGTGTTACACACTTGCCATTTGGGTTAACTAAGTTACACCATAAAAAACGAAAGTAGCAAAATGATAATATTGGGGGTTGCCCATACTAAAATCGAAAGTTTTTGATAACTTTTGCACTTGGTGACCTAAAATCGGGTGTAGCCCGTACCACACCTGACACTAATGTAGGTCCGTCCTTGATTACGAACGGATACACGAAGAATCAAGATAAATGAAAAGAGAGGATAAAGTAGTATTTCATTGGTTTACTAGAAATGAGAATATAGCTGTGTGAATTTATAGTGAAAGGAGATCAAGAAAAAAGTTTGAATAATTAATTATACTAATGACTTATTAAGACAAAATTAATTTGTCCCACATTTGACCATACATCAACTTTTCTATTAATACTCATTAGTGTATTTGATGATCATCAATTGTTATTCAAATTTATTTGACCATTTGCTCTTAACATTTTTTTTGTTTAAACTCTCATTTATTACTACTTATAGATAGATTATAAATTATAAATCATACATACAGATTAGGGTAAATCGCTCAAAAAATTATCACACTTATGGTCATTTTAAATTTAAGGGTGGTGATTTGCACACTACATTGATTGGTTGTGACACTCTAAATTAGAGTGTATTGACACTTATACCCTCACATGATTTTTACTCATTTTCACCCTGAAAGGGTATAAATGTCAAGACACTTTAAATTAAAGTGTCTCAATCAATTTGAGGAATGTACAAATCACCTCCCTAAAATTAATATACATAAAAGTACATGGGATCCAAAAAAGAAGACATAAATACATATAAAGAATATATTTTTTGTTGATCCATATTTTTGTTGATCCCCATGTACTTTAATGTACTTTTCTTACTTCTTATCATTTGACTTAGGGCACATAATAGAAAAACCTTTTTAAATATGATACATTTTTATGTGATTTTTCCTATAGGTTAAAGATAGATCAATTGACAAGTGTTCTACAGTTATAAGAAATGAAATCCAAAATATTTGATTTCACCACCTAAAATCAACTACCACGCATTCAAAATATTCAATAAGACAAGTCACCATTCATTCATCCTACTTAAACACCCCAGCAACTTATAACCTACTCACCACTCAATTTAATACCTCCACCATCACCCTTCATTACTTCTCTTCTTTAATCACCCTTTCACACACCCACCTTTTGAAACAACAACAACAACAAGCTCTCATGGCTTTTGATTTTGTTCAGTGGCTATGCTACCACTAATCATCATTCATCATAGCGTGTTATTATAAAACTTTAATTAAAAAGGGATGGAGATGGTCTCCATGGGTTCAAGCCTCTGTTCAGAAAGCCGTGTTGCTAGGTAGAAACGCAAGCACTTTCTGTTAACATTCTCTGTGTATCTACTAACTTCCTTCTTCATAGTTTGAGATATGGGTATAGTTAACATTTGTTTAAAATCTATAGTTTGTATGGACACTTTGCACTTGAGGTTTGTTACAGTGCACTTGCTTATTTAAAGAAAGTTATGGGAATTTTTGTTTGTAAAATATTGTTTGGTATTTATATATTATACTATATTTTAGAAAACTGTTTTATTACTTTTATGAAAATTAGCCGAATTTTGGAATTTGTGTGGGTTTAAAGTGAAAATATTGTTGTGTATGATTGATTTGCAAAAATAGTTTTTTTATTTGCATTGTTTTGCATCGTAAAGCTATTCCCTAGAATGGGAAAAAGCTTATGATAAATGTTGCTTAAATAAGCTAAGTCTTTCAATAATCATTGTTCTTTTGTTTTGCAGCTTTGAAGCTGGTGGCTGGTGAGAAGAATTTGAGAGCTTTGAGGCTAGTATGAAGTATTTAGATTCTGTCAAGTATTGCTTTTTTAGTTTCTAGCTATGTATGTTAAGTTGCAGTCTGGGTGTTGGTTAATTATTCAGTACTTATATGTATTCAACGTACTTTGTTTTGAATATAATTAAGTATGTGATTTAGGTCTCTGTGTATGTGTTAAAAGGGAATGTAGGTTGCAGATGTTATGAACATGTGGGGGTGGGGGGGGGGGGGGGGAGGAGGCGTGGTTGTTTGTAGAAGGGTGTGTTTATAAGTGGGATTATCACTTGGAAATGAATATATATGTTCGGATGATTTGAACTGAATAGATTTTGGTAAAAAAAAACTTGAAGATTTTGAAATACGACTAAAAATAATGGTGGTAAGAACATTAGAAACAAGATCATCCTAAATAGCTACAAAATTTAAACAAAAATGGTTCCATGTTAAAGATGGGCTCGTGGACCACAAACAAGGAGACATTGTAGAAATATTAGAAAGCATAATTAACAAAATATAACTTCAATCCAAGTACATACATGAGAGAGGTATTGATCAAGCAATAAACAATTAATATTACTTTTTCAATGGGGATGATTGGCCGGAGTTGCTAATAACTAGAGTATAAAAACGATGCAGAAATCATCTAGAGATGGAAAGGGTGTATGAAATACAAACAAGCCCTTCCTTAATGTAACCATATATATATATACTCCTTACAAGCTGAGGAGTTAATAGTTTATCTTAATTGAGGTTGGTAGTTAAATCTATCATGATATTGTATGTTGTAGTAATGCATGACTCCGTTTCGGCTAAAAAACATAAGGTCATCTCAGCATGTACCATGTACTCCAGAGTCACTCAAGCCACACTTGACATGCCAAACCAAGCCCAAGTTTCCTTTAGCAGACGCCTCTTGAGCTCGCTGTAATATGGACCTTATCATAACGAAGCCACTCTACTGATCTAGGCAGATAGACCAACATTAGTCCTCTTTAAATGGTCTTGGAAACCCATAATATAACCATTCAACCGCGTTATAGACTGCTTAGCTTATCTCACGAGTCACCTGGCTAATGAGTCCAAAGTCATGGCTAACAAGCACCATTCAACTAACGAGTATCCAAAGAAATGATTAGTAGGCTCATCCAATAGCAGCATATGGGGTTGCTTAAAGGTTAACCACGCAAAAATCAGACGGCTCTTTTGACCATCCGGAAAATGCTTCATAGGCATCACTTGGGCTTTCTAGGTCTGCCCATATCTACCAATAGAAGCCCGCATACTCTCCTCTTCATTGCCCGAATACTCCATCATATATACCAAAGCTGACATATTCATATCGAGTTTTTCAGCTAAGTGTTGGTACTTTGTAGTACTCAGTAATCCGTAGGTGATTGCGACATTTCACTATGCCTTCAAGAAGAGTCAATTCCCCTGCCATCAGCTTCAGAAGTGTACTATTACCAGGTCCACTGGTTCCCGCCAATGCCACACGAGAATCCAAGTCGACTCAAAAGTCAAAACACTAGTATATGCCGTTAATTATCAGGTGTGTAATCAAAATTAATCTTAAGTTTATCACCACATAGGAAAATTAATGGGTTCGTATTCCTTCCAAAAAGAATACGAGTAAAAGACTTGGTCAATTTTATCATTACACAAGTTTCACACTAAAGTTTATCACCACATTGGAAATTAAAATAAGATATGCTTTATAAATTTTAATTACAATGCGCATTTATAATTAACAAATTCAAGTCTAGCATGCTATACACTAAGAAACACATAGTTTCATTTGATTTTTAATAGGAGATGCCATATCTATTGCCCAAAATATATCCTATTTTAACAAAATCAATTTATGCGACTCAAACATCGTCCCAAGACAATGAACAATATGAAGAGTCACATAAGCGTAGTTCTTATGTGTCACACACACATAACACATTGTGCGTCTTCAATCTTTTCATTATCATTGCTCATAAAGAGTCTTTTCTCGGTCTCAAACCAAGGTTAGTGAAGGAATATCCTCACAAAAAAATTTAACAGGGGGGACACAAATGTCAAGCCATTAAATTATAGTAATAAGGTGAACCATATTAACCTCATATATCTTGGCATTAAGCCATTCACCATGTTTGCCTCTAGGATGCTGACAATTTCATCGTCGTTTTCTTAACACTATATACACCTCAATGTGCATTAATCAATTAAAACCAATATATGTAGTAATTCTTCATTAATGACATTGGGGCTATACTTACATTGTCAAACAATGCAACATAGTCAAACAATGCAATATTCTTGGAAATCCTTTAAAATTATACATATGTATATTTTTTTAATAAATATTAAAGACATGTTAAACCTTGTTCTAATATGAAAACACATTTTTCAATCACTCGTTCCATATTTATAATACTTAAACTTAAACACAAAAGCACATGTTTGAAATTTTCCAGAAAATAATTGCATGAAAAGGGATAATTAGTCCAAAAAGTACCTCTATACCAAAATGAAAACTACGATAAAAATGTTCATTTGTTTAACCTCAAACTTTATTAAAATCAATTATAATTTCTTAGATACACACTATAAAAAATTGGGATAAAAACCATTTGTTTACTATGCGAATAACGCATTTTTCTAAAAGTGCAGTTGTGACAACAAACTGGTCAAAACTAAACACCTACACTAAAATAAAAAAATTGACCAACCGGTTCACCCATTTAAGCTCAAGCTTTTCAATCTAGTTTAATGTCTTAGCTAGGCACCACAAAAATTGGGGATCAAAAGGCATTCGTTTACTATGTCAGCAATTTATGTTTTCACGGCTGCGCATTTGTAAAAACAAACTGTCCGAAATGAGTTAATGTACGAAAATGGAAACTGTGAACAAACTGTTCATCCATTTTAATATCTTAGCTACGCACTATAAAAAATTGTGTAGTTAATATCCTCACTACCTACAAAAAGCCGGAGGTCCTTTCTACCTTTGGTAGAACTGGAAGCAGCCTCTCTACCTTAGGTAGGGTTAAGGCTGTCTACATCTTAACCTCCCCCAAACACCAGAAACGGTATTGGGTACCCATAACCCCGTGGAAGACGGCATTGGGAGTTACTTTACTTTTACAACAAAAACCACATTCCAAGTGAATGCGTTTTATTCCAATATGGAGCCATGAAACTAAAACTAGTTACTCAAACCAATACAACAACAAGATTTCAAACAACTTTTGAACATTATTGTTCGCTAATAACTTAATGATTTAGTAACATTCGAAATTATGAAATAACAACTGGTTAATGGTTTAAGTTCTGAAAAGAATCACTCAATTTTTTCCGTGAAATAAATATCATATACTCAAGCATAGCCTAAGGGCTACCTAGTCATTACTATACAAAATAAGTTACAACCAAAATATGTTAATAATAAAAGCATGACAAGTTTTATTTTAATTTTATTTTATATATATATATTTTTTTCAAATGACAAATTAGTTCGTTTCCAAATATGTCCCAACAAATGTCGATTTGCTTCACTAATTTATCAGCTCATATCGAGGAGATAATAATACATCACAAAGATATGTATTTTCTCCTTTTAGAAAACCATAACCGTGTAATTTATACATTACCTATTACATGCAGGTTACTAATAGTTTTCATCATTAAATGTCAACACATAATTTGATCAAGAAACCAAAACAGTTTATCTATTTATTTATTTTTCTCTAACAAAATAATATATGTAAATTTTCAAACTATTGTGTTTAATTGGGTTATAGTACAAAAAAGTTACCAAAGTTTTCCAAAAAATTGTCCTAAGTTACTATAGTTTCATTTTGTTCATTCAGGTTACTGAACTTTTGGAAGCATACACTTTGATAAATTCAATTTTAGTCTGAGTAACCCGCATGTATATTTTTTTAATAAGTTCAGTAACCTGAGTGAATAAAATTTTAAAGTTCGATAACCTGAACTTATATTTTTATAACTTCAGTAACCTGAGTGAACAAAATGAAACTATAGTAACTTAGGACAAATTTTTTGAAACTTTAGTAACTTTTTTGTACCATAACCCGTGTTTAATTAATCATACGGTCAACTACTGCCTCCAATAGCTTAGAATTTTTATTAAGATTGTTATGTATATATGTAATGCTATTAGAGACACCACTGGTGCTTTAGTCCAATGGTAAGAGTGCTCGTGCTTGAGTTAATAGAACCGGTTTCGAGTCTTTTCCTTGGCCTTTGGCTCAGATAGTGTTATGTATTAGTCTTCATATTAGTGAGAGTCTAGCGTGGTTAAGTGTTAAGTTTATTATGTTAGCCGAATACAGTTAGGATAGCATAAAGGATCGTTGGGTTGGCTTGTGTCCCATGCCCAACCCGTTTTCTTTCTTGCTTTTTATCACAACCAACCTTGTGTCCATGTACAAGTCGGTTTCCCTTCCCCCTCATCTCTATAAAAGGAGGTGAGGGGGGAGGTGTCTTGTCACACATTCTTTCTTTACTAATCAAACATTTGGTTAGGGTTACTTACTTGTGCTTGTTCTTTACTTTAGTGTCAAATATATCAACTGCTGTGGTGCTTGTGTTCTTCATTCGTTCTCGAGGTAATCCACTCTAGTATCCAGGTTGTTAGACAATCGAATTCTAACAAGTGGTATCAAAGATCAGGTTCGCGGGTTTCTCTGGTTTACTAGGATTGATCGATTGAAGGTTTTCTTTTTTATGTTTTGGTGTTCGTTTTTACTGGAAGGAGCAGAAGCTTGATTTTGCTTGGGCTACCAGATTATCGACTACAACAGAAAAGGAGTACTTGTTGTTCGGTTCCTGATCAACAAGGTTGGAGTAGGTGATTGACACGTTAAAAGGTTCTTAAGTTTTCTGAGTTGTCGAGGTATCAACACAGGTTGAAGAAAATTTAAGGGGTGTTGATGTTGGTTTGTGAGAGTTATAAATTTAAGGGGTGTTGATGTTGATGTTGGTTTACTATTAATACCCATCAGTGTATTTGATGATTATCAATTGTCATTCAAACTCATTTACCATTTGTTTCTAACATTTTTTTGGGTCCAAACTCTCATTTATTACTACTTATAGATTATAGATAGATTATAAATTATAGATAATACATACAAGGGCAAATTGTACAAAAATTTATCACACTTATGGTCATTTTAAATTTAAGGTACTTCAATTTATCACTCTCAATTTATTGTATCCAAGTTATTCTTTGTTTAATGTAAGTTTTTTTGGACTTTTCAAAAGATGTTATCGGACATTTTTTCAGTTGAGTTGGTTAATTAATGACATATATCGTTATAATTAAGAATTTAAAAGTCATTCCGGCTAAAACTATGAACGGTAATCGTTTTTGAATAATTGAAAAAACCTTATATTACACAAAAAAATAACTTCAATACTTTAAATATGATACATTTTTGTACGATTTTACCTATAGGTTAAAGATGGATATATTGACAAGTGTTCTACATTTATCAGAAATAAAATCACGATATTTAATTTCACCACCTAAAATCAACTACCACGCATTCAAAATATTCAATAAGACAAGTCACCGTTCATTCATCCTAGTTAAACACCGCAGCAACTTATAACCTACTCACCACTCAATTTAATACCTCCACCATCACCCTTCATTACTTCTCTTCTTTAATCTTTAGACTTGAAGCCAAAGATCGATGGCGTGATGAGGGACTTTATGGAGCAAGTCATTGAATCGAGTCCATGCCTCGTAGAGAGATTCACCTTGACGTTGTTGGAACATCAAGATTTCATTCCTAAGTTTAGTAGTTCTCCACGGTGGGAAAAATTGGGCAAGGAAACAAGTGGTGAGATCATCCCAACTTGAGATGGATCCGGTGGGAAGTCGCTCAAGCCAATTACTAGCTTGGTCCCGTAGAGAGAATTGGAAGAGACGCAAGCGCGTGGTCTCCCGTGTGGTAGCATCAAGGTCGACGGAATTAACGATTTTAAGGAAATCCTTGAGATGCTGATTAGGATCTTCGGAACAAAGTCCATGGAATGCACATCCGTTTTGCACCAACCGGATGGTGTCGGATCGCAGGGCCATAGTTTGAGCTTGAGCGGGGAGCTTAATGGTGTTCCTATATCCTTGGTGGCTTGGTCTAGAGTATTCACCAAGAGTACGGCCTCTTGGCGGGTCAATGAGTTATGGCGGGTTATCACCTTCCACGATGAAAAGTGATGGGATTACTAACAAAGGCACGAAGAAGGGGGATAGACTACGAGGAAGCTAAAAATGAGAAAAAATCTTTATTGATAGGAATCAAGCAAGGAACCCTAAATGAGATAGAAATCTAACTAGCTATTCTATTCCCCGGCAGCGGCGCCAAATACTTGATGCGCGTATAACGCGTTCGGGGTCAAAGGAACTTCCTTTTCGTCGAGCAAGTTTTTCAACACCCTAGGCAGTGAACCTAATCGTTGTAGTGTATTATTGGGTAAACCTCGGGTATTGATATCGTTCTCTAGGGGAATAGGAATTCTAGTGAGAGATGTACTATGCTAAGGTTGAGGTTGAGGAAGATTATTATTTTTTTATCTTTTTTATATTTATTTAGAAAGCTAAGGGTAAAATCTCGGGCTTTGAATTTGGGGGTTTGGTACTTCTACCGATTACTCTACTATCTAATTATCTAAACTAATGGGTAGTCTATGTCTGTTGATGTGTGCTCGTATGATGATTAAAAATGTGTATACCTAGATACTATTACTCCCTAGTCATCATTTATTGGTGGTTGAATTGTCAAATCCTTATTCTTAACGCGTTGTGTTTTCTAAGGTCGTAGGGTATGCTTTTATCCATAATTCTTTGAGAGTACCTTAAGGTTATTGCCTACGAAATCTCTAGGTTTCATAAACTAACTCTAAGGTTATCTTTGGATGTTTAGTCTACAATTCCGCTAAGTGATTTATAAACTAAGGTTCACAAAGATTACTCAAGCATTAAAAACACAACGATAGCCTAGTGCATTCCTAAGCCAATTACAATTAAGATAAGAGACAACCAATCAATAATTAATAACTAGGTTTCATAGATCTAAGCAAACACACAAGAAATTAGTCGGACATGTTAAACATGCAAGCATATACACATTCATTCGAAGACATAATGAAATCAATGAAGTAAAATACTTATCTTGATGTAAAATAGGGTATGGGAACCCTAAGATACTGTCCAAACCGGACTACAATCGTTTTTGGTTTTTACTCCACAAGTCTACCCCTTAGAATTCTGAAAATTCTATTTCTATATATAGTTTTACATTCGCGACGGCGTCACCTTATAGGTGGGACGTCGTCAGATCGCCGTCATTAGGGTTTCATCTTGGCCAAGTCATTGATGGGACGACGTCACGCTGTGGTTGTGACGCCGCCAGTCTTCAGCAGTGACGTCGTCTGAATCTGGATCTAGGCCTTCTGAGAAGAAAAGTCTTCGTGACACCCTTACTCTTCAAAGCCTAACGCCGTCAGGTGTAATTCTAGCAGCTTGAGCTTCTTTGATCTTGACTTAGCCATTTTCTTCATATATTCACTCCTTTTCGTCCAAAAATGCATCATTCCAGCATTTTGCTTCCAAGAGACCTAAAAAGATAAAAAGAACGAAATTAAGCAGTAACGGATATAAAAGTGTCCGATTAAGGGCTTAAATGACCTCTTAAATGTGTACGTTTTAAATTCTTATCAATAAGGTGGAAATTTTTATGTATTAGTCTTCATATTAGCGAAAGTCTAGGGTGGTTAAGTGTTAAGTTTACACTGTTATTAGTCGAATAGATTTAGGATAACATAAAGGTTCATTGTGTTGGCTTGTGTCCCAAGCCCAACCTGTTTTCTTTCTTGCTTGTTATCACAACTGACCTTGTGTCCATGTACAAGTCGGTTTCCCGTCCCCCTCATCTCTATAAAAGGATGTGAGGGGAGAGGTCTTGTCACGCATTTTTTCTTTACTAATCAAACGTTTGGTTAGGGTTACTTCCTTGTGCTTGTTCTTTACTTTACTTTCAAATATATCAACAGCTGTGGTGTGTGTGTTCTTCATTCATTCTCGAGGTAATCCGCTCTAGTATCTAGGTTGTTAGACGATCGAATTCTAATAGATACTTACCCATCTCTACAAAACCTATGGGCACACTGGAGAGACTTTGTGGAACAAGAGCTTTGGGGTCCGAGTCTTGGCTGGTGCACACTCAAGTTGGTGCCCCACTAGACCAAGAGAGTTTCTGGAGCCATTCATTGTAGAGTGGACAATGGGTGGTGCGAAAAAGGCACCCGGGATCAGGATGCTCCCGCTAATTTAGATCTTGTATGGAATGCTATTAGAGACAAAAAAAAAAACAATAAGATGATGACAAATACAAGAAAATATAAAGTGTTGAAACAATAAAGTGAACCTTTTGATTGTTTAGATTCAAAGAACATGAATAAGAAAAATGTTGAGGCATTTGATGCTCATCGTTTTCTTAAGACAGATTCGTTCTTTCCATGATGTTTGAGAATCATGAACCTCTATCTCGAGGATACGACAACAAAGGATGACTTCGTTTGCACAAAAGGTTTATCAAGGCGAACCACTGTTTGTCTTCCCTCTATTACGATTTACGAATGGATACACGAAGAATCAAGATAAATGAAAGGAGAGAATAAAGTAGTATTCCTTTGGTGTACTAGAAATAATAATATAGCTATGAATTTATAGAGAAAGGAGATCAAGAAAAAAGGTCGAATAATTAATTATGCAAATGACTGATAAATCAACTATTAATACCCATTAGTGTATTTGATGACCATCAATTGTTATTCAAACCCATTTGTCCATTTGCTTCCAACATTTTTATTTTTTATTTTTTATTTTTTATTTTATTATTTTATTATTTTTTTTTGTCTAAACTCTCTTTTTTTACTACTTATAGATAGATTATAAATTATAGATCATACATACAAGGGCAAATCGCACAAAATTTTATCACATTTATGGTCATTTTAAATTTAAGGTGCTTAAATTTATTTTTCTCAATTTAATGTATACAAGTTATTTTTTGTGTAATGTAAGTTTCTTTTGGCCTTTTCAAAAGATGTTATCGGACATTTTTTAGTTGAGTTGGTTAATTAATGACATATATCGTTATAACTGAGAATTTAAAAGTCGTTTCGGCTAAAACTATGAACGATAATTGTTTTTGAAAAGCTGAAAAAACTTTGTATTTGTTAAAATAACCAGATCTGCTCTTAAATCAACCACAACACAATCAATTCACCCAGCCAACCACCCCTTGGTGAAATCTTTTATTAACTGAATAGTCAAGAAGATGAGTCCACAAAACGTGTGCTCACCAAACAAATACACAAGACAAAGATAGTCCCTTTCAGAAGGATTCTATCTATCACACTACAAAGACTGTAATACAATAGAACCTCACTACAACCCTCAGTAATACTTATCAAACTGTAAACCTGATCAAGATGATCAAAGATAACCAATATCAACAATACCAGACCAAACTTAAGAGAGAAAGATATGCAGATGTTTTTTGTGAGAGAAACAATGTGAAGAATCATTCCAGCCAAGAGAGAGAGACCAGCTTATATATCAGCATAAAATACAAATCAACCCCTCAAGATATAAAACCTGCTACTAATAGCCAAACATACAAACATTAGAACATATTGGCATAACAAGCCCTTTGACTTAAAGTCAAACATGAGCTTGTATCCCAACTCATATATTTCAACACCCCCTCTCAAGCTCATGGCTTGAACAAATCTATTAGACCCAGCTTATCACAAAACAACTTATGTTGAGAAACACTCAACCCTTTAGTAAATATATCTGCAACATTGTTAGCAGAAGCAACTTTCAAAGTTTTAATAACTCCTGAAGATACTTTCTCTCTAACAAGATGTAAATCAATCTCAAAATGTTTGGTTTTTTCATGAAAAACTGGATTAGCAGCAATCTGAATAGCAGAACTACTATCACAAAATAAATTTGCATGTAACAAATCCTCTACACCCAAATCTTTAAAAAATTTTAGAACCCAAATAAGCTCACAAGTAGTAGATGCAAGACATCTATACTCAGATTCAGCAGAAGATCTAGAAATAGTTGCTTGTTTCTTACTTTTCCAAGAAATCAGATTATTGCAAAAATAGATACAAAAACCAGAAACTGATTTCCTAGAAACAGGACACTTAGCCCAATCTGCATCTGAATAAGCATACAGATTAATACTTTTACCATACACAAACTGAATACCTGTACCAGGAGCCTGTTTTAAGTATCTCAAAACTCTAAGTGCAGCAGTAAAATGAGAGTTAAGAGGAGCATGCATATGCTGACTTAGACAATGAACTGCATAAGAAATGTCAGGCCTAGTAACAGATAAGTATATAAGCTTCCCAACCAATTTTTGATACTCAGTCATATTGGACAGAAACTTATCATTTTCAGTCTCAACATGACTCAAAACCACATTCTGCTGCAAAGGAGTAGCAGCAGGCTTACAAGCCAATAACCCATATTCAAGTAACAAATCCAAACAATACTTTCTTTGAGAAAGACAAAGTCCAGACTCACAATTTAGAACTTCAATTCCCAAAAAATATTTAAGTGGACCAAGATCTTTAATCATAAACTTTGAATTTAGAAATTTTTTAAACTTCTCAATCTCACTAACATTATTACCAGTGATGACAATATCATCCACATAAACCAATAATGCCAAGAAAACACCATCACAATCTTTAGTGTACAAAGAGTAATCATTAAGACTTTGTTTAAAACCATTTTCTATCAAAGCAGTGGTGAGTTTTTCATTCCACTGCCTAGGAGCTTGCTTTAAACCATACAAAGACTTATTCAATTTGCACACTCTAGTTTCATTTTTATCATAATAACCAGGAGGCAACTGCATATACACATCTTCATACAAATCTCCATATAAAAAAGCATTATTAACATCCAATTGAAATAAAGGCCAATTGTTAGAGACAGATAAAGCAATAAGACACCTAACAGTAACCATTTTGACAACAGGACTAAATGTTTCTTCATAATCAATACCTTCCCTCTGATTATAACCCTTAGCAACAAGTCTAGCTTTATATCTATCAACTTCACCAGTAGATTTAAATTTGATTTTCCAAATCCACTTGCAACCAATAGCAAATCTACCATTAGGCAATTCACACAACTCATATGTATTATTCCTATGTAAAGCTTCCATTTCAGAATTCATAGCATCTTTCCACATAGGATTTTGAATAGCCTCAGAAAGAGATTTAGGCTCACAAGACTTATTTAGAGTAGTAGAGAAACACATATTAACTCTAGACAGATTTGAATAAGAAACATATTTCTCAAGACCATACTTCACATTACTACCAACAACAAAATCATTAAACCTAACAGGTTGAGTTCTAGTCCTGCTAGACCTCCTAGTGCTTGGTGGTGCTTGCATTTGAATATTTTGATCCTCACCATTGAAAACATTTTGACTTATGCCCTCAGAGGTGATATTTTCATCTATCTGGGTTGCTGTGGTTGCACCTTCTTCATTTATAGTGTTATTACTGTTATCTGAAGGTGCCATACCACTACCTTCCTCATTAGAAGGGCCCCCCTCTTCATCATAGGGACTTTCAAACCCATGGACATCAAAAAAATTTAAGTTGTCTACTCCATTATCATCAAAGTTTGGTTGAGATTTATTAAACTCAGTATTAGATTTACCAAAATCATTTGAAGGTTTATGAAAAACATTTGATAACTTCATTTTGAAAGGAAAGACAGTTTCATAAAAAGTAACATCTCTTGAATAAAAAACAAATTTACTATCCAAACCATACAACTTATAAGCCTTTTTCACACTTGAAAAACCAATTAAGACACACTTTTCAGATTTAGAACCAAACTTATCATGTGAATTTAAAATAGTAGAGTAGCACAGACATCCAAAGGATCTGATATGAGAGAGACTAGGATCCTTACCATACACTAAAAAATAAGGGGAAGCACCAGACAAGACAGAGGAGGGAAGCCTGTTAATAAGATATACAGCAGTTAAGACACACTCAGGCCACATATTCAAGGGAATCCCCCCTGAAACATAAGACTCCTAGCAACATTAAGAAGGTGTCTATGTTTCCTCTCAGCAATCCCATTTTGCTGAGGAGTATAGGCACAAGAAGTTTGATGAATCATCCCTAACTCAGAAAAAAGAGTGGATAATTGATTATTTACAAATTCAGTTCCATTATCAGACCTTATGACCTTAACTTTTTTATTAAACTGTGTAAAAACAAGTTTTATAAAATTTGTAATATGGTCACAAACTTCAGTTTTTGACTTCAGAAGATAGACCCAAACAGCCCTACTAAAATCATCAACCAAAGTTAAAAAATACTTAAAACCATCTTTACTAGTAACCTTATAAGGACCCCAAACATCACAGTGAATAAGATCCCCAACAGTTTTAGACTTATGTTCACTTAAAGGAAATGGTTTTCTAGTTTGTTTGGCCTTGTGACACACATCACAAGGAGAAAGATGATTCACCTTTTTAAAACCAATTTTATTACCCAAAGTAGTCAAGACTTGATCAGCAGGATGACCAAGTCTTTGATGCCATAACTCATTTGAAACATGACAAACAAATACAGAATTACACATAGCAAGATTAGACTCACCATAATCAGTTTCATCAAACAAGTATAGACCAGCAGAGACACTACCAGTCCCCACAATTTTGCCCAGTTTCAAATCCTGAATATAACATTTATGCTCATCAAAACCAACAAAAAACTTACTATCCTTAATCATCTTATTAACAGATAACAGACTGACATTATACTCAGGAACAACAAGAACATCAAACAAAACCACACCAGAAGTGAGTCTAAGACTACCAATAGCAGTAATATTAGCAACAGTACCATTAGGATGACCAACAGTTAACATGAGACTAGAAATATCAACAATATTAAACATATTTTTAGTAGAATCAGTCATATGTTGATTAGCACCACTATCAATAACCCATCCTAAAGTAACATGATATTTTTCAGAACTAGACTTAGCACAGAAAAACCTCTCAATATGCAGATTAAACATCACATTATTATTGAAGAAGGTGGGAGATGTACCTGCCATACTTGCAGACCCATTAGCAGAAGGTTTTTCATTAATGAGACTTAAGAGTTTCATCATTTGATCATTAGTGAAAGAACCAGTCATAGAACCAGAAGTAGATGGTTGAAACACATCTGCATTATTAGCATTAAACTTTTTGACAACAGCAGACTGTTTAGACAGATTAGGATTCCTTTTAAAACCAGGAGGGTAGCCATTCAACTCAAAACATCTATCAATAGTATTCCCAATAAGACCACAATGTTTACAAACCAGATTAGGATTAGGCCCTCTATTACCACTATTATTGTTACTATTACCATTTCTCCTAACAAAATTATTATTAGAGTTGGAATTGTTATTAGTCTTAGCAACAAAAGCAGCAGGTTGAGCCTTACTATTAGGACCAGAACTAGGGTGAAGCCCTCTATGAGACTCCTCTCTAGAAACCACATTAAAAGCTTCTTTAACATCAGGTAAAGGATCCCTAGCAAGAATATTACTCCTAATAGGTTGATATACATCATTTAAGCCCATAAGAAACTGCATAAGTCTAACAAGCTGATTATGTTTTAAAATACCCTCATGAGCAGCACAAGTACAAGCAGGCAACAAAGTTAAAGTATCAAATTCTCTCCAAAGAGAATTCAACTTATGATAATAATCAGGCACAGATAATTCTCCTTGCTTAAGAGAGTTAGTCTTATGAATCACATTAAAAATAACAGAACCATCAATTTTATCATAAGTTTCCTGTAATTCATCCCAAACTTCAGATGCAATTTCTGAATAAACCTGTCCTAAGTACAACTCAGAAGACAAAGACCCAAGAATCCAACCAAGAACAATAGCATTACATCTTTCCCACTGCTGGGAAAGAACAAGACTAGTAACAGGTTTAACACAAGTACCATCAACAAATCCCATTTTATTTTTGCCTTTCAAAGCAATTTTCATAGCAGTAGACCACATTTTGTAATTATCAGATCCAGTGAGTTTAAAATGCACAATAGGAATATTAGAATTATCACTAGAATGCAAGTAGAGAGGATTACCAGCATCCAAAGCACTAATAAGAACTTCAGCCATAATGAACCAAGAAATAAAGAAAAACAGATAGCATAAACCAGACAAATACTAAAGAAAAACCAGAATAGAAAACAGCAACAATACTACTAATACTACTAAAAACAACAACTAATACCAAGAACACTAAAACTCACACCCAGTTCTACTGAAGTACCCAGTCTTACACCTATCTGTGGGAAGAGCAGGTTTCCGTACCTCTCAAGGAGGCAGGTCAAGAAGTTACCCACAGAGTTTGCAGTGTAAAAAACTAAAATACTCAGAGAACTAAAAGAAGAAAGATAAACCTTTCAAGAAGATACGCAGCGGAAACCAGATAACCAACTTTCTTGATTTAAGTCAAGAAAGTCAATAACCAACCAAGAACCCCAAGAACACCACCAGGAATCACCAGAACCAAGATCCCCAAATTTACCAATTAGGGTTTCAAAAAAAAACCAATCGATAAACTCAAGATCCACCACTAAAAACAACAATTAACACTACGGCCGTTAAGAAAACAGCCTCACAAGATCCCAATTGCTCAGAAATCAAGAAACCCCCAAATTGAAGATCAAACCCTAGAAACCCTAATATCAAGAACCAACGGAGATCAAAACCTGGCTCTGATACCATGTTAAAATAACCAGATCTGCTCTTAAATCAACCACAACACAATCAATTCACCCAGCCAACCACCCCTTGGTGAAATCTTTTATTAACTGAATAGTCAAGAAGATGAGTCCACAAAACGTGTGCTCACCAAACAAATACACAAGACAAAGATAGTCCCCTTCAGAAGGATTCTATCTATCACACTACAAAGACTGTAATACAATAGAACCTCACTACAACCCTCAGTAATACTTATCAAACTGTAAACCTGATCAAGATGATCAAAGATAACCAATATCAACAATACCAGACCAAACTTAAGAGAGAAAGATATGCAGATGTTTTTTGTGAGAGAAACAATGTGAAGAATCATTCCAGCCAAGAGAGAGAGACCAGCTTATATATCAGCATAAAATACAAATCAACCCCTCAAGATATAAAACCTGCTACTAATAGCCAAACATACAAACATTAGAACATATTGGCATAACAAGCCCTTTGACTTAAAGTCAAACATGAGCTTGTATCCCAACTCATATATTTCAACAGTATTACACAAAAAATAACTTCAATACTTTAACACTATGTTCACGAGTTTGGTTTAATGAAGAAAACAAAAAGAAGAGGGAAGAACGTGGTGTTCTCAAGATCGTTAACTGCAGAAAATAAGAGAAGAGGGAAGAAGATACATGCCATTTTTCTTCCTTCCGGATTTAGGAAGAAGAGAGAAGAAAGGAAAGTGGATTCCTTCTCTTCTTTTCTTTCCTTTCTTTTCTTTTAATATGGATCTAAATATGATAGGTTTTTGTACGATTTTCCCTATAGGTTAAAAATAGATATATTAAAGTGTTCTACATTTGTTTAAAATCTATAGTTTGTATGGACACTTTGCACTTGAGGTTTGTTACAGTGCACTTGCTTATTTAAAGAAAGTTATGGGAATTGTTGTTTGTAAAATATTGTTTGGTATTTATATATTATACTATATTTTAGAAAACTGTTTTATTACTTTTATGAAAATTAGCCGAATTTTGGAATTTGTGTGGGTTTAAAGTGAAAATATTGTTGTGTATGATTGATTTGCAAAGATAGTTTTTTTATTCGCATTGTTTTGCATCGTAAAGCTATTCCCTAGAGATAGTTTTTTTATTCGCATTGTTTTGCATCGTAAAGCTATTCCCTAGAATGGGAAAAAGCTTATGATAAATGTTGCTTAAATAAGCTAAGTCTTTCAATAATCATTGTTCTTTTGTTTTGCAGCTTTGAAGCTGGTGGCTGGTGAGAAGAATTTGAGAGCTTTGAGGTATGAAGTATTTAGATTTTTGTCAAGTATTGCTTTTTTAGTTTCTAGCTATGTATGTTAAGTTGCAGTCTGGGTGTTGTTGGTTAATTATTCAGTACTTATATGTATTCAACGTACTTTGTTTTGAATATAATTAAGTATGTGATTTAGGTCTCTGTGTATGTGTTAAAAGGGAATGTGTTGCAGATGATATGAACATGTGGGGGGGGGGGGTGTTTGTAGAAGGGTGTGTTTATAAGTGGGATTATCACTTGGAAATGAATATATATGTTCGGATGCTTTGAACTGAATAGATTTTGGTAAAAAAAAACTTGAAGATTTTGAAATACGACTAAAAATAATGGTTGTAAGAACATTAGAAACAAGATCATCCTAAATAGCTACAAAATTTAAACAAAAATGGTTCCATGTTAAAGATGGGCTCGTGGACCACAAACAAGGAGACATTGTATAAATATTAGAAAGCATAATTAACAAAATATAACTTCAATCCAAGTACATACATGAGAGAGGTATTGATCAAGCAATAAACAATTAATATTACTTTTTCAATGGGGATGATTGGCCGGTGTTGCTAATAACTAGAGTATAAAAACGATGCAGAAATCATCTAGAGATGGAAAGGGTGTATGAAATACAAACAAGCCCTTCCTTAATGTAACCATATATATATTCAAGAATTTGATAATCAGAGAATTTTCTCTCTTACTATTGCAATATAAAAAGGGGCCTCTATATATTAAAGAGAGGCTGAAAAAGAAAGAAAAAGTAGGAGCTAATTAAGGAAGAATATTACATAATAATTGCATAATATATCCTATACTCCCCCTCAAGTTGGAGCGTGAAGATTCCGAACACCCAACTTGCACAGTAGAAAACGAAGAGAATTGGCTCCTAAGGCCTTCGTAAGAACGTCAGCGATTTGATCTTTGGTAGCTATGGGCATGGGACAAATTTCCATGGAGTCAACTCTTTCCCTCACAAAGTAGCAATCCATTTCAACGTGTTTGGTGCGTTCATGAAAGACTGGGTTATTTGCTATGTGACGGGCAGCTTGATTGTCACAAAACAATTCAGTTGGTCCGACAGGGGCCATGTCAAGTTCACCCAAAAGCCACCTCATCCACAAGATTTCACTAACCGCATTAGACATGGCCCGATATTCGGCTTCTGCCGAGGATTTGGAAACTACGGACTGCTTTTTTGTCTTCCAGGAAACGGGAGCACCTCCAAGTAGAAGTAAATAACCAGTTCTGGAGCGTCGAGTCATTGGACACCCTAACCAATCAGAATCACAATAAGCTAAAAGATTATTCCCGCCTTCTCTAGGAATGAGTATGCCTTGTCCAGGAGTTCCTTTCAAATAACACAAGACACGATTGGCAGCTTCCATATGAGGTTGTCTAGGATCACTGACAAATTGACTCAAGATGTTGACCGCATAAGCTATGTCAGGTCGCGTAGCTTGTAAATAAAGAAGCCTGCCTATCAATCGACGGTATTGATGACCATCGACACAAGCTGCTTTGTCACACTTGTCAAGCTTTAAATTCTGTTCCATGGGGAAAGAACTCGGTCGGCAGCCTGTCATTCCACAGTCTGCTAGGATGTCTAGAGTGTATTTTCTTTGACTAAGAACAAGACCTTCTTTTGTTCGGGCCACTTCAATTCCCAAGAAATATTTCAGCGCCCCCAGATCCTTGATGCTAAAGCTTTTATCGAGAAAGTCTTTAGTTTGCTGAATTCTGCCCATATCGTTTCCAGCCAATATCACATCGTCCACATATATCAAGGCTGTCACATACTTCTCACCATTCTTGTAAATGAAAAGTGAATGATCAGCCTTTGCTTGTTTGAATCCAAGTTCGGTTAGAGTGATGGTGAACTTTTGGTACCAGTTCCGCGAAGCTTGCTTCAAACCATATATAGACTTTTTCAGTTTGCAAACTCTTGTATCTTCATTTCTACAAAAGCCTTGGGGGATTTTCATGTATATTTCTTCATTCAAATCCCCATGCAGGAAAGCGTTATTGACATCCAATTGATGAATGGCCCATTCTTTCTTAACTGCAACAGCAAGTAAGGTTCGAACAGTGACTAATTTTGCAACAGGAGCAAAAGTTTCATGGTAATCAACTCCCTCCATTTGAGTAAATCCTTTTGCCACTAGCCTCGCCTTGTATCTTTCGATTTCTCCGCTGGGTTTATACTTGATTTTGTAAACCCATTTCGAGTCTATGGCACGTTTGCCTTTCGGCAATTCTTCAAGAGTCCACGTTCCATTTTCTTCAAGAGCATGAACCTCCCTTTTCATTGCCTCTATCCATTTGTCATCCTGCATAGCTTGGGCAAAGTGTCTCGGCTCATTGCCGGATCCAATGGCCGCTAAGAAGGCTTTATGTGAGTCAGAAAAATTTTCATAGGTGACAAAATTAGTTATAGAGTGTACCGTTGAGGACTTCTGATTGTTTTCGGTTCGTGCGTGGTCTAGAGATGGGGGAAGGTTTACTTTGTAGTCACCAAGGTATTTCGGTTGAACCCTGTTTCTTTTCTCTCTAATGGGCTCGAGATTTTCAGTTGAGGTTTCATCCACTGTTTCATTCACAATTTCGTTATGTTCAATATCACCTTCTGTCTCATTCTCGGTGATGTTTTCAACCTCCTGTGGTCCTTCTTGATCGATGCTATCCAGAATGTTTGACTCGTTAGGTTGAGCCATGGTGTCGTCCAGGTTAGGGCCCTCTGTGTTTGGGCCTTGATTCTCTGTCGTCGAACTTTGGCCTTGACCTACAGGCATCGCCTCATCTTCCTTATCCCAACTGGCAGGAAAATTGAAAACTTCTTCTTGGCTACCTTGATCGATCACATTGGCAAATGGAAAAACACTTTCCACGAATCTAACATCCCTTGAAATCACTAATTTGTGATGGTTCAAGTCATAGATTTTATAGCCTTTGGTTCCTCTCTTGTAACCCAAGAAAATACCTGGTCTCCCCCTCATTTCGAACTTATCTCCTTTTGTTTCTGTGCTCCTGTAGTATGCTAAGCAACCGAACACCTTCATGAGATCATAATCAGGTTTCTGATTGTATAACATCTCATAAGGCGTCTTATTTTTAATTACTTCTGATGGAAGGCGGTTGATAATATATGCAGCAGTCAGAATGCATTCCCCCCAAAACTTTGTTGGTAAATTAGCCTCGAACCTTAGTGCTCGTGCCGTCTCGAGTAGGTGTCTGTGTTTGCGTTCCACTACCCCATTTTGTTGAGGGGTATGTGGACAGGTCGTTTCCAGAATTATGCCCTCGTTAGCATAGAACTCGATCATTTTGTTGGAGGTAAACTCTCCACCATTATCACACCTGATCTTCTTGATATTTTTATCAAACTGAGTTTTCACCATCTTGTGAAATTCAGTTAAACAGGTGCCTGCTTCACTTTTGTATCTTAGTAGAAAAACCCAAACTCCCCTACTATAATCATCTACAACTGTCAAAAAATAACTTGCACGAGAGAGGGATAGCGTGCGGTATGGACCCCAAACATCACAATGTAGGAGTTCAAAACAACCATGTGTCTTGGTTGCACTAACGGGGAATGGTAATCTAGTATGTTTTGCCTTCATGCAAGAATCACAGAAAGCATTCTTGTCTTTTATTGACAAATCTTTAAGGAAAGCAATATGATTAAGTTTAGAGTCAGAAGCGTGACCTAAACGTTTGTGCCAAGTATCTATCGTTGTCATCATTGCCTGTCTTTTGTCTCCCGTCATCTTCAATTGATAAAGACCATCCTTGCACTTACCCGCTCCAATCAACTTCCTGGAACGTAGGTCTTGCATAACAAAGAAATCCGGGAAGAAAGTTACTGCACATTGAAGTTCCTTCGACAATTTACTAACGGATAATAAATTGCAGGTAAAATCCGGAACATGTAATACACCTTTGATCTCCGTTCCGTCTGGTAAGATGTGGTCTCCTCTTCCATCAACTGCGATTCTTTCTCCATTTGGTATGGTAACAGGAAGCTCACGTGCAGTCTTGGTCCTGTTTTCAAGAACAGAACTCTTGTAGGTTATGTGCTCGGTGGCTCCTAAGTCCACAACCCAGTTTTCACTACGATCGGTTTTCATTGTAGCATTTACAGTTGACAGTATTTGTGCCATGTTGACGGTTGGTGAGACATCATTCTGTGATTCCATATCTACAAAGAGGCTCGTGGTCATGATTTCTTCTTGTTCTTCAACTGCTACTCGACTTTTGATCATGGTTGATTTAGGGTTTCTTTTGAATTTGAGTTTGGAATGAATCGTGAATCCACGATTTCTGCTTCTGGTTGATTTGGAGTTTTTCTTGTGTTTCGGTTTGGGATGAATCGGGATTTCACATATTGCTAGGCTATCATCTTGATTTCCCATCACGTTGTTGATCTCTTTATTGAATGTGCCGCTATCATCTTCAATCGAATTCATCTTCGATTATCGAAGGCTCGTGCAATGTTTGGGTATAACCTGCTCTGATACCATCAAGAATTTGATAATCAGAGAATTTTCTCTCTTACTATTGCAATATAAAAAGGGGCCTCTATATATTAAAGAGAGGCTGAAAAAGAAAGAAAAAGTAGGAGCTAATTAAGGAAGAATATTACATAATAATTGCATAATATATCCTATATATATATACTCCTTACAAGCTGAGGAGTTAATAGTTTATCTTAATTGAGGTTGGTAGTTAAATCTATCATGATATTGTATGTTGTAGTAATGCATGACTCCGTTTCGGCTAAAAAACATAAGGTCGTCTCAGCATGTACCATGTACTCCAGAGTCACTCAAGCCACACTTGACATGCCAAACCAAGCCCAAGTTTCCTTTAGCAGACGCCTCTTGAGCTCGCTGTAATATGGACCTTATCATAACGAAGCCACTCTACTGATCTAGGCAGATAGACCAACATTAGTCCTCTTTAAATGGTCTTGGAAACCCATAATATAACCATTCAACCGCGTTATAGACTGCTTAGCTTATCTCACGAGTCACCTGGCTAATGAGTCCAAAGTCATGGCTAACAAGCACCATTCAACTAACGAGTATCCAAAGAAATGATTAGTAGGCTCATCCAATAGCAGCATATGGGGTTGCTTAAAGGTTAACCACGCAAAAATCAGACGGCTCTTTTGACCATCCGGAAAATGCTTCATAGGCATCACTTGGGCTTTCTAGGTCTGCCCATATCTACCAATAGAAGCCCGCATACTCTCCTCTTCATTGCCCGAATACTCCATCATATATACCAAAGCTGACATATTCATATCGAGTTTTTCAGCTAAGTGTTGGTACTTTGTAGTACTCAGTAATCCGTAGGTGATTGCGACATTTCACTATGCCTTCAAGAAGAGTCAATTCCCCTGCCATCAGCTTCAGAAGTGTACTATTACCAGGTCCACTGGTTCCCGCCAATGCCACACGAGAATCCAAGTCGACTCAAAAGTCAAAACACTAGTATATGCCGTTAATTATCAGGTGTGTAATCAAAATTAATCTTAAGTTTATCACCACATAGGAAAATTAATGGGTTCGTATTCCTTCCAAAAAGAATACGAGTAAAAGACTTGGTCAATTTTATCATTACACAAGTTTCACACTAAAGTTTATCACCACATTGGAAATTAAAATAAGATATGCTTTATAAATTTTAATTACAATGCGCATTTATAATTAACAAATTCAAGTCTAGCATGCTATACACTAAGAAACACATAGTTTCATTTGATTTTTAATAGGAGATGCCATATCTATTGCCCAAAATATATCCTATTTTAACAAAATCAATTTATGCGACTCAAACATCGTCCCAAGACAATGAACAATATGAAGAGTCACATAAGCGTAGTTCTTATGTGTCACACACACATAACACATTGTGCGTCTTCAATCTTTTCATTATCATTGCTCATAAAGAGTCTTTTCTCGGTCTCAAACCAAGGTTAGTGAAGGAATATCCTCACAAAAAAATTTAACAGGGGGGACACAAATGTCAAGCCATTAAATTATAGTAATAAGGTGAACCATATTAACCTCATATATCTTGGCATTAAGCCATTCACCATGTTTGCCTCTAGGATGCTGACAATTTCATCGTCGTTTTCTTAACACTATATACACCTCAATGTGCATTAATCAATTAAAACCAATATATGTAGTAATTCTTCATTAATGACATTGGGGCTATACTTACATTGTCAAACAATGCAACATAGTCAAACAATGCAATATTCTTGGAAATCCTTTAAAATTATACATATGTATATTTTTTTAATAAATATTAAAGACATGTTAAACCTTGTTCTAATATGAAAACACATTTTTCAATCACTCGTTCCATATTTATAATACTTAAACTTAAACACAAAAGCACATGTTTGAAATTTTCCAGAAAATAATTGCATGAAAAGGGATAATTAGTCCAAAAAGTACCTCTATACCAAAATGAAAACTACGATAAAAATGTTCATTTGTTTAACCTCAAACTTTATTAAAATCAATTATAATTTCTTAGATACACACTATAAAAAATTGGGATAAAAACCATTTGTTTACTATGCGAATAACGCATTTTTCTAAAAGTGCAGTTGTGACAACAAACTGGTCAAAACTAAACACCTACACTAAAATAAAAAAATTGACCAACCGGTTCACCCATTTAAGCTCAAGCTTTTCAATCTAGTTTAATGTCTTAGCTAGGCACCACAAAAATTGGGGATCAAAAGGCATTCGTTTACTATGTCAGCAATTTATGTTTTCACGGCTGCGCATTTGTAAAAACAAACTGTCCGAAATGAGTTAATGTACGAAAATGGAAACTGTGAACAAACTGTTCATCCATTTTAATATCTTAGCTACGCACTATAAAAAATTGTGTAGTTAATATCCTCACTACCTACAAAAGGCCGGAGGTCCTTTCTACCTTTGGTAGAACTGGAAGCAGCCTCTCTACCTTAGGTAGGGTTAAGGCTGTCTACATCTTAACCTCCCCCAAACACCAGAAACGGTATTGGGTACCCATAACCCCGTGGAAGACGGCATTGGGAGTTACTTTACTTTTACAACAAAAACCACATTCCAAGTGAATGCGTTTTATTCCAATATGGAGCCATGAAACTAAAACTAGTTACTCAAACCAATACAACAACAAGATTTCAAACAACTTTTGAACATTATTGTTCGCTAATAACTTAATGATTTAGTAACATTCGAAATTATGAAATAACAACTGGTTAATGGTTTAAGTTCTGAAAAGAATCACTCAATTTTTTCCGTGAAATAAATATCATATACTCAAGCATAGCCTAAGGGCTACCTAGTCATTACTATACAAAATAAGTTACAACCAAAATATGTTAATAATAAAAGCATGACAAGTTTTAATTTAATTTTATTTTATATATATATTTTTTTTTCAAATGACAAATTAGTTCGTTTCCAAATATGTCCCAACAAATGTCGATTTGCTTCACTAATTTATCAGCTCATATCGAGGAGATAATAATACATCACAAAGATATGTATTTTCTCCTTTTAGAAAACCATAACCGTGTAATTTATACATTACCTATTACATGCAGGTTACTAATAGTTTTCATCATTAAATGTCAACACATAATTTGATCAAGAAACCAAAACAGTTTATCTATTTATTTATTTTTCTCTAACAAAATAATATATGTAAATTTTCAAACTATTGTGTTTAATTGGGTTATAGTACAAAAAAGTTACCAAAGTTTTCCAAAAAATTGTCCTAAGTTACTATAGTTTCATTTTGTTCATTCAGGTTACTGAACTTTTGGAAGCATACACTTTGATAAATTCAATTTTAGTCTGAGTAACCCGCATGTATATTTTTTTAATAAGTTCAGTAACCTGAGTGAATAAAATTTTAAAGTTCGATAACCTGAACTTATATTTTTATAACTTCAGTAACCTGAGTGAACAAAATGAAACTATAGTAACTTAGGACAAATTTTTTGAAACTTTAGTAACTTTTTTGTACCATAACCCGTGTTTAATTAATCATACGGTCAACTACTGCCTCCAATAGCTTAGAATTTTTATTAAGATTGTTATGTATATATGTAATGCTATTAGAGACACCACTGGTGCTTTAGTCCAATGGTAAGAGTGCTCGTGCTTGAGTTAATAGAACCGGTTTCGAGTCTTTTCCTTGGCCTTTGGCTCAGATAGTGTTATGTATTAGTCTTCATATTAGTGAGAGTCTAGCGTGGTTAAGTGTTAAGTTTATTATGTTAGCCGAATACAGTTAGGATAGCATAAAGGATCGTTGGGTTGGCTTGTGTCCCATGCCCAACCCGTTTTCTTTCTTGCTTTTTATCACAACCAACCTTGTGTCCATGTACAAGTCGGTTTCCCTTCCCCCTCATCTCTATAAAAGGAGGTGAGGGGGGAGGTGTCTTGTCACACATTCTTTCTTTACTAATCAAACATTTGGTTAGGGTTACTTACTTGTGCTTGTTCTTTACTTTAGTGTCAAATATATCAACTGCTGTGGTGCTTGTGTTCTTCATTCGTTCTCGAGGTAATCCACTCTAGTATCCAGGTTGTTAGACAATCGAATTCTAACAAGTGGTATCAAAGATCAGGTTCGCGGGTTTCTTTGGTTTACTAGGATTGATCGATTGAAGGTTTTCTTTTTTATGTTTTGGTGTTCGTTTTTACTGGAAGGAGCAGAAGCTTGATTTTGCTTGGGCTACCAGATTATCGACTACAACAGAAAAGGAGTACTTGTTGTTCGGTTCTTGATCAACAAGGTTGGAGTAGGTGATTGACACGTTAAAAGGTTCTTAAGTTTTCTGAGTTGTCGAGGTATCAACACAGGTTGAAGAAAATTTAAGGGGTGTTGATGTTGGTTTGTGAGAGTTATAAATTTAAGGGGTGTTGATGTTGATGTTGGTTTACTATTAATACCCATCAGTGTATTTGATGATTATCAATTGTCATTCAAACTCATTTACCATTTGTTTCTAACATTTTTTTTGGGTCCAAACTCTCATTTATTACTACTTATAGATTATAGATAGATTATAAATTATAGATAATACATACAAGGGCAAATTGTACAAAAATTTATCACACTTATGGTCATTTTAAATTTAAGGTACTTCAATTTATCACTCTCAATTTATTGTATCCAAGTTATTCTTTGTTTAATGTAAGTTTTTTTGGACTTTTCAAAAGATGTTATCGGACATTTTTTCAGTTGAGTTGGTTAATTAATGACATATATCGTTATAATTAAGAATTTAAAAGTCATTCCGGCTAAAACTATGAACGGTAATCGTTTTTGAATAATTGAAAAAACCTTATATTACACAAAAAAATAACTTCAATACTTTAAATATGATACATTTTTGTACGATTTTACCTATAGGTTAAAGATGGATATATTGACAAGTGTTCTACATTTATCAGAAATAAAATCACGATATTTAATTTCACCACCTAAAATCAACTACCACGCATTCAAAATATTCAATAAAACAAGTCACCGCTCATTCATCCTAGTTAAACACCGCAGCAACTTATAACCTACTCACCACTCAATTTAATACCTCCACCATCACCCTTCATTACTTCTCTTCTTTAATCACCCTTTGACACACCCACCTTTTGAAACAACAACAACAACAAGCTCTCATGGCTTTTGATTTTGTTCAGTGGCTATGCTACCACTAATCATCATTCATCACAGTGTGTTATTATAAAACTTTAATTAAAAAGGGATGGAGATGGTCTCCATGGGTTCAAGCCTCTGCTCATCATAGTGTGTTATTATAAATCTTTAATTAAAAAGGGCATGGAGATGGTCTCCATGGGTTCAAGCCTCTGTTCAGAAAGCCGTGCTGCTAGGTAGAAACGCAAACACTTTCTGTTAACATTCTGTGTGTATCTACTAACTTCCTTCTTCATAGTTTGAGATATGGGTATAGTTAACATTTGATTTGCGAAGAGAGTTTTTTTGTTTGCAAAGTGAGAAAATTGTTTTGCATCGTAAAGCTAATCCCTAGAGTGGGAAAAAGCTTATGATAAATGTTGCTTAAATAAGCTAAGTCTTTCAATAATCATTGTTCTTTTGTTTTGCAGCTTTGAAGCTGGTGGCTGGTGAGAAGAATTTGAGAGCTTTGAGGCTAGTACGAAGTATTTAGATTTGTGTCAAGTATTGCTTTTTTACTTTCTAGCTATGTATGTTAAGTTGCAGTCTGGGTGTTGGTTAATTATTCAGTACTTATATGTATTCAACGTACTTTGTTTCGAATATAATTAAGTATGTATGTGATTTAGGTCTCTGTGTATGTGTTAAAAGGGGATGTAGGTTGAAGATGAAATGAACATGTGGGGGCGGTGGTTGTTTGTAGAAGGGTCTGTTTAATTATAAGCAGAGACGTAACTAGGACACAAAATGACCGGGTGCACTTAAAATAAACTAAACAATACTACAAACACTTTTTAGGGACCGGGTGCATTTTAGAAAAATCGTTGTTTTTTTTAACAAAATTAACACTACGCCACAAAAATCCATGTGTGTCCCGGGACACCCCCTGGTTCTGTCAAAAGTCAAGATACTATTATATGCTGTGTAATAAAAATTAATCTTGGAATACTGAAGAACGGGTGGCGGAAGCTATCTTACCTGAACCAAATCATTCATATCCACGGAAGATTCTGCAACAAACATATGAAAGAGGGCCATAACTCCCGTACGGCTCTTTTCACTGCTGTAGTTAGATTCAAAAGTTAGCATTTCACTTTTAGCTATCTTCACGGAACCAGGTTTAGGATAACATGTGGACATTCCTACAACATAACCAGCTTCGTCTCCTACACTGTTTCCTTTCCGTATATAGGTTTAGACAAGCAAATAACCCGTCCATCCTGAATAAAGTTGAGACGTTTATATATTTTGTATGCATTGCAAGATAATAAATAGTTAAGATAGAGTACGCGATGGTTAAAAGTGTAAGTATTACCTCTCCATATAGAGCAGAACCTATTCCACCACTGTGCAGATGTGCAACACCATGAACGACATCACCAGCAATTGGGATATGCACACTTGACCTTCTATTGCTGATATAATCATTATTAGCAGATTATACACTATGATACTCGATCTGTAGAACAAAACAGTTTAACTATTACCAAGATTGCAAGAAGCTTCAATCTTTATATATACCAAGAATGCTTTAACTTACTAGGCAATCATGGGCTCGCGTATTCTGCCATGTATCAGTGACATCAAATATAGTGTCAATCCAATCAACCCATTTAGCCGTGTACTTCACGTAAATGTTTCTTGCAACATTTTTATGCCCGTTATTCACATTGCATTGTGTTCCATCATAGCAACAGTGTAACCCTCCCGCATAACTTGGTTCCAAAGGCTGACCGTATTCATCTTCCAGTTACGTTATATAAGTTACATCTGAATTTGAAAACCATTAAATAAAAACCATATACCAATTGTGTAACAATATATATGTCGAATTACATGATACCTGCATTGAGTACATTCCATATTGCATTGAGTCAATCGTGTGAAGATTAAACTTCCATTTCTCTAAATATCCTGCAGGAACTTTTAGTGGATTACCAGCCTCGATTTCATAAGGATCAGCAACACGTGCTGCCGTTTTTCGTGTTTCAGCTTCCATAACTAAAAACTGTGGAAAGATTGTGCATACTCCAGCATTGCCAGCGATAATAAAATCTGATTGGTGGGACCCAAGATCAACATTACCATTGTACTTTGGATCTTTATCACCAATTCTTTGGTAGTAATTAACCATAAACCAGTGGTGGAGATAAGTTTCTTTAAGAGAAACTGATTTCCCCTCTTCATCAACAAGTTCAGCATTGAAACTCTTTACAGCAATATGACCTTTCGGGAACTCAATATCATAGTGATTTTTGCTTGAAACGGAACCCGAATGTAATTTTATCTCAGGTGATAAATACACCTTTGTTTTTAACCCCTCTGCAAGTGTGACCCTAGCTACAGAATGTTGAGCACATATTGCTAATAACACGCTAATCAATAAGAACACTTGCCCTTGTGTTCCAGGTGACATTTTTGACCTGTGATGCTAATTGACCTGAAATATTATTTAATGTTTATGAGCTTTGTATTATATACAGAGTTTCATACTTAGCTCAAAATGCTGGCTACTAAATCACGTGCAATTGCATCATGAATTTCTAGAAGGGCTATTCACATAAGAATACCAACCTGCATTTAGCTTCGACTCAAGATACTTCCTCCATATTTTCACCCAAAATGCCACCTCATGGTATGCCAAATATCACTTCTAGTTATGATTAGGTGTAGTCATTGGTTCAGTGAATGACTCATGTCATCGTTTCAGCAATAAAAAAATCTGAAGAGTGTTATGCAATGCTATTCAATACATTAAATTTGATTCTTTGGCTGCATAAATTTGCTTTGACCCCAAGCAAGAAGCAGCTAAATTTCGGAACTTTTATACTCGTAATACTTATCATAAACAACACCAAAACTATATCCATCCTCTTATGTTGTTCTTCTCGTTTCAACTACTCTAAAAACACAAGTATTCCATTATTACATAAAGGACCCGGACATCATATGTAGATATGGCATTTCGACCCATTTACTTATGAACGGTTCAAGCTGTGACACATTTCATTTTAAACGGATCAATTAAGAAAATAGCTAGAAGGGGAACATAATTAAATCCTTTTGTAAATAATTAAATTAAAATAAAAAAATAAAAAAATAAAAAAATAAATAAAATAAAAAACCACACACATACAATTAATTTTTTTGGGTTAACCCAACCCAGCCTGTTTTGACCCATGACCGGTTCATCGTGAACCCGTTTTGATAGCCCCTCAGCTTTTGAATGGCCATTGTTGATTACAGGATTTATTGGACTCATTATATTCCGTTCATGTTTATGGTTTTACAAGTCTAGAAAAGTGATGCTGTTTTAGAAGGTCTATGTCAATGGCGAGTTTGAGCTTTGTGCGGGAAGCGCAAATTAAGGTTATGCATAAAATTCAGTCATTTTGTTATGTATACCAAAGAAGACACACAAAACACATTTTACTACTGACAATGTGTGTATCTTGTTTATTTGTTTAGAAAGGAAAGAATAGGATAGTAAATGTTAACTTATCAGTACAGATAAATCCTAATATTGAAACATAGCATGCGTTTCTTGAAGGCAAATTAAAGGTGTACGTATTGAAGAAAGTTCAGATAAATCCTAATATTAACAAAGCTGAAAGTGCATTGCAAATTTGTGTGAAAATGAAAGAATATAAAACTTCACCGGAATCTGCACATTTTATGGTAATAGTAGAATGGTTAGTTAAACATGGGTTACGTGATGTATTGATTATTCATTAGAATCAAAGAGGATTCAAAACTTACAATACTTTTGAAGGATTTATCATATTAAACAGTCAAATAGATACACAACCAGCATTTTTACAATCACGAAAATTCATGTCTTTATATGCAGGTAGACCTTAATATCAGACTGTTACAGGTATCTTAAAAAACACAATATCAAATGACGTATTCATCACACATCTATTCGGTCAGTAACATGAGATGTCACAAAATAGCTTTCATATCATTAATTACCCATGTCACATAAGAAAGCTGCAATTAACCCGTGAAAGTTCGCCTTAAATACTGTAATTCATAAGAGTGAGGCATAAAAAGTCAAATTAGCTAGGGTAATTTGCTAAAGAACTTAAACATGAAATCAAATAATTGAACCAAGATGACGAGCAGAGCACGTTCTCTCAAGACAACCAATATAGTTTGAACTCATCTGAATTGAAGTCATTTTTACTACAAAACTTCTCCAAGGCAGTTCGAACAGAAAATGATAACTTCTCCAAGTACTTGTTAGGCTTTCCCATTTTCCATCACGAGGATTTTTTATTTCAATATCTTTTAGATTACACGTCTTCTTTTCCATCATACCCGCTATTTGCTTATATAAGTAGTTCTTGCTGTTGGTCGACCTATAATATGCCTTAATGTAACGGGGATAGCAAATTGAAAAAAGAAAATCTAAAAGTGGCGAGTCCTTCCACAACTTTTTTTCGCCAATGTTTTCCAAACGACAGTTGTTGCACGTTCCTAGCTGGAAACGGGACCATTCTTCTGAGATCATCAATGGTCTATGTTCAATGGCACAAAATCATCTATGGTTTCGATGTGAAAGTTGCTTGATAAATCAAGTGTTTCTCTCAGCTTAAGAAAAAAGGACAGATCAATGGGATTGTTTTGAAGAAACATCAGTGTGAGCTTAATATGTGCGGGAGTACTAGATGGAAACAAGAGAGTAGGCATTTTGTCGCCCTCGTAAGAGAAATAAAGTAACTTTGAAGCGTAAACTTGTATATTCATTTGCTTGTTTAAGCACATACTAAGAGTCAATCTCTCTCAGGAAACACAAGTAATATCAATGGTTTCTAGCATGCAGTTGTCAATTGAAAGGTTCAAAGTTCCGAGAAAAGGAAACTTTGATTTTATCATATCGGAAAACGCATCATCTATTGTCGCGCGTAATAGAACCAATTCTCTTACGCTCGGTAGTGTATCCATTCTCATTGTAGCATACTTTGATATTATGGAGCGGTATCTACTAAACTTATTTTCAATTCACGAAGAAAACGAAGGTTTTTCACCATAATTTTCTTCAGGCACACAGAAAAATCAAAGTCTATGTGTATCTTCTCAAGTAAGCTACAAGAAGAGAATAAGTTATGAAGTGCCCCTTCACTTATGCACACACAATACAGCTCAAGTACACGTAGGAACGAGCACTTGATGACAGGATGTGTATTCACCCTAACCCCATATCTCAACCATTTGCTATCAACTCTTAAACTTATGGTATTTAGGTTTACACAAGAGAATATCGCATCAGGAAGTGTAAGCCATCTAACCTCATTCATAATACTAATAGGCTTCATTCCACACATTGTTAGGGAAAGATCCTTGAGACAATTTCCAGAAGCTAGTGTTTGAAGCCAATTTTCTAAAGGATAAGGCAATGACGAGTTGTAGATGTCTAAGTGAAGATGAAAACATTCAATTGACATGTTGTCGTTGAGATACCGTAAAAGAGTACGATCAATCAACTTAATGTAGTCTACTTCTTCTTCTTTGGTGAGCTGATCATGAGGTACACATTTAGCAAACCTGAGAGTATGAATGGTAGACCAAGCGTGTAGCCATGATTTGGACAAGACACATGTGCGAGCGGCATCTTTTGCTGGCAACAATGATTGTATATGATGAATCAACTCATTCGGAACATATTCTAATCGAGGTGGGATGCTTATAGTCCCTTCTTCCTCTATTTCTTTAGGTACATCAACTATTTTGAAAATATGATCTAAAAACGCTTTTAAGGATTGAGTAATCATCCTGCAAATTAAAATAAGAATTTACGTACCTTTAAATGTTTAGCAAATATGTCCAAAATCAAAGGGTTTTTGCAGGAGAACCGAATTGAATGAAATCGTTATAAATACTTTTTTTTTTTAAAATATATATATTTTATTTATTGTTATATGTAGGAATTATTTTAAAGATATTTTCTATAAACATTTAGAGATATACTAATTAATTAATCGAATCTTTTCCATTTGTTACATCTTAAAAAGTTTGGTAATGCATGTGGCTTTTTTGTTTAACGGTGTCCAAAATCTGTTGACAAAAATGGTTTGCCAGCAAATGTGTTCTGGTACTTGTAAACAATGTGTTAAACAAATTCTTGGTGATTTTAGTGTTACTGATCATTTTACGTAGTTGGGATTGTACTATGTATTTTCATGGCATGTGTTTGATGCGCCATATGTACCTGCTACGATATACACTCTTTGCAACCATGGCATTATCCGAAGGCAGACATAACTTACATACCAGTGTTTTTCATACTTTCTGTGGTGTTGGTTATATCGAATAGTGTCTCTTTTTTGGGCTATTTGTTCGGACTGTTACCTTAAAATGTGTTGTTGGACTTTATTGGATTAATCAAATATAATTAGGTTAAAATGTTTAATATCCGAAAAGTTTATATGTAAATTCGAAGATCTCTAAAATGACCGATGCCCATCAAAATTCTTTATTTTGATAGCTAAGTTTATTTTATGCTATTGTGTTCTTATAAATTTGATTGCCCAATCTTTTGCTTAGAGTTTTACTCTTACTAATATAATATGAGATAAGAAAAGTAATATACTAGAAGAGAATTCGACAAAACCATTTTGATCTCTTACCTTTTATGATTAGAGGCAGAGGCGGTACCACCTTGGGGGCAGTGTGGGCAGTTGGCCCCACAAGCATTCTTATTACGACAATGGTAGCTTTTTTCGGAGAAGATGACCGGTTTTTCAATTTGCTCCCAAGAACTTATAAATAAAAGCAAAGTAAACTTTCAACAAAGAGATGGTTTTGGCCTAGTTGCTTTGTACGCTGTGTTCCTACACATATGATTAGGTGTTCGAGCCCAGATTTTATCTCTTCGCTGCTTAATTTTTTACTTTTTCGTTATTTCTAATTGTTTCCTTCTCCTTAATTATCATTGCCCTTCTTCTCATCTAATCATTCAATTAAAAAAGAACATTAAAAGAAGAAAGGAGATTGAAACTAGCTGAGGATGAAAGGAAGAGCAAAGAAGCACTGATTAAAGTGGTTGCTGAAGAAGCTGAGAATTTGAGAATTGATCCAAAGAAGCTTCAAAAGGGTCAGGCAGGACAAAAGTTTAAGGATGCTCAGGCTGCTAAGATGGCTAAAATGAGAAAGCAGTTGGAAGAAAAGATCAAGAAATCTGCAGCCATCAGGAAAGCAAGAATTGACCACTACAACTGGTCAATCACTGATGTCAGAATCATCCCCAAGTCTAAACCACTGGCAATGAACGTCTACAGGGGGATGATAAAAGACACTTCGAAGTTCATGATCCCCTGAAATTCACTGATTTGGGATCACTGAACTCGATGAGCTTGGTCCTATAATTGAAAAGAAGCAGAATACGGTGGTTAAGGAGCTAATGAAAATGCTCAGCAAGAGATATGAAAGACTGAGGGATGCACCAGCCCAACTGGGAATTCAGCTTGCTTTAACTGCACCACAAGGATCTCAACCTCAGTCATCCAAAGGAAAAAGGAAGAGGGTTGAGTCCGAGCCTTAGATCAAAGTGCCTGGATTGGAATGTAATAGGGAGCTGCCTGAAGGAGTGAAGTTTGTGAACTTCCTGGTGATTGAAAAGCCTGAAAGAGGGCTATTTTTCATTGATGTCTATGGAAACCCAGTGTTCCAAAGGTGGATCGATATTGATCAGGCAGGAGTGGCTACAATGTTGAGCTATATACCAGTAGCCTCTCAAATTCAGACTCCTGCAAATGTCAAGTTCTGTGCTGACTTAAATGCCAAGATAAGAGAGCATCCTGACAGGGAAACACTCATCACAAAGAAAGTCAAGCTTGAAGCACTGGGAATCCATTTGGACTGACATCATTTTGTTTTATCTTTTGTACTAGTGATAGGAACCATGTAATGTGATCAATAAAAGATGTATGTTTTGTTAAAATACTCAGTTTTCCTTATTGTATTCATTAGTACATTCAGTGTAAGAAGAAGCCTATTGCTCACTTACACTGATCAAACACTTAGGCTATTTGCATATCCAAATAGGGGAGACTGTTGGGTTCAGTAAATACACAAACCCATTAATCTAGGATTTGAATAGAAAATATCCTAAGTGTTTAGACCATTAACATCAACAGGTTACTGAGCGCATTGTCTCTCAGTGAGCCATCTTCAGGATACTCAGTACGAGGCAACAAGGAAGTCTCTCCACTCAGCAAGGCGGAACTTAAAGGGTGAAGACTGAGTCAAGAAGAAGATAGTGGATTCAGTGAGTGATGACAATAACTCACTGAATCCCTAAGACTCCTTACCAGCTACTAACACTGAAGACAAACTAAGGTAGAAGACTGAAGAGAGAGCGAGACAAGGCGGGACAAGTTTGAATCAGATAAGAAGAAGTCCTTATCAGCATAAGTCAACTTTCCCTGAATGGCTAACTTCCAGGATCAGTGTCATCACTGAATTATGGAAAGCAACCTTGTCTTTTACTTAGAATAGCCTTTGTAAACAGAGATAAAATACATCAGTATTTTGTCTTCTGCAAGTTGTCAGTTTGTCACTTAGGATACAGTTAAAACTTATACATGTATAAATAGCATAAGAGATATAGTGAAAGATTAAGCTTGTGAATTGTTAGGAATTGGAAATTCCATATTAAAGTGTCGGTCACCTCAATTATTTTCTAGCATAAGTTAGCTCGTAGACTTGTAGTTAGTTACGTTATTTATCAGTTTATTAGTTAGTTATTAGTTTAGTTTAGCGTAATGTAACACCGTGGAGGAAGGACGGGTCTTTACCCACTGTATGCCTGATCCACAGGCCGATAGGAGGTCGTGTATTTTGTAACTATAAATACCCCTTCCATCCATGGAAGGGGTGGTGCTTCTCAATCTAACCTTTTATAATTTACAAAGCAACTCTCTAGCAAGAACACTCATCTCTCTACTTTCTCTCTCTAAAATGGATATCATGTATTTTCATCATCCAAGACCACCCGAATCACCAAACACAATAATATTTATCGATCCTACAAATGGTACCAGAGCCAAGGTTATTGTGTTGTATTGATTTGTTGTGGCTTTTGTACCTTGTTTAATCTGTTTTGTGCACTTTTCTTGGTCGGAAATTTGTGTTTTTCCCATATTCATGTGATAAACAGTTTTTATAACATTGGTTTTTACTTATTCCTTTGATTTGGTCAAAAAGTTACATGTGTCAAAGTCCATCTGTTTTGTCCAAACTGCAGTCTTGAAACTATTACTTTTGTGGCTTCGTACCAAACTGTGATGATAAGTGGCTATCTGGTCATTTTTGTGGTCAAAACGGGTAAAAAGGAAGCATTTTTATTATGCAGTTTTCTGGGTTTGGTATAAATATGGTCGGAAACTTGGTCTGGTCAAACATTCTTTCTAGCGAGTTGTCTAAAGTTGGTTCTTTATAGCGAGTTGTTAACAGAAAAAAAGGTAGCGACTTAGTATCAAGAAAAAAATGTAGAGGCTTGACATAGCAACTTGTTATTTAACAAGTAGCGAGTTGTTAATGGTAGCAACTTGGTGGCGGTTTGACTTTTGAGTCAAACTGAAATGTTAGCGACTTAAGAAAAATAAAGTTAGCAACTTGTATGTGTAAAAGACCATAGCGACTTGTTTCAATATATCATAGCAACTTGTGTTATGAAGTAAGATATGAATGAGATGAAGAAAGAAATGCCACGACTCACTCGACCTCAGTTATACTAAAACATCAATGGTCCATGTTTTACCAGAAAACGAAAAGAATAGAAGAGGTTCAAACAGATCCAAAACCAACACCATCACAATCAAACCCAACTCTATCATAATCTCAACTCCAAACCTCCTTCAATCTACCTTGACTCATACCTCTATTCGAGAAACATAAAATAAAAGGATCTCAGGTTGTCTATCTCGTGTGTTTACAAATGCTTCATGAAATTCAAAGAAACAACACACAAAAACATCTATCACTGATCCATGATTTCTGATAATATCCGAATGTACACTGAAGAATGAACAAAACCTATTACGATTTCATCCAAACCTCATATTCGGTTTTGATACTATGACTCTCGACCATTAAGTATTTATCTTTTACCGAGCCTGCATCATCACTGAATCTCGACTCAATCATAAATCAATCTCAGCTTAAATATTTCATGGTATTAAAAGGTATCATCAAGACTTTCTAGAGTCTAAATCACGAAATAGTTATTCATCATAGATCAATATGGTTTTGATAAAATATCCGAATAGAAAGGAGTGATGTCAACAAATCTGTTAACTCATCTCCTTTATTCGTTAATGGTTAACATATCAAAATCAAATTCATAACTAAAGGGAACTAGTTAAACCTACCTTGCCATGTCCAACCTCAAGCCATCCCTGTGGCGAGGTCAATTGACTCTTAATCTTGAAGCCATCCCTGTGGCTTGTGATGTTGTGAGATGATACTACTTATGTGAAGCTGCGTATGAGGTTTAACAGATTAGGAGTGAATACAGATTTCTTGGTAGGAGCAGTTTAATTTGTGAATGAATTGAGGCGTACAAGTTATGGTAGGATTAATTTTGTTGTACGTTTTATGTGGAGGCTGAATGATAAGATGTGTTTTTAGGGTTTGTTGGTGAGTGGTGTTACTAGTAAAAGGGGGGGGATAATATGTTAAATGTGTTTTAGGGTTACTAGTTTTTAGGTGAATGTGTGATAAACTTGTTTTATATACACGGGATATTAGGGTAATGAAATTGGGTTTATGTGCCAGATTGGTTATGGGCCTGGTACTCAAAGAAATTTTGATAAAATGGTACGCAACTAGGGATTTCATTGGGCCGAATAATAGATTTTAGTGTTTGGGCAATTTAAACTATATTTGGGAGGAACAAGCTGATAATGGACCTACCATATGCGGTCACTGAGTCCGAAATGTTGCTAAGCGAAGTTTGATTTGAATGTTTTTACATATATGGGTGGATATATTGGATCGGAAGTCTTTGCTACTAAGTGATCAAAGTTTTTTTTGCAATACTTGGCTCATATGATTTAACTAACTGAATGGGTCTCGTGTGATAAATTTGATATATCACAAAGTTTGAATGTGCCACAGATTAAATGTTATCACATGTTCGACATTTGGATGATATGAGATTTGGACTGATGAACTCCGAATTGATGAGTTGTGATAATGAGATTTGATAATGAGATCTTAAGGTGAGATTTGTTGTGGCATGAGGTTTGATATTTTGGTGTACACATTTCCACGAATGATACTATATCACGGCTTGAAATTGTTTATTTGAACAAAGTTGACTACGGGGTTGTTTGGATGGTATTTCTTATTTGGTTTTGAAGTGAGGTTTTTCCGGGCACGTTTACTCATTCGTCTTCGTTCTTTCTACCCTTCTGCGAAGATGACTTGTTTGGGCATTTATAGAGTGTGATAAAGACTTGGCTATTTAATTACGGTTGTGATTCTTTCTCGTTTAACCCACAACGTAACTATCACTTCGGTATCTCACTCAGTTGAGAATGTCAAGAGGTTTTGTACATTGGGTACACCGTTTCTTCTTCACTATGATTAGTACAAGTTTAAGTAACAAATCTGGGGAAGTTTACTTCATGATCAAGTTTGGTATATTGGATTTACTTCACCAGGAGGTCACAACATTAGCCGACCGAATGCATGAATGATGTGTTTACCAAAGTGTTTATTGGATGATTGATGATATTGATGATGTTGGAGTAAGAATCGTTGATGAACCGCTGCATGTTCCCCTAAAACAGATATTCAACGAAACCAAAGTTGTCATAACACATTCAAGCTGACATTGTTTACGGTTTTGTCTTGATTTTGTAAAATCCCGCGAAAGAACCTATTTCTCGGTTTAAATCATAGACTTGTAAAATCCCGTGACAATGGAAACATCCTGGTAATAGTAAAGTGCATTTCCGGATCTATCTTACGGTTTATTCTTGGCTTTGTAAAATCCCGCGAAAGAATCTATTTCTCGGTTTAAACCATGGAATTATAAAATCCCGTAATGATGGAACCATCCTGGAGAAAGGAAAGTGTAATTCTGGATCCTATCTGATGCTGGTGCTATGGTTTCTGCTTCAAAGAAGGGATAAAAGGGTGTACTTCATGAATTGGGCATGTGTTTGGGTTGTCTTCATGACAGTTTTGTTATTACATGGTTTTACGGGGTTATGTGCTTTTAACCATGGTCTGGATGAAAACCATTATCATAGTTTACTTAAAACGTCAAAGAAGGCTAGATTTGAGCTTTTAATCAGAAAATATCACAACGGGGTTAATTCACTATTATTTATTTGAGGTTGAAGTGAAATATCACGGGCAAGTGTACTTAGTATCTGAAGGTATCGGGGATGGTTGGCTGAAGATTCTTCAAGATCCTTGTTCAAGCTTATTATAAAAAATGAAGACTTGGAAATCTAGTTATTGTTGGGTGACTTTTACCTTTTCTTTTACCACTTGGGGGAATTGGGCTCTTACCACCACAAAATAACTATCACTTAAAGGAGTTACGTTGTAGTGCTCAGTGTCACATTCAATTGTGGACTTTCAAGAGGTGATATACGTCTTATACTCGATGGTTGGTTGGTTGAAGAGTATAGAGTACTTAGAGATTCAAATGGGCATGAATTCTCGACACCGCTCTTTGTTACATATGTGCTAGTTTAAGTCACGAGTTTGGGTTAGTTTACTTCAGGGTCAAATTCATCATATTGGGTTATCTCCATCAGCTGCCACTACAAAGAGTCTACTGAATGATAATAGTGATTGATTACATGTTTTGCCAAGAGGCTGAAAAGAGAGAGATTATGACGTATGAACACATCAGTTCAGGCCTCGTACTCCAAAGAAAAGAAAAGTGTACGCTTCAGTACGCTTTATCTTCGGAAGAAGAGAAATCTTCTTATTATAACCATTCTCACCAACATGCTTCATGCTTTTTCCATGCGCTTCAAACATCAAGTGAATCGAACTACGGTTGATTGTTTTCATACTCCACTTGCTCAACTATAATGATGATGGCGACATCCTGTGCTAATTTTGCGGGGGAGAAGTGTGAATAGACTACATTGTTGAAGATATTCACTTGCTTAATCAAGAATGGCAACTCCGTATGCAATTCTTGAGGGGGAGAAGAAGTGTGAATTTACTGCATGATTGATTGATATCTGAGAATACATGGTCAAACGGCTCCAAACTCATGTAAGAACCGAGCTTCTTCTTATCGGGTCATCTTCACATGGAGTTTCTTCTATGAGCCGTTAGTTGACATCTTCAAGCTGATATGAGTTTAACGACAAAGTACTTCCAGTTAATGCTTCGCATACACATCGACATGATGATTCCGGACAATCTCTCTGTTCTTGTTTGATGTGATTGGTAGTTTGGTGTTACTATTTTGTGTGTTCGTTGCGGGCTGATTGCTGATTTCCTTGATGAACATCTTTCTGTTCTTGTTTGATTGGGAGAGATTGTAGTTAATGGGATTTGCAAGATGTAAGTTGATTGGGATGCTTTTTGGTGTGGTGAAGATGTTAACTATCTATTCCCCAACTGGACAATCTTCAAGAAGGTCGAGTCTACAGTCGGTTCTACATTTTCTGCTACATGTTAGAAGACTAAAGACGAGTTGCATTTGATTATCCAAAGACTTCCTCTTAATCTGGGCATTTATCAAACAGATTGTCGGTTTAGGGGAAAGCACTAATTGGGGGAGGGTGAAATGTCGAATTTAATCCCTAATTAGATTTGCTCACTTTCTTCAGCAAGTTGATTCTCACAAAGACTTCAAGTGTTCTTCTCAACAGATTTCTAGTATTTGGGCTCAAAAAGAGTTGCTGATTTTGAAGTATCAAAACCAGCAAGGGGGAAGGAGACACGTATCTAAACGCGAGTAAACTTGATGAACTTAATACTTCTAAGTAATTGAAGATATCTCGGGAAGACAAATGTTATTACTGCAGAGAAACTTAAGGTTTGACTCATGGCGAGTAAACTTGATGAGCTTAATTCTTCTAAGTGATTGAAGATATCCCGGGAAGACAAATATCATGACCGCAGAGAAACTCAAGGTTTTACTCATCAAAGCGTTTAGTGTTCTTATTCCAACTACGTGGGGGAAGATATGTAAGAGTTAGTTTCTGATGATGAAAGAGGTACACAAGTGTGTGATGATTTCGATGCTATCGCAATCATCAGGGGAAAGAGATTGTGTACATTGGGGACGCTCAGCTGTTTCACTTGAGTGCTTAATCAGTGATTCAGAGATATAATCACTTATTCCTGAGTTGAAATCCGCAGAGATTGTCCTCCGCAGAGATAATCAGTGATTCGGCCTGCTTCTTTAATATTATCGGTTATTCTCTCTTTGGGCATTCGGGTACTTCGGGTTCTTGAGCTTCATACACTTTCTTCAGGGGGAGAGAAAAGTACACATCGGGGTTATTCTTTGGCCATTGGACTTAATCTGCTACTTCGATGGTATAAGTTTCTTTGTCTTCGGGTATGTGTATTCGGGTTTGTGAGCTCTAGTCTAAGAGACTGACTGCATCAATTCATCTACTTGGGGGAAGTGTTCTCTTGACACCTTTTGGAATGGATTGCATCAGACTTCAGTGGTTAAGAAATTTGAGAAGATTATTTATGAGTGGGATGATACGTTGATGTTCTTCTTCTTGATGATATAACCCCGAACGAAGTATCTCGACTTTCGTTCTTAAAAGGAGCAGCGGGATTTGTGATAATGGTGTGCTTCTCTGTGCACCTGGCTAAGGAAAGCTTGAAATAGAGCTTCGAATCTGCTCATCTAATGGATCTTCGGTTTGGGGGGAAGCTGCCAAAGTCTCTCTTTCTCAAATTCTCATGTTCTATCTTCTATTAAGGAGCCTCGGAAGCTTTGGTGGTGGAAGTTTAAGAGATGACGAATTTTATCTTCTATGACGTGCTGCTCGATATCCTTATCTCGGTACTCGTATCATCATCCTCTTAAATATATATCATCTATTCTATCTTTGTATATATTTATCAGAAAAACAAAATACAAAAATATAAAACCAGCAAAACAAAATATAAAAATATAAAATCTACAAAATCCCATAAAAATCAGAAATTTTGAAAAAGACCAAAAATATTATTTTTCTAAGACATGTCTTCTGGTATCGATAACATTTGCGGTCTTAGAAATGTCATTCAATAATGGCACGGGACCATAGATGAAGTTCGAGCAGGAGGTGTAAATATTCTTTTTCCAAACATGTCACAAATCAAATGGCTTACAGTTATTTCAAACTGTAACCCGCGCTTCAAAAATGGCTTGCAGTTACGTCAGACTGTAACCCGTGCTTAAACCATGGTTTGCTATTATTTCAGATAGCAACCCGTTCTTCAAGAAAGGAAAGTGCTTCGCTTAAACGATTTTTACAAATTTCGTGCACTTATCCTAAAATCAAAATGAGGAAAGTATGTCGAAGGACTGCTGTTCCCACACAAATGTTTTTCCATCTAAAATTTTTCAGAAAAATATTTGTTGTTTTCAAAAATGATGGAAATTGAGTTGCTTGAAAATTAATCAGATTCAGAGAATTTTATTAATATTGAAAACTCAATCAATGACTTCAGCGCTTTTAAACTTTTCAAAAAATTGAGTCATTGATTGAGGGGGAGAATGTTTTCAAATTTATATCATCTATCGGGCTTTCTTAATCATCCTAAGTGCTTATCTGAAAAATATAATTGCCTATGTTGAAGGACTAGGTTTCTAGGATATGATTGTTAGGATTAGATGATTAGAGTTTGATAAACACATTATTCCCATGCTTTACATGATCTGATTGATATGTTGAATTGACCTTTATTAGTCGATTGTTGTTTGGGTGATGTCGACCACCATATATCTGTTTGTGTCCACTAACATATGCAGATATCATGGTTCATAAGAATGTTCCCGATCCGGATCCCACAATAGAAGATGATGGGATGCCGAAAGGAAAGGGTAACTATATCTTGGGTTGACAAATGAAGAAACGGAGCTTAATTGGACTTCTATGGAGAGATGGCATGGAAAAATGCAACGTAAGAGGTCTCACTGCATCATCAGATGGTTTTCTTCATCAGCAAATGAAGAAACGGAGCTTAATTTGACCTCAGTTGGCATTAAAATGCAACGTAAGAAGTCTCACTGCATCAGCAAACGGTTTTTCTTCCAATCCCTACAGCAACAACATAAGCTTCTCAACCACCTAACGTATCTTTGATTAGGATACCATTTTTAAACAATTTTGAAAATTTTGAATAAATTGTTTTGAAAATGGAAAATATTGTTTTGAAAATTAATTGGACTTAATTTTGAAAATCACCGGACTTCATTTTGTCAAAACTTAAGTCACTCAATCATCGACTACGGTCATCGATTGAGGGGGAGAGTGATTTAAAAGAAAATATTTTCATACAATATTTCTTCATAAAAGTCCGGATTGTACAAAATTAAGTGGTGATCTAAAGATTTAATGTTATGTATGATTTTTCTTTTGAATCAAGATCTTTCAAAATGAAATTTTTTCTGTTCTTGTTTGATTGTGAAATTATTTTATTTTACTTAAAGATCTCTTAAACCAATCATACCTGACACTAACAATCTTTAACGTCTTAAATTGGTCCTTATCTGTCATTTTTCAAAATTAAATCTTGCCACGTCTTTCCCCAAAATCTTTTAAATGATTTAAATCAATTGGGATCACAAATCTCAAAAGGTTTGAAATTTTTGATCGGGGGAGAGACAGTGATTTAAATCTCAAATCTGTTTTAATGGAATTGGTTTTAGTACTTTATGTTCGTGGATGTGCTTCAAAAAGAACTCTTTCCTCTATGTGATAAAATGATTTCAAATATCCTACGCACATATTGAGGGGGAGAATTTACCAAAGAAATTCAAATGGCTTTTCCTACGGAAATTGCGATCAAGAAATTATTTCAAAGAACTCTTGCCTCCATGTGCTAAACAATTTCAAAATCATATGCGCATGTTGAGGGGGAGCATTTCTAAATGATCAAAACTATTAAGGTATAAAATGCTTTGGTCTCGTATCACAAGTACCTTGATTGTTTTTCCAAATGATTTTTCAATTGGTTTCAAGGAAGAAATGAACTGTACCAAAAGACCGACCATTTTACTTTATGTATGGAGTTATAAGGATGGTTAGGTTATGTATTCGTTCCCACGATCCGCCAGAATCGGAGGGATCTACTCAGGGACAATCCACTAGATAGTGTAGAGTCCTTAGGTATGATAAAAAAGGAGAAAAGTGAGATATGGGAAGAGTGCGGACTGAGATAGAGCTAGAACTGGAATAAACCCAACAAGGTTCTAGTTATGAAGTCTCGGTAAGCACTGAAGGGGTTGAAGAATGAAAAAGAAATGAAATGAGAAAAGGGTGAAAAGAAATAGCCCTCCAATAATTCAACCTTAGGGCAGTAACCGGGTTCAATACATATGTTACTGGTTGTTACCAAGGTAACGCTGGTATTGAAGACAGGACGTCATGGACCTAGTGACGCACTGCACTACAACTTCCCAAGCTACTCAAGTTCCTCTTAAAAGGGCTTGTTTCATTCTCACGGGGAACCTACATAATCTATCGACGTTCTCTTAGAGATGGTTGATATTGAAGAAGGAGACTCTCTCCCTAGTCTCCGGCATAGGAACCAAATGTGCACAATTGAGTCTAGAGCAAAGAGTTCATCCAAAATATCTCATTAGGACACAAAATTAATGAAGACTTGATGTTTCACACAATGTGGAAAGTAAGAATATATTAAGAGTCCTACGCATTATCCTTGTGGTATTGCCAGGACATCCGAGTGATATGTAAATATTCACGATGAAGATGGAAATCCTTCTAGAGCCAACATCATACAAGCTCTTGGTGGGTAACATGTGAGATCTTCTCGTAAGATCAAGCTTGTGACAACTGGATAGAAACGATGGGGAGATTCAATCTTGAATCAACCTTGGTCCAAAAATGGAATTGACGAATACTTTTGGAAAAACCGTTCGATGTGCAAATCTTCTTTTCTCTAGCACATCGAATGTGTATTCATGTTTTCAAACACAAAAAGTATCTCTGATTGAAAAATTACTTTTGGAAAAACCATTCGATGTGCGAATCTCTTCTTTTCTCTAGCACATCGAATGTGTACTCTTCAAATACAAAAAGTATTTTTGATTGAAAATTGATCTTTCTCATAAAACCTTCGTCGCATTGCAAAACTCTTTCTTCAAGCAATACGCGATTGTTTTTCAAATCATTTTTCATCAATCAGTGAATCTCAATTCACTGGTTCACTCACTCCGTGTTGTCTTCTTTGAGACGTTCCGGTTTAAGAATGGCTAGAACAGCTGCGAAACCCTGTCAAGGAGATTCTTAGGAATCCCACCTGATCACAGGCAGTACTTGTACTGATCAACGGGGAACCGTGGGCCGTGTACCTCAATTCAACGAAAGTGATCAAAGACACTTTCGTGTGTTTTATTGCTAACTGTTGTTTGCAGGTACATTTGGACGGTTGCAGCTGATCAGAATTGAGGAGTCAATCCAAAGCCGCATGCTCACAGCATCCACACTTAATTGAAGAAATCATGACTGGTGCATATCTACATAACCTAGCTCTGATATTTTTATACTATGCTTCTGCTACGCTGCTGCAAATATCATGAACCAGTAAAGCTTCCGCTACTCTGATGGAAAGATGTCATGATCCAGAAAGTGTGAGCATGTCGGTCCAAAAGTCACAACATCACATGAAGGCAACACAACTATGGATGATCCAGAGAGATTTACTGTGGCTGATGATCTCAATGAAAGCTCAAAGATCATCAAAGATGTGGATCAGTAAAAGGCCTCCACTGAAAGTACAAAACTATGCGGACTTTGAAGTATCACTGCTAAAGCACAAGATTGCGGAATTGAAGAATTGAAGTCTGCGAGCTCAAGAACAAAGTCAAGAATAGAATGCTAGGATGCAAAATGTATTTCATGGGGTGACCTCCCTTAGGGGGAGATTGTTAGGAATTGGAAACTCCATATTAAAGTGTTGGTCACCCCAATTATTGTCTAGCATAAGTTAGCTCGTAGACTTGTAGTTAGTTACGTTATTTATCAGTTTATTAGTTAGTTATTAGTTTAGTTTAGCGTAGTGTAACACCGTGGAGGAAGTACGGGTCTTTACCCACTGTATGCCTGATCCATAGGCCGATAGGAGGTCGTGTATTTTGTAACTATAAATACCCCTTCCATCCATGGAAGGGGTGGTGCTTCTCAATCTAACCTTTTATAATTTACAAAGCAACTCTCTAGCAAGAACACCCATCTCTCTACTTTCTCTCTCTAAAATGGCTATCATGTATTTTCATCATCCAAGACCACCCGAATCATCAAACACAATAATATTTATCGATCCTACATGAATTGTAAAAACACACACACACACAAGCCATCTTTCACTCCTCCAAATACAACTCAGTCCCTAAGATAGCTCAGTGGTTCCATAGTAGTTGTGTTCAGACTTAGCCTGAACTTAGTGAGGAGTCCCTTTGTCATTTCAATCCCAAGTACTATTCCGCAAGTACTTGGGTAATGTATTCTTGTTTTGATTTATATCTAGTAAAGAATATTATGTTAAAAATTAATCAGTGTGTTTTACTTATATCTTTTCAGTCATAGATTTACTATTAACTTGTTTTATATACTTAACTGTTTTTTAAGATAGTGAATAGGGAACAACACCTTTTTTTCTTTGAAAAAGAAAAAAAGCAGTACAAAGAGATTAGACTTTCGGATGAGACTAAGTAGCTACATTTTCAATTCAAAAATACCCAGCCCGTCCATCAGACGATTCATGAAGCCAGCCTCTTATATTAACTAATGAGATAATTCAAATTTGAAATCAAGCCTTCTGATCAACTAAAGTCAAAATTAGCTTCAATTTGGTCAAACTTATCTAAATTTAATCCAATAAAATATATATTTATAAAAACACATGTGTCAATTTCATTAAAAAAAACCTAAAAACTGGTGTAATTTATAAAACTTTAGTTGTTAAATTTTGTACAAATTGTATGAAATTAAGTAAACTTAACAATTTTCATGTTTTTTAACACCTTTTAAAAATTTACTAAATACCCCCTTGTACTTAATACCCCTAAACTTAGTTTTTTTAAAGAAAATATTTATAGATTTTATTATCATTATATATTAAATTAACGTATATGCATAAAATTATAAATATTAAAATGAAAGCACGAGTTACTATGATATGTAAACGAATACACGAGATTATACATAAACGAACGACTCATGTTATTCTTTTTTATAAGATTAAGTAAAGATATACGAAAATTAATTTTTTTTTTTTACTATTAGCGTTTAATAACGATTCATGTTATTACTCTTTATAAGTTTAACTCGCGGGCACACGGGTTTAATATTCAAATACGACATAGTTATTATTAACAAGATTATGAATATTAAAATGAAGACAAGGCCCCACATGTTACTGTGAGATAAAACATATAGCAACGACAAATGTAATTCCTCTTTAAAGTTTAAATAAAAATATCTAAAGAAGTTTTTTTTTTTTTTTTTTTTTTTTTTTTTTTTTTAATATTTAATATACATAATGTCTAAAACATGATATCAATTGTTTAAGTTAAATAACATCAACCTAAAAAGCATGTCAGTTAATCAAAGTTAAATCATTCGTCCAACAAAAATATGTACAGAATTTAATCGATACTAATACAGAATAAATAATATGTGTAAAAACTCGTGAGGTACTATAACTCCCATAATATAAAAGATTTTACATAATTTTATAAAAAAATCTTATTTAACAATCTCGTGTATGGAAGAGACTTACTTTAGCACGCCAAGATAGATACTTATATTGTTAATTAATTGTATTATTAAAGTTAGATAAATTTTGACTTATGTTAAAATTCATTATTAAAACCATATGCATATATATTACTAGTTTGTAGTTAATGTTATGAATAATATTATGTGGATGTCCATATAACCCATAATAGGCCCATGACCCAATTAGCTATTAGGGTTTTACCCTAATATTTATATTATATATACTCCTTGTAATCTCCTACACTATGATCAATTGAATAATACTTTTCTTTCTCAATTCTTGTTCACAACACGATATCAGCACGCTCTAGAGGTTAATATTTTTTTTTCCGGTTCCGGAAGGTATATCACAAAACCTCTAATCGATACGTGAAAGTTTACTTAGCTTCTTGTTTTCATCTAGAATATACTTTGTTAATATAATAAATAAGTGTCACACCGTTAATGTATACACGAAAAGATGCCACGAATGCATAATTAAGAATACATGAATGCATAGTTACGAATACAGTGTTTGAATGTGCTACTTTTGTTTCATTATGCAACATTAATTAAACGAATGTATTATTATTATTTTTTTGGTATTTGACAAACCCTTATTATTTATGACTTTATGTAACACACTATTATGAATAGGTTGAATAATTACAGGTTGTCAATTTAGTTTTCAGCAAGGAAATATAATCTTAATAAAAGGGAATTATGAATACTTTATACTTGCGGAAAATAGGACATGTTGAATTATCGTGAGGTTTTCTCATATACATTTTTCGTTTGATCGTCTTTGGCTATAGTTCTTCACTTCTTCTTATGTGCTCGCACTTTAGTTGTTTTTCATTCATGTTCATGGATTCGGATTTCATATTAGCTATTGATTCAAGAGGTAATTATTAAAGCCTTGCTATACAATAATCTTGTATAGAACTATTATGTAAGCGTAATTTATTGGTTGATCACTCCTGAGACATTTGTTATTGTAAATTGATGATATTATCCATAAAAACTACTCCCTGACAGTTAACTTTATCTCAGTAACTAGAAAAGTGTTTGATGTAGTCTATGCATTCTATCCATCATATCGGTTATTGTTTAAATTAAGTCGTTAATTGGTAAATTATATCTTGCTCCAATATACAATGAACCTTAGCTTTATGCACTCATTTATGTTCTTTATTATTCATGTTACCAAGTGGTTTATGTTTAGTGTATTTTCATATTGTAACAAATAGCCAATGACACACTCTGTTTATCTAATAAGAAGGCTTTAGTTTGTTGATATAAAATAAAATTTGGTATGATAAAAAGATAACCAAAGAGATCTTAATTAATTAAATAAATGGGCTTCTAGAAAAAGATCATGTCAAGTGTAACGAAGTTCACTTGTAGTTGTTTCCTACTTTTATTCTTTTACTACACCTCTTTAGATTTATTTGATGTTATTAAATTAATTAATATTTTTCTTAACTATAGTTTTATTAAATCTAGAGGTGAATGACTTTGCCTAAGATAGATTGATTAGTTTTTATGTCACGATATTTATGATTAAAATGATACCTAATAATGTTGCAAATACTTTTGTATAACATTCTTAACTTTATGAGCTTATGCATATTAATTTGATTCTACCATCACTATAGTTTTGCATGTGCTAGTTATTTAGTTCTTGATTAATGATTTACTTAATATTAGTTGTACCGTATAATTTGCTTACTGTATAAATTATGATAAACCCTTACCATGGGTAAACTTGCTAACTACTTTTGAGAAACTAATATAAATTGCAACAGTTACATTCATGCTTGATCGTTATGGTATAGTTGCATGATTAGTATGTATAGTTTGTTCACATACTTGTTCAATTGGCATGCATCTAGTACGTGGTCTTTCATTCTTGGATCTTTATATCAAAAGAGAAGTAACAATTATGCCATATGATATGATTTATATTCTCTTCAGTTTAGTATTTAGCTTATTTTATTTTTTTGGAAAAATACTTGCTAAATTTGATTTTGTGTTTCTATATTTTGATCTATTTAAAAAGTATATATATGAATTATAAGTTGCTGGCTCAGTATACAAAAGTGGATCCGGCATAACTTGACTTAGTCGTTTGATACAACCAGAAATAGAATTAGTCGAGTCTTGCAAGTTGGATGCTAAAAAAATTGAAGAATAAGAATATATGAAGTATAGATTATAAAACACGATTTCTTAGTTGTCTCAGTTTGGCATTGGGTTTTCATATATGAGTATCTTATGCATGTGATTTTATTTGCTTATAAGAAGTGTATATGCGTTCCTCTTTAACTTTCATAGTATGAAACATGTTTACTTGTTAAATAATGCTATATAGGCTAATTGGATATATAGTGAACGATATTAAAACTCTAAATTTGCTCATATAAATTTGATTAGAGAAATATAAGTTTAAGTTATATGTATTAAATTCTCAATAGTATATGAAGTTTACATAAAAAATGCAATTGAAGCACATGTGGTCATAAATTAGAAGTTTATGAGCCAAGATTGTTATCATTGGCATGACCGGTTGGACCATCCCGGTTTAATGATGATGCGAAATATATAGAAGAACAATAAGTTTCTTCCAAAGTAGATTTGATTGTTCTTGGAGGAAGTAACTGTTCATAAATCACCACAAATTAGAGTAACAATTTGTTGTATAAAGTTTTGGAAATAACATAAAAGGGGATGTATGTAGGCCTATACATCCGCCATGTGGATCATTTTGAGTTTTAAAATCGATGCATCGTCAAAATGATCATTAAAGACGCAACTTAAGTTTAGCGTGATGAATGGCTCGTCTTATAAAATGCGAGCATGGTTTTCCAAACTATCTTTGGAAATGGTGGTGAATACTTCCATATGTTGGGCAATTATTGGAATAAGTGTCGAACTTAAAAGTAGCCCATGTTCGTACACGAATTGCTTTTGTTGGAATGTTTATAAAACGTATTCAGTTGATTGCAAAGCCAATAATAATGAGAACAAAACTTTAAGTTTATGGGGCATGTAATTTTAAATGATAAAATATGGATTCGCATTTTGCCAACAAATAATAATGAATTCTCCCTATTAGAATGGTTTCGGTCACAAACCATATGTTTCTCATATAAAGTTTTCAATAAATGTGCGGAACCTGTATTGTAAATCCACCACAATGCACACAAGGGATGTTGAAGTTAATAATTCATTGAGGAGGAGAATGAGCAGCGAGAAATATGGAATGAATTATGATATAAAAATGCTGATCTTCACGCTAATGAAAATGAACTTAAAGTTCAAGGGACAATTTACATTCCAGATCTAGTAGTTGCCACGCAAGTTTTGTGACCTATATAAAGTGACTAGATCATACATACGCTGCTAATGCTCCAATTAAAGTGTGTGTCCCAACATTAAAACCAATGATTGATAGTAAGTCTAAGGCACGTCTGCAACGTGATAGACTAATCGATTCCAAATAAAAGTCCTCGAATGAAGAGATAAAATGGAGCAATAAAATCAAGATGGTCGAATTGAGGTAATAAAGACCCCATAATATTCTCTTAAAGAGAAACTAGAGATGAATGTTATTGAAAACCCCGGGTACATGAAAAACTTTGAGATGTCAACAAATGATAGAATATAAAGTCTAGTAAAGTGTGGAATCGAAAAGTAACGAATCGACGTCGATATGGTAATGATTATGTTTATAAATAAGATACCGCTATAATCATGGTGAGGATCATGGAAGCATACTTGCAGGAAGTGCAGATGTATAAATGAGTGGCCACAAGATGTAAAGACGCAAAGAAGTAATGAAAAGAGTTAAGTCTCTTATGACGAGACATGGTTACTAGGACTTAAAGTCCGTACATATGAATGTGTAAAATTATTGGATATGCATTGGTCTTTATGAGAAAGTGAAATTAAAGTATTGAAATTTTTGTATATAAGGCATAACTAACGGCACACAATACTTTTGTAAAGACATGAAAATGATCATAAGGAGACATGTTCTCATGTGGTGGATCCAATAATGTATATAATATTTATAAGTCTGGCAATATAATAAGTAATCGGTATGCGTCTAAAAGATAAATGAGTAGAGCTCATACAAGAATTTATTATAGGATTTGAAATGCATGAAGCATGATAGTGATTTTTAATGCTTAAAGCATATAAAAGAAGTTCTCGAGAACACTACTTGATTATATTGAATTAATCATGTTTGTGACATACGTTTAATGATTGCCTTAGTGTATAGTATTGTGCCAAATAAAGAATTATATTTGCCTATGAAACTTTATAAAGAGATCTAGATTTGAATATTGTTTAAGTTTCATGCAGTTTGATTTATGATTATAAAGGCAAATGAATGCATAGAAGTTGAATTTGAAACAAAAGACACATGTTGTCTTAGCTTATGATTGAACATTCAAAGGATGAAATATGTGTGCATCATAAAAACTAAAGAAAGATGCTAACTATATTTATATGGATAAACGAAGCTCATGTTTATATGAGGTCAATTGATGAAGAAAGACCCCTTTACTTATAAAGATGATGATCACAATACCGATTTATGGGTGTCATAGTTATAATATATATAAAACATTTATTGTTCTCACTAGTGGTCATAAATGATATAATATATCATTTACTTTGCATTCGTTGATACTATATAACTTGTGAAGTACGGGGATGTACTTGTATAATGATAAGTATGACATATGTTTAATCCTTCTTGATATGTGAAGGTTAAGTGGAGAACACTTGTTTATATGAGAATCAAACAGATATTTGGTCAAGACACTTAATATATTGACATTAAAGAAGTTGGTTTATTATATTTGATTGCACCAACTAAGAGATTTAAGTGATGTGATCATCAGGGGAGAGAAGATACGCGTTGCACTCTTTTTCCCTTGACCATGGTTTTGTCCCCATAGGGTTTTCCGGCAAGGTTTTTAATGAGGCAACATCCCCAAGCATATAAAGGAATTATGTTTTTTTTTTTTTTTCCTTCACTAGATTTTTGTCCCACTGGGTTTTATCTAGTAAGGTTTTAACGAGACATAATCCTCAAATGGACATCCAAGGGGGAGTGTTATGGATAATTATAATATGGATGTCCATATCTTATAAGATACTGATTAGAGGTATTTGAGTTATATTAGAAGATTATATATCTTCAAGAATGTCTGACCCTCACAATGGTCGATCACAAACTGGATATGTATTTACAAGTGGAGGAACCGCAATTTCATGATGTTCAGTTAAGCAGACGATCTCAGCGATATCATCCAACCATGCAGAAATTCTAGAGATACATGAAGCAAGTCGAGAATGTGTTTGGCTAAGAAGTGTGATGCAAGACATACATAGATAATGTGGTAATTATTCAGAGAAGGTGGCACGAACAGTTTTGCATGAAGATAATGGAACATGTATTGCTCAACTTAAAGAAGGTTATATCAAGCGCGAAAGGACAAAATATATTTAACCAAAATTCTTCTTCACTCATGACTTACAGAAGAATTGTGATATTATTGTTTAACAAGTTCGTTCAAAGGACAATTTGGCGGATCTGTTTACCGAGAGACTTCTTAGCTCAGCATATAGAAACTAAGACACAACATTGGGATGCGTCGACTCAAAGAGCTCAAGTGATATAGTCATCAGAGGGAGATAATACGCGCTGCACTCTTTTTGTCCTTAGTCATGGTTTTGTCCCACTGGGTTTTCCTGACAAGGTTTTTAATGAGACATCATTCTTAAAGCGTATTAATAATATGGACATCCAAAAGGGAGTGTTATGAATAATATTATGTGGATGTCCATATAACCCATAATAGGCCCATGACCCAATTAGCTATTAGGGTTTTACCCTAATATTTATATTATATATACTCCTTGTAATCTCCTACACTATGATCAATTGAATAATACTTTTCTCTCTCAATTCTTGTTCACAACAGTTAAAAGATAATTTGATTTTGTAGTTATAAACTTTTGGTTTGTTAGCCTTTTCAAATTACGGGTAGTATGTATAATTGTCTGGTTGGTTGTGATACACATGTCATATATTACTTGTAACTTTTTCCAAAACACTTGCTCGATCTATACAGGCTGACTAAACTTGCGATTAATTTTGGCTCGATCTATATAGGCTAACTAAAGTACGTGAGGAAATGATAATCATGGGAATTAAAGAGGATCCAAAACTTACAAAGCTTTTGCAGGATTTGTTACAAGATGACAAGGTTAAGAAACAGAATCAGAGAAATGTGAAACGTGAAAGTAGAGGTGCGGTTCTGCACCGTGGGAACAAATAGTGTCGTGGTAAATGGTGAATTGAAAAAGATAGACAACCAATCAGGCATTCATGTAAATAACATGAAACATCACAAAATAGCTTTTCATATCCTTAGTTACCTATGCCACATAAAAAAGCTGCATATCAACCAGTGAAGTTCGCCTTAGATACTGATAAGATTGAGGTAAATAAGTCATATTAGCTAGGGTAAATTGCTAAAAAAAAAAAAAAAAAAAAAAATTGAAATCATATAACTAAACCACGATGATGAGTAGAGCAGGTTCATCAAGACAACCAATTCAATTTGAACTCATCTGAATTGTAGTCATTGCCCTCGTCATTAAAACTTCTCCCGGGCAGTTCAAAAAGAGAATGGAAACTTCGCCAAGGATTTTTTAGGCTTTCCCATTTTCCATCACGAGGATTTTTTATTTCAATATCTTTTAGATTACACGTCTTATTTTCCATCATCCCCGTCATTTGCTTATACAAGTAGTTCTTGTTGTTGGACGATCTATAATATGCCTTAACATAACGGGGATAGCAAATTGTAAAAAGAAAATCTAAAAGTAGTGAGTGCTTCCACAACCTTTTTTGCCAATGTTTTCCAAGCGATAGTTGTTGCACATTCCTAGCTGGAAACGGAAACATTCTTTTGAGATCATCAAGGTCTATGTTCAATGGCACAAAATCATCGATTGTTTCGATGTCAAAGTTGCTTGATAAATCAAGTGCTTCTCTCACCTTGACGAAATAGAACAGATCAATGGGAATATGTTCATAAAACCTTAGTACGAGCTTAATATGTGCAGGAGTATTTGCTGGAAACAAGAGAGTAGGCATTTTCCGGCCATCGTAAGAGAAGTAAAGTAACTTTGAAGCATAAACTTGTATCTTCATTTGCTTGCCTAAGAACATACAAAGAGTCAATCTCTTTAAGGAAACACAAGTAATATCAAGGGTTTCTAGCATGCATTTGTTGATTGAAAGGTTCAAAGTCTCGAGAAAAGGAAACTTTGACTTTATCATATCGGAAAATGCATCATCTACTGTCACACGTAATAAAACCAATTCTCTTACACTCACTAGTGTATCCATTCTGATTGTATACCTTGAAATGGAGCGGTAAGAAAACAACCGAAGACTTGGGACATCATAAATTTCCAAGACGTCGTTCTTTATTAAACTAATTATCAATTCACGAAGACGACGGAGGTTTCTCACCTTAATTATATTCAGAGGCACAGAAAAACCAAAGACTATATGTTTATCTTCTCAAGTAAGCTACAAGAAGAGAATAAGTTATGAAGGGCCCCTTCGCTTATGCACACACCTACCAACTCGAGTACGCGTAGGAACAAACACTTGATCACAGGATTCGTGTTCACCCTAACCCGACAGATCGTATGTGTGTAATCAGTTCATAAAGTTATAGTATTTAGGTGTAATAAAGAGAATATCGTATCCTGAAGTGTATGCCAACCAATTACCTCGTTCGTAATAGGGTTCATACCACACATTGTTAGGGAAAGCTCCTTGAGAGGACAATTTGTAGAAGCTAGTGCTTGAAACCAATTTTCTAAAGGATAAGGCAATGACGAGTTGTGGATGTCTAAGTGAAGATGAAAACATTCAATTGACAAGTTGTTGTTGAGATACCGTAAAAGAGTGCGATCAATTAACTTAATGTAGTCTATTTCTTCTTCTTGTTTGGTGAGATGATCATGAGGTGCACATTTAGTAAACCTTAGGGTATGAATGGTAGACCAAGCGTATAGCCATGACTTGGACAGGACACAAGTGCGGACGGCATCTTTTTCGGGCAACAATGATTGTATATGATGGATCAACTCATTCGGGAGATATTCTAATTGTGGTGGGATGATTTCTTTAGGTACAACAACAATATTCCAAATATGAACTGAAAACCCTTTTAAGAATATGATAATCATCCTGAATGCAAACTAAAGAATTTGTGTACCTTGATTCTCGATGGCTGTTTTCAAAGGCGTTGCTGCTGCTATATGTACAAGGGTTTTCTCTATATGTATCTATGTACAAAAAATAAGTATATATATATAGGAATTATTTAGAGATCTTCTCTATAATTAACTTAAAAATATTAGAAATAATTAGTGATATAGTAGCTAATCAAATCCTTTCCATTTGCTATTATACCGTATCATGAACTTTTGATAACGAATAGTACGTAGCTAATCAATCCTCCTTAACCGACTCACAAGGTGTTATTTCTGAACTGGCTCTAAAAAAGTATTTGGAGTATTCTAAGGAAGTTTACGGGCCGTTTAACAGGTGAAAAATTTTCATGTTTCCGTTTCTAAATTCCAAGAGAATGGATTGGTTTTTCCTCTAGAGAAGATTCGAGAATTTTAAAAACCCGTGTAAATGAAATTATATTTTTCCTTTTTAAAAAAATGAAAAGATGTTTACATAACACTCTATTCAAGCATTTTTCTTTTTATAATCAGATTTCTTTTTCATATTGGATCTTTGTACGTTTTCATACGTTTTTGTACAGTTTTATACGTTTTATCCGTTTTCATTCGTTTTTATCCATTTTATATGTTTTCATACCTTTTTGTACGTTTATACACATTTTTAAACTTTTTCATACGTACTCATTCGGTTTCATCCGTTTTTTACGGCTTTTATATGTTTTTTTTTACCTTTTTATACGTTTTCATTCATTTTCGTCCGTTTTTATATACTTTTAGATGGTTTTTATACGTTTTCATCCTTTTTTTAGGTTTTTATACGTTTTCGTCCGTTTTCATTCGTTTTTATCCATTCTTATACGTTTTCAACCGTTTTTATACATTTTTACACGTTTTTATACTTTTTCATCTATTTTCGTCCAGTTTCACCCATTTTTATCCATTTTGTACGATTTTGTAGGCTTTTGTACGTTTTCATCCCTTTTATACGTTTTTGTATGTCTTATACGTTTTTATACGTTTTCTTTAGTTTTTGTTCTTTTTTGTATTTTTGTGTACGTTTTGGTACATCCTTTTATGTTTTAGTACGGATAAAAACGTATGAAAACGTACCAAACCATACAAAAAGTATAAAAATGTCAAAAGAAAACATATTAAAATGTACAAAAATTCATAAAAACAGATAAAACGTATGAAAACATATTTAAACATATAAAACATAAAGAAAGCAAAAAAACGGACGAAAACATATGTAAATGAATGAAAACGGACGAAAACATACAAAAACGCATAAAACGGACGTAAACCTACGAAAGTGGACGAAAACGTACAAAAATTGACGAAAACAAATGTAAACGGATGAAATGTATAAAAACAGACGAAAACCTACGAAAAGGTATAGAGCGTATAAAACGGATGAAAACGTATAAAAACGGATGAAAATGTATAACATACAAAAACAGATAAAAACGTATAAAACGGGTGAAAACGTAAGAAAACGGACCAAAAAATATAAAAACGGGCAAAAATTGATGAAAACGTATAAAAGCATATAAAAACGGACAAAAACGTATAAAAACATACAAAACGGACGAAAAAATATAAAAACGAACGAAAAGAGATGAAAACGTATAAAAACGAATGAACACGGACGAAAACGGATGTAAACGCTTAAAAAGTGATGAATACGTATAAAAACGGATGAAAACGTATAAAAACGGACGTATAAAAAAATGAGAATGAATTAAGTGAGAATAATAGAATGGGCTTTTCAAATTTTTAGTTAAAATTTAAAGAACGAGAATTTCATTTTTTTGAAAATTGCTGGAAAAAAAATGTAACTAAACGGATTTTCAAATTTTTCCTTTTCTTATGAAAAATTTCCACTAACTTAACGGCCCTTATCTTCGCTGATGCAGTTCACGCAGGAAAGGAGCCTGAAGTTGACTGTTTGACTTTTGTTGCAGTTAAATGTTTGACTTTAAAAGTCAACTATTTACTTCTAGAGTAATATTCTCAACAATGAGATTAATCAAGTAAAACATCAACTGATCTTTCCTTTCTTTGTAATGGATGGAGAAATATGGGAAAATGCTGGAAGAACGCTTTTCTACTAATCTCAACACTCAGGAGATGTTTATGCATTTTTGTATTGTGCATGATGTAATTATTGGTCAACAATTATTATGCAAATTTAAGTTATTGTGCAGCATCTAGATTCGGTCAATTACCAATGCACCTAAGGAAGAGGCAATTTATGAGGCCAAATGTAGAATACAAAATCCTGTTTACGGGTGTGTTACAATAATATCGTCGTTATATCAAGAAATTCATAGTGTAAAAAGTCAATCGGCGAAACTCAAGCTGAAATTGCTCTCCTTAATGCTAATGTTGGTGTAGTTAAATCCAAACCAAGCGCGGGTGATTTTATTCAGCAACATCGCATTGGTCATGACGTAAATTACCCTTCACAAGTATTTAAAGAGGTCTCATCCCAAACTTAAGCTCATCGACAATGTGCTTTGGTACTTGTATACAGTGTAGCAAGCATTTTAACATAAACATAACCGTCACACAAGATGTTAGTAATATTTTTAATGTCATCAATTATTTTATGTAACATGCGTTGATGCACCAAATGGTACGTGCTATGATTTTCACCCTTTGCAACCATGGGATGTGGGAAACGGTGCACACTTTTATTAATAATGAAATCAGATTACAGTTAATAATAACAGAAAATAAAAACAGAAAATAAACACAAACAGAAAAGGGGTAGAATGAGAAGACAGACACTATAGAACGTTAATAAAATTAAAGCAGTAAAGGGACTTGTACGAGGCTCGTATTGGATACGATTCCCTTAAAACAGATTCGCCGTCTGTTTCCCAGGGTACAACGTACGTAGCTGTTGTACAGCCGGACTAAACTTACTTGCCTGAAAAATCACCGAAGGCTGTGTGTTTCTGATCGAAGGTTGCTGGAACGAAACAGTAATGGAGTTGCGTTTTTCTGTGTATCAAAACTGAATGAGAAGATTTTATTTTATAGGCAATACCTAGCTTGGTCACCAAGCCAGAATATACGCCTGGAATAAAAATATATGCATATCTGTTATTCCAAAACACGATATGCATATTTCTGTTAAGACTTAAGCACAAAGTCTAAATCTATTCCTAAATAGATTACAGAATATTCTGGAAATTATCCATCTACACGGTTTTATTACTTCAGCAGAAATATGCTTCAGCAGAATCTGTGCATCACATAATTCACTTCAGCAGAATCCCATGTGCTTCAGTAGAACTTCAGCAGAAATGTGCTTCAGCAGAATCCCATGTGCTTCAGTAGAATCAATTCACATAATTCTCAGCAAAAAGATACCCGCGTAGGTGAGATTTCGGAGCTGCATTCGTGTCCGCAGGTCGCGCGGGCTCGCATGAGTTCAGAAGCCTCGAACTCATTTTAGCTCGGAAATCCCATTTTCTGCACCCCCCCTGCGCGCGCGCACGTAGGAGTGGGAGCATAACCAAACTAAAGGAATTTGATATTCAATAGTATGATTTCCTTATAAACTAGTCTCCACTTCCTCTTCTAGGCGATGTGGGATAGTTTAGTATTTCCAGATTTTGTGCCTCACTTTGAGACACGATATCTCATTCATTTCTACTCCAATTTGGACATATTTTAGCTCGTTGCGAAGCTCTCATCAAGGAGAACACAAAGCTACCAAGAAATATAAATATATATAACATATACATATATTAAATATTGTCCAAAATTTGCAAAAACTCATTTTGCAATACTCATTTTCCAACAATCCCCCACATGAATGGAAATCGGTCGAAAACACACGAAAGTTTTGGTGAAATTTCTGCGGTTAAGTCTTGCATAGGATAGGTAGGTGTAACCCTTTGAACCTTCCCTTGTGAGATGCACTTAGTCTCCTAGATCTGAGTAGACGCGATGTCCTTGAACTCATCATCCATTTACGTAGACGACATTACACTTCACACAAGACTCTCCCTGACAATGTCAAGTCCTCATAGTCGTGTTCGTTATGGTCATGAACACTAGCCTGGTTCTGCAAGAACTCTTAGGAATTGCGCCCCCACATTTCCCTTCGAAGCGACCCCACTTCTCTCTCACATAGGTGATTTCATCTTGAATCATTAAAAACATATGTGTTGTGATTTCATCTTGAATCATTATGCTTTATGATTTCATCCTGAATCATTAAAGCCATATGTTTAACCTCTTAACAAGTCACATTTGTTATAGGAATGGACTAGGAAAGTTACAATATTTAGTAACTCCCCCACATTGACGTGACTTCCCCCACATTTCTATGATTAGGTTGTCCTATTGAACCCAGATCTTGGGATCTCCAGTCAACTGGGTTAGGTTTTCCTTCATAGAAACTCATTCCTTCAAGGGCTTTAGTCCCATTCCTCTAGACGACTTACTTACTAACTCTCTGCTTAAGCCTTTCGTAAGCGGATCCGCGATGTTATCTTTTGACTTCACATAGTCAATTGAGATAACTCCTGTTGAGAGTAGTTGTCGTATAGAATTATGTCGACGACGGATATGTCTGGACTTTCCATTATACATTATGCTATGAGCTCTGCCAATTGCCGATTGACTATCACAATGTATACTAATGGCCGTTACCGGTTTAGGCCACCTTGGTATGTCCTCTACGAATTGACGTAGCCATTCCGCCTCTTGTCCGCATTTATCTAACGCGATAAATTCTGATTCCATTGTGGACTTAGCTATAACAGTTTGCTTGGAAGACTTCCAAGATATAGCTGCTCCTCCTAGTGTAAACACATATCCACTAGTCGATCTAGAATCCTTTATGTCAGATATCCAATTTGCATCACTGTATCCTTCGATAACAGCTGGATATCGATCATAATGCAGTCCATAATCGCGACTGTATCTCAAATAGTGAAGTACCCTAGTCATAGCTGCCCAATGTGCATAGCTTGGGTTACTAGTATACCTACTTAGCCTGCTAACAGCATATGCTAAGTCAGGTCGGGTACCTGTCATCAAGTACATTAACATGCCAATAATTCTTGAATACTCTAATTGGGCAACACCTAAGCCTCTATTTTTAGATAGATGCTTACTGGTATCAATTGGAGTTCTAGCTAGGCCGGAATCCCCCGCATTATGAGTATTAAGAATTTTGTCCACATAATGTGCTTGACTTAACACAAGTCCATGTTGAGTTCGTATGATCTTTATTCCAAGGATCACATCAGCCAAACCCATATCTTTCATGTCAAACTTTGATTTCAACATGTCTTTAGTAGATTTGATCATCTTGTCATTACTGCCAACGATAAGCATATCATCAACATATAAACACAAGATTACATATCCACTATTTGTGTCTTTGACATAAACACATTTGTCGCATTCATTAATTTTGAATCCACTTTCTAGCATGGCGTGGTCAAATTTTTGATGCCATTGTTTGGGAGCTTGCTTTAAGCCATATAAAGACTTAACAAGCCTACAAACTTTGTTCTCTTGTCCAGGAGCCATGAAACCCTCAGGTTGGTTCATGTAGATTTCTTCTTCTAAATCTCCGTTTAGAAATGCCGTTTTCACATCCATTTGGTGAACTTCCAAATTTCTTAAAGCGGCAATAGCAAGTATTATCCTAATCGAGGTTATTCTCGTAACAGGCGAATATGTATCAAAGTAATCAAGACCTTCTCGTTGTCTAAATCCTTTGATAACCAATCTTGCTTTGTACTTGTCAATGGTGCCATCGGCTTTCATCTTCTTCTTGAAGATCCATTTATAGCCTAGTGGTTTACAACCAGGAGGTAAATCCACGAGCTCCCAAGTATGATTTTGTAAAATAGAATCTATTTCACTTTTAATGGCTTCCTTCCATTGAGGCCCTTCTGAAGAAGTAACCGCTTCTCGGTATGAAGTAGGTTCGTTTTCAACCATAAAAGAAACAAAATCGGGTCCAAACGATTTCTCGGTTCTTGCCCTTTTGCTTCTTCTAGGTTCAACCTCTTCTTCCTCAGTTTGATCTTGTCTCTCATCTTGGAGATCATTATCATCTCGTTGTCTCTTATCTTGGACAACTTTTTCATCTATTCTAGATGAATTTCCAGTTTCCTTCGTTAAACAAGGAAATATAGTTTCAAAGAATGAAGCATTCCTTGATTCCATTAATGTACCCTTTTGTATATCCGGATTTTTCGAATCATGTACAATGAAACGATAAGCACTGCTATTCTTAGCATATCCGATGAATATACAATCCACAGATTTAGGTCCAATCTTTTGGGCCTTGGGAGTTGGTATAGCTACCTTTGCTAGACACCCCCACACTCGTAAGTACTGATAGGATGGCTTTCTTCCCATCCATAATTCATAAGGGGTCTCTTCTTTTTCCTTACGAGGTATCTTATTTAAAAGATAAGTAGCCGTTAAAATGGCTTCCCCCCACATGTCCTGGCTTAGACCAGAACTTATCAACATGGCATTAACCATTTCTTTCAAGGTACGGTTCTTCCTTTCGGCAATACCGTTCTGCTGAGGTGAATAGGGAGCAGTGAACTCGTGTCTAATTCCATGTTTCGCACATATGTCCGAGAATGGAGACACATATTCACCTCCTCTATCACTTCTGACCACCTTGATTTTCTTACTAAGTTGATTTTCAACTTCATTTTTGTATAGAACAAACTTGTCTATAGCTTCATCTTTACTTTTCAATAAGTAAACATAGCAATACTTTGTACAATCATCAATAAACGTGATAAAGTACTTATTGCCACCTTTTGTGGGTAGTGATTTCAGATCACATATGTCAGTGTGTATCATATCAAGTGGTTCGGTTTTCCGTTCAACCGATTTGAAAGATGCTCTTGTAAGTTTGGCTTCAACACAAGTTTCACATTTATATTTTGAGTCAATATGGAAATTAGGTATGCAATTAAATTTAATCAAACGACGCATCGAATTAAAATTTACATGTCCAAGACGGCCATGCCACATATTAGAAGACTCAATCAAGTAAGCAGAAGAATTCATATTATTGATATCTTTCTTAACAACCATTACATTGAGTTTAAACATACCATTTAGGGCATATCCCCTACCAACATAAACTTGATTCTTAGAAAGAACAAACTTATCAGACTCAAAAACAAGACGAAAACCAAACTTGTTCAACAGCCAACCAGAAACAAGATTCTTGCGAATCTCTGGAACATACAAGACATTAGTCAACTTGAGCTCTTTCTCGGATGTCATCTTCAAGATTACATCTCCTTCACCCTTGATTTCAGCAGTTGCAGAGTTGCCCATGTACAGCTTCTCTCCACTATCAACCGCTCTGAAAGAGTGAAACATACTCTTATCAGCACACACATGACGGGTAGCCCCAATATCCACCCACCATTCCCTGTTGTTGGAACCTACCAGGTTAACTTCAGAGATCATGGCAATGACATCAGACACCATAGCAATCATGTCCACATCTTCATTAACCATATTAGCCTGGCGTGGAGTCACCCGCTTCGGCATCTTGCAATTAGCAGCACGGTGACCTGGCTGGTCACAGTTGAAACACACCCCTTGGAACTTCTGTTTCACAATTGCAGCTTTAGGAGCAAGGTACTCAGACTTCCCTTTGCCCTTCTTGTCATTCTTTCCTTTTCCTTTGCCTTTAGCTTTGACATTGGACTTTGAAGATGACGAAACATGCTCAACCATATTTGCCTTTGCAGAATCAGGCGTATACGTGTTTTTCTGAGCCAGCTTGTTGTCCTCTTCAATACGAAGACGAACAACCAAGTCTTCAACACTCATCTCCTTTCGCTTATGCTTCAGGTAGTTCTTGAATTCTACCCAGCTCGGAGGTAACTTTTCAATAATAGCAGCAACTTGAAAAGTTTCACTCAAAGTCATTCCCTCAGCATGAATGTCGTGTAGCAGAACCTGCAGATCTTGAACCTGACTTATCACATTCTTTGAATCAACCATCTTGTAATCCAAAAAACGAGCTACCACGAACTTCTTTGTACCAGCATCTTCAGTTTTGTACTTGCGCTCCAATGACTCCCATAATTCTTTGGCAGTCTTGGTCTTGCAGTACACGTTGTACAAAGAATCAATCAAACCATTCAGAACATAGTTGTGACACAAAAAGTCTGAATGTTTCCATGCTTCCAAGGCTTGAACAGCCTGTTGATTAGAGGATTGACCTTCTGCAGGAGGTTCCACGTTAGGTGGGTTTTCTTTTAAGAACCGCGCAAGGTTCAAAGTAGTCAGATAGAAAAACATCTTCTGTTGCCACCTCTTGAAATTCTGCCCATTGAATTTCTCTGGTTTCTCAGCATGATTAGCAACCGTGTTGGTAACTGTCGCACCAGTTACGTTCACAGGAGTAATCACAGGAGGGGTATTGGTGTTTGTCATCCTGAAAAACAAACACAAACAGTCAAACAAGCTGTTGTAAATTGGTATCTACTTGTACCAGATCTGATTCAACAAAACTCTAGCTTGGTTTTGATGGATCGAATAAATCAGCCTAAGAAACTCTATCTTGGTTTCGTTAAAACTGATAATAAACTGCTTAAAAAAAAACGTTATAGATCTGTAAGACCAAATCTGAATGTAAAACCTGTTAAATCGAAACTGATTTCCAAAGAAACTCAACAAGGTTTCGGCAGAAAACAGTTTATAAAACCTGTTAATTAATTAATCCGATTTTTAACAAAGTGTAATAAATTCGGTTAAACCGAATCTGTTTTAAGACTGTGGGAAACGGTGCACACTTTAATTAATAATGAAATCAGATTACAGTTAATAATAACAGAAAATAAAAACAGGAAATAAACACAAACAGAAAAGGGGTAGAATGAGAAGACAGACACTATAGAACGTTAATAAAATTAAAGCAGTAAAGGGACTTGTACGAGGCTCGTATTGGATACGATTCCCTTAAAACAGATTCGCCGTCTGTTTCCCAGGGTACAACGTACGTAGCTGTTGTACAGCCGGACTAAACTTACTTGCCTGAAAAATCACCGAAGGCTGTGTGTTTCTGATCGAAGGTTGCTGGAACGAAACAGTAATGGAGTTGCGTTTTTCTGTGTATCAAAACTGAATGAGAAGATTTTATTTTATAGGCAATACCTAGCTTGGTCACCAAGCCAGAATATACGCCTGGAATAAAAATATATGCATATCTGTTATTCCAAAACACGATATGCATATTTCTGTTAAGACTTAAGCACAAAGTCTAAATCTATTCCTAAATAGATTACAGAATATTCTGGAAATTATCCATCTACACGGTTTTATTACTTCAGCAGAATCTGTGCATCACATAATTCACTTCAGCAGAATCCCATGTGCTTCAGTAGAACTTCAGCAGAATCTGTGCATCACATAATTCGCTTCAGCAGAATCCCATGTGCTTCAGTAGAATCAATTCACAGCAAAAAGATACCCGCGTAGGTGAGATTTCGGAGCTGCATTCGTGTCCGCAGGTCGCGCGGGCTCGCATGAGTTCAGAAGCCTCGAACTCATTTTAGCTCGGAAATCCCATTTTCTGCACCCCCCCTGCGCGCGCGCACGTAGGAGTGGGAGCATAACCAAACTAAAGGAATTTGATATTCAATAGTATGATTTCCTTATAAACTAGTCTCCACTTCCTCTTCTAGGCGATGTGGGATAGTTTAGTATTTCCAGATTTTGTGCCTCACTTTGAGACACGATATCTCATTCATTTCTACTCCAATTTGGACATATTTTAGCTCGTTGCGAAGCTCTCATCAAGGAGAACACAAAGCTACCAAGAAATATAAATATATATAACATATACATATATTAAATATTGTCCAAAATTTGCAAAAACTCATTTTGCAATACTCATTTTCCAACATGGGATGCATATAGGTAGATATAATTTACACGACACGCTAGTGTTCGTTGGATGTTAATTTCAAACATATATATATATATATATATTAATTGAGGGATAATGCCGTAGTTCAAATTAGACACCTTGTTATCTTTTATCTATAATTTAATCAATGAAGCAAAGGGTTTCATGTCAACTGAAATCACAGAACAAAACTTGGTATTCATATAGTCTAGAGGCCACATGGTTAATTTGCATGTCTCCAGATTGCCATGACATCAGTAACCAAACCATCAAAGTCCTGGTCAGTTGCCTAAATCTTCCAGTGAACAAGAGCCAAAAAAACAAATCAATATGCGAAAACTATTTTTATTTTAAGAAGACAGGGTTCAGTAAATTTTGAAAATGTGCACAATTCGTCTTATTTGACATGCTTTTCAGCGCCAAACCAAAAAAAAATGGAAGTATAGCCCACGGATCCAACCACACTCGCCCCCGATAACTTAAATGTAAATCTTAAGATGATTAATGAAATATACGACGAAAACACTTTCTTCACACAACTAATCAGAACTCAAAAGATCGCATTTCACAGTTAATTGGAACAAAACAAAGTTAAAATGAGATGAGTTTTTAGACATACTAATACCATGTTTTACCAAAGCTCTAAACATATTTCTACCAAAGTGTAACCATCGTTCCACTTCAACTCATTACTGCTGCCATGTGTCAATATTTCAAGGTTTAAGAGGAAGCCACAAAGTTTTACTCCAATACATAATCACCAGAAAGTCTGTCCACGTAATTGAGCGCACTCTCGACTTCAGATATTTGAATCTATCAAGATAACTAAAGTTTAATTAGACCTTTTCCAGATAACACACAAAATAGGGGTAAAGGTAATAACACGTGTACTGCTTGTACTACCCAACACCAGGCCTTAAGATGCCAATCTTTGTCTTACTTTTTATATGTTCTTAAAAAAAATTACATAACATACAGCAGTTAAAACTCATTCTTTGAGTCTGGTGATTTCATGGTTTCAACAACCTAAACAATTTGATTTGTTGTTTATTTGCAATCACCCATCCTAGTAAAGATGTTCAAATAGTACTTCTTACCTCAGTCCACCCGAGTCCCTCGAGAGCTGACTCAGACAAGCCTCCAAGTGCAACCACAATTGGCTGCAAAAGAAAAACAAAAACTCAAAAAAACTTCACAACACTTGTAATGACTACTATAATCTTGTTACATTCAGACTTACCGCCAAAGGACGTACATCTCGAGCAAACGATGGAAGGCCGAGCGCCTCAAAAAACACAGTAAGGTTAACTTTCTGCACAACAAAAATTTACAATAAATATGAGAAACATAACACTTATTATAAGTATCAACAGTAAAGAGCATACCTTAACATTTCTAGTGGCCAAATAGTGCTTGATCTTGTCCTCACCAGTTAGCGCTATAAAACAGTCATTTAGTAGTAAATAACTAAACAATTACCAAACTGATATTATTCTACTAATAAATATTAATCCTTGACAGAACCCGAAACTGTAAAATTATCTGGCGCTTGAAGATCATCATTTTGAGCTTGTCCTTGAGGAGCGTCAGGAGCAGCTGCTGCCTCATTTTGAACCACTGGAGCATCTGCTGCCACATTTAGAACAACCTCTGGAGCAGCGTGCTCATTTTGAACATTTTGCATTTCAGGAGCAGCTGCTGCCTCATTTTGAACCACTGGAGCATCTGCTGCCACATTTAGAACAACCTTTGGAGCAGCGTGCTCATTTTGAACATTTTGCATTTCAGGAGCAGCTGCTGCCTCATTTTGAACCACTGGAGCATCTGCTGCCACATTTAGTGTTGGAAAATTTAGTGCACTTGTGGGATTAGTTCACACCTTGTAATGGGTTAGGAGGTACGGAGTGTACACCCATAAGGCCCATGAACACCCTGACTCTTATAGTGGTTTGTATTGGTAGTACTGGTTAAAGTACTGCTTGGTGAAAGTACTGCTTGAGGAAAGTACTGCTTGTGGAAAGTACTGCTTGTGGTTTCCACTGATAAGCAGTGTTTCCACTGATAGGCAATGTTTCCACTGAAGTGGTGTATCCACTGCTAGTACTATGAAAGTACTGATAAGTAGTGTTTCCACTGATAGGTTGTATTTCCACTGCAAGTGGAAAGTACTGCTAGTGGAAAGTACTGCTTATTGAAAGTACTGCTTGATTACAGTTACAACTGCATTATGACCACGTTTAATTGGTCATGTAACCACTAACGGCTATAATGGGGATAGTTATGAGGTGATTAATGGGCCGATTAATCCTCATAATTCCATTTGAACGGTTGAGAGTAATGTCCTATAAATAGGATACCTGATTATGCATGAAAACACATAGAAAACAATAAACACTTATTAGTGAAAGGGTTATAGAATTGTGCCTAATTCTCTAACTGCATTTGGTCTTATCCCAAGTAGATATTCGTGATACCCAGGCATTAGGGTCGAATAGTTTACTTTGGAAAGTGATCACACGATTCCAAGTGATATCCGGTAACCACCTAGTGGTATCTGTTACTGCTGATCTTGTTGTTTGTTTCTGCTAAACAGTTGTTGATTATCTTTACCCTGCTTTGGGACGAATACACTCCAACAATCAAAGTAAACTATTTTGTGATAATCAATGGCAACTGCTGCAATGAAACACATGGCTTCAAACTTTGCTAAGCTGGACAAGTTTGAAGGGGTGGACTTTAGGAGGTGGCAGAAGAAGATGCACTTCTTGCTGTCAAGCATGAGTGTGGTCTATGTGCTGACTACTCCAATTCCTGATGATGGTGATGATGCTACTGTGGAGCAGATCAGGAGGAGGAGCAAGTGGGAGAATGATGACTACATATGCAGAGGTCTTATTCTGAATGGTATGTCTGATTCTTTGTTTGATATTTATCAGAACTTTGAATCTTCCAAAGAACTGTGGGATTCCTTGGATGCCAAATATATGGCTGAGGATGCATCAAGTAAGAAGTTCCTTGTTAGTAATTTCACAAATTACAAAATGACTGATTCAAGACCAGTTATGGAACAATACAATGAACTTCTTGGAATACTTGGAAGATTTACACAACACCAAATGAACATGGATGAGGCTATCAAAGTCTCTTGTGTCATTGACAAACTCCCTCCTTCATGGAAAGATTTCAAGCATACCTTGAAACATATGAAGGAGGAGTTAACTCTTGTTGAGTTGGGCAGTCATCTGCACATTGAGGAATCTCTCAAGGTGCAGGATAATGACAAGCCAAAGAGTGGCAATGCTGCTGGACCATCTGTTGTCAATATGGTGGAGCATAACAACTCCACCAGGTACAATGACAACAAAGGCAAACGCAAATTTCATGATAACACAAGGGCAGATCCTAACAAAAAGGCAACACCTACTTGTTGGAAATGTGGCAAGACTGGTCACATTAAAAGGGACTGCAAGGGTGTTAAAGTTGGTGGTAAAGCCAATGGATCAGGCACTAATGGTTCAGGGAGTGGTGGTTCAGCCAACTCACTGAAAGGTCAGAATATGTTTAATAAGTCTTTTTCAGATTTATTATGTTACATATGTATCTGAATCTTTTTATGTGCAGGATGATGATGTTGCGTGGTGGGTTGACTCTGGTGCAACAGTTCATGTGTGTAAAGATAGAAGCTGGTTCAAGACTTATGAGTCACTGAATGATGGTTCTATTCTTCACATGGGAAATGAGTCAACAGCCTTGGTGCATGGTCGTGGTTGTGTAGATCTTAGATTTAGTTCTGGAAAGATTGTAACTTTGTTTAATGTTATTCATGTTCCTGATATAAGGAAAAACTTGGTTTCAAGTAGTGTTTTGAATAATCATGGATATAAACAAGTTATTGAATCTGATAAATTTGTCCTTTCTAAGAATGGTGTTTTTATTGGTTTTGGTTATTTATGTAATCAAATGTTCAGGCTTAATATTACAACTGACAGTGTTATTTCAGCTTTTGTGACCTCATATGACCAGACTGATTCTACCCTTTGGCATGCTAGACTTGGTCATGTTCACTATAAAAGGATGCAAGATATGTCTAGGGATGGTTTAATCCCTACTTTTGACATGGACACTGAAAAGTGTAAAACTTGCATGTTGACCAAGATAACCAAGAAACCCTTTCAGGGTGTTAGTCGTGAGACTAAGATCTTGGAGCTTATTCACAGTGACCTGTGTGATTTGCATGCTACTCCTTGTTTGGGGAATAAGAAGTACTTTGTGACATTTATTGATGATGCTTCTAGATTTTGTTATGTCTATCTGTTACATACCAAGGATGAAGCATTAGATAAATTCAAAGTGTTTAAAACTGAAGTTGAATTACAACTTGGGTCTTTGATCAAAAGATTAAGGACTGATAGGGGAGGCGAGTACATGGATACTCAGTACTTTCAGTCTGTTGGAATAATCCATGAAACGACTGCCCCTTATACTCCTCAGCAAAATGGTATTTCTGAAAGGAAAAATAGGGTGCTGAAGGAGATGGTTAATTCCATGTTGTCCTATTCAGGACTGAGTCAAGGGTTCTGGGGTGAAGCTATGTTAACAGCTTGCTATTTGCTAAATAGGGTTCCCAACAAAAAGAACAAGGTTACCCCTTATGAACTCTGGACTAAAAGGAAACCCAACCTGAACTATCTCAGGGTCTGGGGTTGTAGGGCTGTTGTAAGACTCCCTGATCCAAAGCAAAAGACTTTGGGTGAAAGAGGCATTGACTACATCTTTGTTGGATATGCTGAGCATTCCAAGGCTTTTAGGTTCTATGTTATTGAACCTAATGAATATGTTTCAATTAACTCCATTATTGAATCAAGGGATGCAGACTTTGATGAGAATAGATTCTCATCAGTTCCTAGACCAAGTCAGAGGATTCCTAATGGAACTCATGACACTGGTGTATCAGAAGTACCTGATGATGAACCATCAGTGGTCCCTGATGAGGTTGTGGTTCAGCAACCTGAACTTGTGCTCAGGAAAAGCAAAAGGGTCAGGACTCCAAAGTCATTTGGACCTGAGTTTCAACTATACTTAGTTGAAGGTACCAGGGATGAGGTCTCAGACCAATACTCCTATTGCTTCATTGTTGAGGATGACCCCAAAACATTTGAAGAAGCAATGAAGTCCCAGGATATTGCTTTCTGGAAAGAAGCAATCAATGATGAGATGGATTCCATCATGGGCAACAACACTTGGGTGTTGGTTGATCTACCTCCTGGTTGCAAACCTTTGGGTTGCAAATGGATTTTCAAAAGGAAAATGAAGGTAGATGGAACTATTGAAAAGTTCAAGGCTAGACTAGTCATTCAGGGCTTTAAACAAAAGTCAGGAATAGACTATTTTGATACTTATGCCCCTGTGGCTCGTATCAGTACCATAAGACTGCTAATTGCTATGGCATCTATACACAATCTGGTTATTCATCAGATGGATGTGAAAACAGCTTTCTTGAATGGTGAATTGGAAGAGGAGGTTTATATGAACCAACCTCAGGGCTTTATCATGCCTGGCAATGAAAACAAGGTGTGTAAACTGATTAAGTCTCTTTATGGACTGAAGCAGGCACCTAAGCAATGGCATCAAAAATTTGATGAAGTGGTTTTGTCTAGTGGTTATGTTCTTAACCAAGCTGACAAATGTGTATATAGCAAATTTGATGAATCTGGTAAAGGAGTCATCATTTGTCTATATGTTGATGACATGTTGATCTTTGGCACTGACCAAAATCAGGTTGACCTGACAAAGGAATTTTTGTCATCAAGGTTCTCCATGAAAGACATGGGAGAGGCTGATGTTATCCTTGGTATAAGGATTAAACATGAAAGTAATAGAATTTCTATCTCTCATTCTCATTATATTGAGAATGTACTGAGGAAATTCAATTACTTTGATTGTACTCCAGTGAGTACACCTATGGATACTTGTGAGAAGCTGATGCCTAATCATGGCAAGGCTGTATCTCAACTTGAGTATTCTAGGGTAATTGGCTGCCTGATGTATGCCATGACTTGTACAAGACCTGATATTGGTTTTGCAGTGGGAAAATTGAGCAGGTATACTAGTAATCCTAGTGCTCATCACTGGCAAGCAGTTCAGAGGGTACTGAAGTATTTGAAGAGAACTATGGATTATAGTCTCTCATATACTGGTTACCCATCAGTGTTGGAAGGTTACAATGATGCAAGTTGGATCAGTAACACTGAAGACAATTCGTCTACCAGTGGCTGGGTATTCCTACTTGGTGGAGGTGCAATTTCTTGGGCATCCAAGAAGCAAACTTGCATCACCAGTTCAACAATGGAATCTGAATTTGTGGCTTTGGCAGCTGCTGGTAAAGAAGCTGAATGGTTGAAAAACTTGCTTCTTAAGATTCCATTGTGGCCTAAACCTATAGCACCTATTTCTATCCGGTGTGATAGTGCAGCTACATTGGCTAAGGCTTATAGCCAGATGTACAATGGTAAGTCTAGACACTTAGGTGTCAGACATAGCATGATTCGTGAGCTTATCATGAATGGGGTGGTATCTATAGAGTTTGTGAGATCTCAACAGAACTTAGCTGATCACTTGACGAAGGGTCTGGCTAGAGACTTGGTTATAAAGTCTGCTAAAGGGATGGGTTTAAGTCCAACTTAGTCACTGAATGCTAGGACACCCAACTCCCTCCTAAGGAAACTTGGGAGCTGAGTTCAATGTGGAAAGCTGAACATTCAGTGGACTGGAGCACATGTTTTATTTACATCCCAAGGTTGTGCTCAGAACCTGCTGAAAGGAGGATGAAGTCTTTACTTCTTAATGGTTAATTTTCTTTGAAAAAGTGCTTGGCAGGAGCATGACTAAAGAGGAACCACCTATGTAAATGTTGAAGTTTTGCCGCTTCAGGAAGCTTTGGACTTTTAGCTTTTACAACATTTATGAATTTGGATATGGACACATGGCTTGTATAGTGTCAGGAGCTGTTAAGTGTTTGAAAACTTGTGTGTATTTTATCTTCAGGTATTCAAATGGGTTGAAGGGTTCAATTCTTAGAACACCCTGATTCTCGAATATTTGAACGTGTAATTTACTAAGATGGAAATTCAATCCTCAGGACATTTTCGTTTATGCACATGTTTTGCTTGATGTTTATTTTTCATGCAAAGGAAGTGAACTAAATTTGGGGAGGATTGTTGGAAAATTTAGTGCACTTGTGGGATTAGTTCACACCTTGTAATGGGTAGGAGGTACGGAATGTACACCCATTAGGTCCATGAACACCCTGACTCTTATATGGTTTGTATCGGAGCTGCATTCGTGTCCGCAGGTCGCGCGGGCTCGCATGAGTTCAGAAGCCTCGAACTCATTTTAGCTCGGAAATCCCATTTTCTGCACCCCCCCTGCGCGCGCGCACGTAGGAGTGGGAGCATAACCAAACTAAAGGAATTTGATATTCAATAGTATGATTTCCTTATAAACTAGTCTCCACTTCCTCTTCTAGGCGATGTGGGATAGTTTAGTATTTCCAGATTTTGTGCCTCACTTTGAGACACGATATCTCATTCATTTCTACTCCAATTTGGACATATTTTAGCTCGTTGCGAAGCTCTCATCAAGGAGAACACAAAGCTACCAAGAAATATAAATATATATAACATATACATATATTAAATATTGTCCAAAATTTGCAAAAACTCATTTTGCAATACTCATTTTCCAACATGGGATGCATATAGGTAGATATAATTTACACGACACGCTAGTGTTCGTTGGATGTTAATTTCAAACATATATATATATATATATATATTAATTGAGGGATAATGCCGTAGTTCAAATTAGACACCTTGTTATCTTTTATCTATAATTTAATCAATGAAGCAAAGGGTTTCATGTCAACTGAAATCACAGAACAAAACTTGGTATTCATATAGTCTAGAGGCCACATGGTTAATTTGCATGTCTCCAGATTGCCATGACATCAGTAACCAAACCATCAAAGTCCTGGTCAGTTGCCTAAATCTTCCAGTGAACAAGAGCCAAAAAAACAAATCAATATGCGAAAACTATTTTTATTTTAAGAAGACAGGGTTCAGTAAATTTTGAAAATGTGCACAATTCGTCTTATTTGACATGCTTTTCAGCGCCAAACCAAAAAAAAATGGAAGTATAGCCCACGGATCCAACCACACTCGCCCCCGATAACTTAAATGTAAATCTTAAGATGATTAATGAAATATACGACGAAAACACTTTCTTCACACAACTAATCAGAACTCAAAAGATCGCATTTCACAGTTAATTGGAACAAAACAAAGTTAAAATGAGATGAGTTTTTAGACATACTAATACCATGTTTTACCAAAGCTCTAAACATATTTCTACCAAAGTGTAACCATCGTTCCACTTCAACTCATTACTGCTGCCATGTGTCAATATTTCAAGGTTTAAGAGGAAGCCACAAAGTTTTACTCCAATACATAATCACCAGAAAGTCTGTCCACGTAATTGAGCGCACTCTCGACTTCAGATATTTGAATCTATCAAGATAACTAAAGTTTAATTAGACCTTTTCCAGATAACACACAAAATAGGGGTAAAGGTAATAACACGTGTACTGCTTGTACTACCCAACACCAGGCCTTAAGATGCCAATCTTTGTCTTACTTTTTATATGTTCTTAAAAAAAATTACATAACATACAGCAGTTAAAACTCATTCTTTGAGTCTGGTGATTTCATGGTTTCAACAACCTAAACAATTTGATTTGTTGTTTATTTGCAATCACCCATCCTAGTAAAGATGTTCAAATAGTACTTCTTACCTCAGTCCACCCGAGTCCCTCGAGAGCTGACTCAGACAAGCCTCCAAGTGCAACCACAATTGGCTGCAAAAGAAAAACAAAAACTCAAAAAAACTTCACAACACTTGTAATGACTACTATAATCTTGTTACATTCAGACTTACCGCCAAAGGACGTACATCTCGAGCAAACGATGGAAGGCCGAGCGCCTCAAAAAACACAGTAAGGTTAACTTTCTGCACAACAAAAATTTACAATAAATATGAGAAACATAACACTTATTATAAGTATCAACAGTAAAGAGCATACCTTAACATTTCTAGTGGCCAAATAGTGCTTGATCTTGTCCTCACCAGTTAGCGCTATAAAACAGTCATTTAGTAGTAAATAACTAAACAATTACCAAACTGATATTATTCTACTAATAAATATTAATCCTTGACAGAACCCGAAACTGTAAAATTATCTGGCGCTTGAAGATCATCATTTTGAGCTTGTCCTTGAGGAGCGTCAGGAGCAGCTGCTGCCTCATTTTGAACCACTGGAGCATCTGCTGCCACATTTAGAACAACCTCTGGAGCAGCGTGCTCATTTTGAACATTTTGCATTTCAGGAGCAGCTGCTGCCTCATTTTGAACCACTGGAGCATCTGCTGCCACATTTAGAACAACCTTTGGAGCAGCGTGCTCATTTTGAACATTTTGCATTTCAGGAGCAGCTGCTGCCTCATTTTGAACCACTGGAGCATCTGCTGCCACATTTAGTGTTGGAAAATTTAGTGCACTTGTGGGATTAGTTCACACCTTGTAATGGGTTAGGAGGTACGGAGTGTACACCCATAAGGCCCATGAACACCCTGACTCTTATAGTGGTTTGTATTGGTAGTACTGGTTAAAGTACTGCTTGGTGAAAGTACTGCTTGAGGAAAGTACTGCTTGTGGAAAGTACTGCTTGTGGTTTCCACTGATAAGCAGTGTTTCCACTGATAGGCAATGTTTCCACTGAAGTGGTGTATCCACTGCTAGTACTATGAAAGTACTGATAAGTAGTGTTTCCACTGATAGGTTGTATTTCCACTGCAAGTGGAAAGTACTGCTAGTGGAAAGTACTGCTTATTGAAAGTACTGCTTGATTACAGTTACAACTGCATTATGACCACGTTTAATTGGTCATGTAACCACTAACGGCTATAATGGGGATAGTTATGAGGTGATTAATGGGCCGATTAATCCTCATAATTCCATTTGAACGGTTGAGAGTAATGTCCTATAAATAGGATACCTGATTATGCATGAAAACACATAGAAAACAATAAACACTTATTAGTGAAAGGGTTATAGAATTGTGCCTAATTCTCTAACTGCATTTGGTCTTATCCCAAGTAGATATTCGTGATACCCAGGCATTAGGGTCGAATAGTTTACTTTGGAAAGTGATCACACGATTCCAAGTGATATCCGGTAACCACCTAGTGGTATCTGTTACTGCTGATCTTGTTGTTTGTTTCTGCTAAACAGTTGTTGATTATCTTTACCCTGCTTTGGGACGAATACACTCCAACAATCAAAGTAAACTATTTTGTGATAATCAATGGCAACTGCTGCAATGAAACACATGGCTTCAAACTTTGCTAAGCTGGACAAGTTTGAAGGGGTGGACTTTAGGAGGTGGCAGAAGAAGATGCACTTCTTGCTGTCAAGCATGAGTGTGGTCTATGTGCTGACTACTCCAATTCCTGATGATGGTGATGATGCTACTGTGGAGCAGATCAGGAGGAGGAGCAAGTGGGAGAATGATGACTACATATGCAGAGGTCTTATTCTGAATGGTATGTCTGATTCTTTGTTTGATATTTATCAGAACTTTGAATCTTCCAAAGAACTGTGGGATTCCTTGGATGCCAAATATATGGCTGAGGATGCATCAAGTAAGAAGTTCCTTGTTAGTAATTTCACAAATTACAAAATGACTGATTCAAGACCAGTTATGGAACAATACAATGAACTTCTTGGAATACTTGGAAGATTTACACAACACCAAATGAACATGGATGAGGCTATCAAAGTCTCTTGTGTCATTGACAAACTCCCTCCTTCATGGAAAGATTTCAAGCATACCTTGAAACATATGAAGGAGGAGTTAACTCTTGTTGAGTTGGGCAGTCATCTGCACATTGAGGAATCTCTCAAGGTGCAGGATAATGACAAGCCAAAGAGTGGCAATGCTGCTGGACCATCTGTTGTCAATATGGTGGAGCATAACAACTCCACCAGGTACAATGACAACAAAGGCAAACGCAAATTTCATGATAACACAAGGGCAGATCCTAACAAAAAGGCAACACCTACTTGTTGGAAATGTGGCAAGACTGGTCACATTAAAAGGGACTGCAAGGGTGTTAAAGTTGGTGGTAAAGCCAATGGATCAGGCACTAATGGTTCAGGGAGTGGTGGTTCAGCCAACTCACTGAAAGGTCAGAATATGTTTAATAAGTCTTTTTCAGATTTATTATGTTACATATGTATCTGAATCTTTTTATGTGCAGGATGATGATGTTGCGTGGTGGGTTGACTCTGGTGCAACAGTTCATGTGTGTAAAGATAGAAGCTGGTTCAAGACTTATGAGTCACTGAATGATGGTTCTATTCTTCACATGGGAAATGAGTCAACAGCCTTGGTGCATGGTCGTGGTTGTGTAGATCTTAGATTTAGTTCTGGAAAGATTGTAACTTTGTTTAATGTTATTCATGTTCCTGATATAAGGAAAAACTTGGTTTCAAGTAGTGTTTTGAATAATCATGGATATAAACAAGTTATTGAATCTGATAAATTTGTCCTTTCTAAGAATGGTGTTTTTATTGGTTTTGGTTATTTATGTAATCAAATGTTCAGGCTTAATATTACAACTGACAGTGTTATTTCAGCTTTTGTGACCTCATATGACCAGACTGATTCTACCCTTTGGCATGCTAGACTTGGTCATGTTCACTATAAAAGGATGCAAGATATGTCTAGGGATGGTTTAATCCCTACTTTTGACATGGACACTGAAAAGTGTAAAACTTGCATGTTGACCAAGATAACCAAGAAACCCTTTCAGGGTGTTAGTCGTGAGACTAAGATCTTGGAGCTTATTCACAGTGACCTGTGTGATTTGCATGCTACTCCTTGTTTGGGGAATAAGAAGTACTTTGTGACATTTATTGATGATGCTTCTAGATTTTGTTATGTCTATCTGTTACATACCAAGGATGAAGCATTAGATAAATTCAAAGTGTTTAAAACTGAAGTTGAATTACAACTTGGGTCTTTGATCAAAAGATTAAGGACTGATAGGGGAGGCGAGTACATGGATACTCAGTACTTTCAGTCTGTTGGAATAATCCATGAAACGACTGCCCCTTATACTCCTCAGCAAAATGGTATTTCTGAAAGGAAAAATAGGGTGCTGAAGGAGATGGTTAATTCCATGTTGTCCTATTCAGGACTGAGTCAAGGGTTCTGGGGTGAAGCTATGTTAACAGCTTGCTATTTGCTAAATAGGGTTCCCAACAAAAAGAACAAGGTTACCCCTTATGAACTCTGGACTAAAAGGAAACCCAACCTGAACTATCTCAGGGTCTGGGGTTGTAGGGCTGTTGTAAGACTCCCTGATCCAAAGCAAAAGACTTTGGGTGAAAGAGGCATTGACTACATCTTTGTTGGATATGCTGAGCATTCCAAGGCTTTTAGGTTCTATGTTATTGAACCTAATGAATATGTTTCAATTAACTCCATTATTGAATCAAGGGATGCAGACTTTGATGAGAATAGATTCTCATCAGTTCCTAGACCAAGTCAGAGGATTCCTAATGGAACTCATGACACTGGTGTATCAGAAGTACCTGATGATGAACCATCAGTGGTCCCTGATGAGGTTGTGGTTCAGCAACCTGAACTTGTGCTCAGGAAAAGCAAAAGGGTCAGGACTCCAAAGTCATTTGGACCTGAGTTTCAACTATACTTAGTTGAAGGTACCAGGGATGAGGTCTCAGACCAATACTCCTATTGCTTCATTGTTGAGGATGACCCCAAAACATTTGAAGAAGCAATGAAGTCCCAGGATATTGCTTTCTGGAAAGAAGCAATCAATGATGAGATGGATTCCATCATGGGCAACAACACTTGGGTGTTGGTTGATCTACCTCCTGGTTGCAAACCTTTGGGTTGCAAATGGATTTTCAAAAGGAAAATGAAGGTAGATGGAACTATTGAAAAGTTCAAGGCTAGACTAGTCATTCAGGGCTTTAAACAAAAGTCAGGAATAGACTATTTTGATACTTATGCCCCTGTGGCTCGTATCAGTACCATAAGACTGCTAATTGCTATGGCATCTATACACAATCTGGTTATTCATCAGATGGATGTGAAAACAGCTTTCTTGAATGGTGAATTGGAAGAGGAGGTTTATATGAACCAACCTCAGGGCTTTATCATGCCTGGCAATGAAAACAAGGTGTGTAAACTGATTAAGTCTCTTTATGGACTGAAGCAGGCACCTAAGCAATGGCATCAAAAATTTGATGAAGTGGTTTTGTCTAGTGGTTATGTTCTTAACCAAGCTGACAAATGTGTATATAGCAAATTTGATGAATCTGGTAAAGGAGTCATCATTTGTCTATATGTTGATGACATGTTGATCTTTGGCACTGACCAAAATCAGGTTGACCTGACAAAGGAATTTTTGTCATCAAGGTTCTCCATGAAAGACATGGGAGAGGCTGATGTTATCCTTGGTATAAGGATTAAACATGAAAGTAATAGAATTTCTATCTCTCATTCTCATTATATTGAGAATGTACTGAGGAAATTCAATTACTTTGATTGTACTCCAGTGAGTACACCTATGGATACTTGTGAGAAGCTGATGCCTAATCATGGCAAGGCTGTATCTCAACTTGAGTATTCTAGGGTAATTGGCTGCCTGATGTATGCCATGACTTGTACAAGACCTGATATTGGTTTTGCAGTGGGAAAATTGAGCAGGTATACTAGTAATCCTAGTGCTCATCACTGGCAAGCAGTTCAGAGGGTACTGAAGTATTTGAAGAGAACTATGGATTATAGTCTCTCATATACTGGTTACCCATCAGTGTTGGAAGGTTACAATGATGCAAGTTGGATCAGTAACACTGAAGACAATTCGTCTACCAGTGGCTGGGTATTCCTACTTGGTGGAGGTGCAATTTCTTGGGCATCCAAGAAGCAAACTTGCATCACCAGTTCAACAATGGAATCTGAATTTGTGGCTTTGGCAGCTGCTGGTAAAGAAGCTGAATGGTTGAAAAACTTGCTTCTTAAGATTCCATTGTGGCCTAAACCTATAGCACCTATTTCTATCCGGTGTGATAGTGCAGCTACATTGGCTAAGGCTTATAGCCAGATGTACAATGGTAAGTCTAGACACTTAGGTGTCAGACATAGCATGATTCGTGAGCTTATCATGAATGGGGTGGTATCTATAGAGTTTGTGAGATCTCAACAGAACTTAGCTGATCACTTGACGAAGGGTCTGGCTAGAGACTTGGTTATAAAGTCTGCTAAAGGGATGGGTTTAAGTCCAACTTAGTCACTGAATGCTAGGACACCCAACTCCCTCCTAAGGAAACTTGGGAGCTGAGTTCAATGTGGAAAGCTGAACATTCAGTGGACTGGAGCACATGTTTTATTTACATCCCAAGGTTGTGCTCAGAACCTGCTGAAAGGAGGATGAAGTCTTTACTTCTTAATGGTTAATTTTCTTTGAAAAAGTGCTTGGCAGGAGCATGACTAAAGAGGAACCACCTATGTAAATGTTGAAGTTTTGCCGCTTCAGGAAGCTTTGGACTTTTAGCTTTTACAACATTTATGAATTTGGATATGGACACATGGCTTGTATAGTGTCAGGAGCTGTTAAGTGTTTGAAAACTTGTGTGTATTTTATCTTCAGGTATTCAAATGGGTTGAAGGGTTCAATTCTTAGAACACCCTGATTCTCGAATATTTGAACGTGTAATTTACTAAGATGGAAATTCAATCCTCAGGACATTTTCGTTTATGCACATGTTTTGCTTGATGTTTATTTTTCATGCAAAGGAAGTGAACTAAATTTGGGGAGGATTGTTGGAAAATTTAGTGCACTTGTGGGATTAGTTCACACCTTGTAATGGGTAGGAGGTACGGAATGTACACCCATTAGGTCCATGAACACCCTGACTCTTATATGGTTTGTATTGGTAGTACTGGTTAAAGTACTGCTTGGTGAAAGTACTGCTTGAGGAAAGTACTGCTTGTGGAAAGTACTGCTTGTGGTTTCCACTGATAAGCAGTGTTTCCACTGATAAGCAGTGTTTCCACTGATAGGCAGTGTTTCCACTGAAGTGGTGTATCCACTGCTAGTACTATGAAAGTACTGATAAGTAGTGTTTCCACTGATAGGTTGTATTTCCACTGCAAGTGGAAAGTACTGCTAGTGGAAAGTACTGCTTATTGAAAGTACTGCTTGATGACAGTTACAACTGCATTATGACCACGTTTAATTGGTCATGTAACCACTAACGGCTATAATGGGGATAGTTATGAGGTGATTAATGGGCCGATTAATCCTCATAATTCCATTTGAACGGTTGAGAGTAATTTCCTATAAATAGGATACCTGATTATACATGAAAACACACAGAAAACAATAAACACTTATTAGTGAAAGGGTTATAGAATTGTGCCTAATTCTCTAACTGCATTTGGTCTTATCCCAAGTAGATATTCGTGATACCCAGGCATTAGGGTCGAATAGTTTACTTTGGAAAGTGATCACACGATTCCAAGTGATATCCGGTAACCACCTAGTGGTATCTGTTACTGCTGATCTTGTTGTTTGTTTCTGCTAAACAGTTGTTGATTATCTTTACCCTGCTTTGGGACGAATACACTCCAACATTTAGAACAACCTCTGGAGCAGCGTGCTCATTTTGAACATTTTGCATTTCAGGAGCAGCTGCTGCCTCATTTTGAACCACTGGAGCATCTGCTGCCACATTTAGAACAACCTCTGGAGCAGCGTCCTCATTCTGAACATTTTGCACTTCAGGAGCAGCGTCCTCATTCTCAACATTTTGAGCTTCACAAGCAGCGTCTGCTTGGGCTTGGCTCACAACAGCAGGTTCTGTGGCACTGCAGCAAGATAGTTACATTGCACATAACAAAATCAGCAGCATGTTTTTGAGAAGGGTACGGGTTTAGTGTTTAAATAAGTTTGTATAGGTTTAAGAGAATAGTATTGTTATTACTTACTATTGAGAGTATTGTTATTTCAATTCGGGGTGAAGGAGGCGGAATAATGCCTGCCACGCTTCTATAATGCACCAGAAAGGACCAAAGTTGGTATGAGCAGATAAAGAATCCTATCAAATGACATGAGGGGCAATTAAGTAAGCTTCTGAATGAATACCAGAAGCAGTGGATTATGTCAATTCATGTTTCTGTTTTCGGTTGAGATAATAATAAAACGGTTCTGATGCTTTTAGCATGTATAGAATGATTTACCCTGGTTTTTAGTATAATGAACAAATTAAATTGATGTGACTTACGGTTGAATATGATGACAAGCAATAGCATACATATACGAGTGTTTTGTTTTTTGAAGTATAATTAAATGGCAGAAAAGAAAAGCCTGTTTCAAACGATCGGATAACACGTTACCAATATAAAAATTTCACATGATAATAATTTTAAACACGTGTAGCAAAGCAGGAGATTGATTAGGTAAAGTAATGTCGTTTTCAAGTAATTAAAAACAGAAGATAATGACAAATAAGTAAAGACAGAAAGCAAGTGTGAAACTAGTATACTCAATATTCCTTGACATTATTATAGTTTCTACAAATATGATAATGACAAGCATATATACATATACGAGTGTTTTGTTTTTTAAGTGTAATATAATTAAGTGGGAGAAACGAAAAGCATGTTTCATATGAACGGATAACACAAAACCAATATCCAAAGTTCACATGATAATAATTTAAAATACATGTAGCAAATCAGGTTAAATGAAACGAAACTAGAGGCGGAATAATTAGCTAAACTAATGCCATCTTCAAGTAATAATTAAAAACAGGAGATAATGTAAAGACAGAAAGCAAGTGTAAATATCATACTAGTCGTAGTTTCTATGAATATACATAATAATCCTTGGCATTGCATATAAGTACTTAACACACAAATTGACAACTAGAATATAGTATTAGAATGCAAAAACACAAACAAAGATAATGATAAATAAGAAAAGGGGAAAAAGAGAAATAAATAGTCGATGAGATCGATAGTAAAGGTAAGCAGCAAGGCCAACAACAGCAGCCACCGGGACACCAATAAGAGCAGCAGTCGGCACTTTCTCGAGTAGCGAAGAAGGAGGAGGAGGAGACGGGAGCTCGGGTTCCAGCAAAGTAGCCGGGTTATTACCAAGGCTTTCCGCTAAATTTTGACCCACATTAGTCCCAGCGTCAAAAGCGGTCAAACAACCTTCGGTGCAATCCCCTTCCCCACCACCACTTTTACGACCCCAAATTTTAGGCCATCTCGGTTTGTATTTCTCTAAACCAGTAGGAAGTTTGGGTTTGTATTTGTCTAAACCAGCAGGAAGTTTGGGTTTGTATTTGGTTAAAACATCTCTTAAAGCATTCGCGATCCTTACTGCGGCCATTTTTAGGGTTTTTGTTGTTTTTCATGAATCAGACAACAACACAGATATACCGAGATTAGGTTAGTTTACTCACTACTAGTACTGGCCTTTCTTTTGGGCTTTTCTTTGGGCTCTCTACTTTTTCCCCCACTATCACCAACCTTTTTTTGGGCTCTCTACTATACTAGATTAAACAAGGGTTAGGAGCCCGCCAGAACTTGCTAGAATTGGTCCTATGGCGTACAGACTCGAGTTACCGTCAGAACTTAGCAGTGTCCATAACGTTTTTCATGTGTGCAATTTAAAGAAGTGTCTGGCAGATGAGGCCACTGTTATTCCTCTGGAAGAAATCCAGATCGATGAACGATTGAATTTGATAGAAGAACCAGTCGAGATTATGGACCGCGAAGTCAAACGACTTAGGCAAAGTCGTATCCCCATTGTCAGAGTTCGTTGGAACTCCCGTAGAGGTAAAGATAATTAAAAACAGGAGATAATGTAAAGACAGAAAGCAAGTGTAAATATACTCCTTGACATTATATCATACTAGTCGTAGTTTCTATGAATATACATAATAATCCTTGGCATTGCATATAAGTACTAAACACACAAATTGGCAACTATAATATAGTATTAGAATGCAAAAACAATGATAAATAAGAAATGGGGAAAAAGAGAAACAAACAGTCGCTGAGATCGGTAGTAGAGATAAGCAGCAAGGCCAACAGCAGCAGCCACCGGAACACCTATAAGAACAGCAGTCGGCACTTTCTCGAGTAGCGAAGAAGGAGGAGGAGGAGACGGAAGCTCGATTTCCGGCAAAGTAACCGGGTTATTACCAAGGCTTTCCGCTAAATTTTGACCCACATTAGTCCTAGCGTCAAAAGCGGTCAAACAACCTTCGGTGCCATCCCCTTCCCCACCACCACTTTTACGACCCCAAATTTTAGGCCATCTCGGTTTGTATTTCTATAAACCAGCAGGAAGTTTGGGTTTGTATTTGTCTAAACCAGCAGGAAGTTTGGGTTTGTATTTGGTTAAAACATCTCTTAAAGCATTTGCGATCCTTAGTGCCGCCATTTTTAGGGTTTTTGTTGTTTTTCAGGTGAATCAGACAACAACAGAGATATACCGAGATTAGGTTACTTTACTCACTACTAGTACTGGCCTTTCTTTTGGGCTTTTCTTTAGGCTCTCTACTTTTTCCCCCACTATCACCAACCTTTTTTTGGGCTCTCTACTATACTAGATTAAACAAGGGGTAGGAGCCCGCCAGAACTTGCTAGAATTGGTCCTGTGGCGTACAGACTCGAGTTACCGTCAGAACTTAGCAATGTCCATAACGTTTTTCATGTGTGCAATTTTAAGAAGTGTCTGGCAGATGAGGCCACTGTTATTCCTCTGGAAGAAATCCAGATCGATGAATGATTGAATTTGATAGAAGAACCAGTCGAGATTATGGACCGCGAAGTCAAACAACTTAGGCAAATTCGTATCCCCATTGTTAGAGTTCGTTGGAACTCCCGTAGAGTTAAAGATAATTAAAAACAGTAGATAATGTAAAGACATAAAGCAAGTGTAAATATACTCCTTGACATTATATCATACTAGTCGTAGTTTCTATGAATTAACATAATAATCCTTGGCATTGCATATAAGTACTAAACACACAAATTGGCAACTAGAATATAGTATTAGAATGAAAAAACAATGATAAATAAGAAAAGGGGAAAAATAGAAACAAACAGTCGCTGAGATCGGTAGTAGAGATAAGCAGGAAGGCCAACAGCAGCAGCCACCAGAACACCTATAAGAACAGCAGTCGGCACTTTCTCGAGTAGCGAAGAAAGAGGAGGAGGAGACGGGAGCTCGGGTTCCAGCAAAGTAACCGGGTTATTACCAAGGCTTTCCGCTAAATTTTGACCGACATTAGTCTCAGCGTCAAAAGCGGTCAAACAACCTTTGGTGCCATCCCCTTCCCCACCACCACTTTTACGACCCCTAATTTTAGGCCATCTCGGTTTGTATTTCTCTAAACCAGCAGGAAGTTTGGGTTTGTATTTGTCTAAACCAGCAGGAAATTTGGGTTTGTATTTGGTTAAAACATCTCTAAAAGCATTTGCGATCCTTACTGCCGCCATTTTTAGGGTTTTTGTTGTTTTTCAGGTGAATCAGACAACAACAGAGATATACCGAGATTAGGTTACTTCACTCACTACTAGTACTGGCCTTTCTTATGGGCTTTTCTTTGGGCTCTCTACTTTTTCCCCCACTATCACCAACCTTTTTTTTGGGCTCTCTACTATACTAGATTAAACAAGGGGTAGGAGCCCGCCAGAACTTGCTAGAATTGGTCCTGTGGCGTACAGACTCGAGTTACCGTCAGAACTTAGCAGTGTCCATAACGTTTTTCATGTGTGCAATTTTAAGAAGTGTCTGGCAGATGAGGCCACTGTTATTCCTCTGGAAGAAATCCAGATCGATGAACGATTGAATTTGATAGAAGAACCAGTCGAGATTATGGACCGCGAAGTCAAACAACTTAGGCAAATTCGTATCCCCATTGTTAGAGTTCGTTGGAACTCCCGTAGAGGTAAAGATAATTAAAAACAGTAGATAATGTAAAGACATAAAGCAAGTGTAAATATACTCCTTGACATTATATCATACTAGTCGTAGTTTCTATGAATTAAAATAATAATCCTTGGCATTGCATATAAGTACTAAACACACAAATTGGCAACTAGAATATAGTATTAGAATGCAAAAACAATGATAAATAAGAAAAGGGGAAAAAGAGAAACAAACAGTCGCTGAGATCGGTAGTAGAGATAAGCAGCAAGGCCAACAGCAGCAGCCACCGGAACACCTATAAGAACAGCAGTCGGCACTTTCTCGAGTAGCGAAGAAGGAAGAGGAGGAGACGGGAGCTCAGATTCCGGCAAAGTAACCGGGTTATTACCAAGGCTTTCCGCTAAATTTTGACCCACATTAGTCCCAGCGTCAAAAGCGGTCAAACAACCTTTGGTTCCATCCCCTTCCCCACCACCACTTTTACGACCCCAAATTTTAGGCCATCTCGGTTTGTATTTCTCTAAACCAGCAGGAAGTTTGGGTTTGTATTTTCTAAACCAGCAGGAAATTTGGGTTTGTATTTGGTTAAAACATCTCTAAAAGCATTTGCGATCCTTACTGCCGCCATTTTTAGGGTTTTTGTTGTTTTTCAGGTGAATCAGACAACAACACAGATACACCGAGATTAGGTTACTTTACTCACTACTAGTACTGGCCTTTCTTTTGTGCTTTTCTTTGGGCTCTCTACTTTTTCCCCCACTATCACCAACCTTTTTTTGGGCTCTCTACTATACTAGATTAAACAAGGGGTAGGAGCCCGCCAGAACTTGCTAGAATTGGTCCTGTGGCGTACAGACTCGAGTTACCGTCAGAACTTAGCAGTGTCCATAACGTTTTTCATGTGTGCAATTTAAAGAAGTGTCTGGCAGATGAGGCCACTGTTATTCCTCTGGAAGAAATCCAGATCGATGAACGATTGAATTTGATAGAAGAACCAGTCGAGATTATGGACCGCAAAGTCAAACGACTTAGGCAAAGTCGTATCCCCATTGTCAGAGTTCGTTGGAACTCCCGTAGAGGTAAAGATAATTAAAAACAGGAGATAATGTAAAGACAGAAAGCAAGTGTAAATATACTCCTTGACATTATATTATACTAGTCGTAGTTTCTATCAATATACATAATAATCCTTGGCATTGCGTATAAGTACTAAACACACAAATTAGCCACTAGAATATAGTATTAGAATGCAAAAACAATGATAAATAAGAAAAGGGGAAAAAGAGAAACAAACAGTCGCTGAGATCGGTAGTAGAGATAAGCAGCAAGGCCAACAGCAGCAGCCACCGGAACATCTATACGAACAGCAATCGGCACTTTCTCGAGTATCGAAGAAAGAGGAGGAGGAGACAGGAGCTCGGGTTCCGGCAAAGTAACCGGGTTATTACCAAGGCTTTCCGCTAAATTTTGACCCACATTAGTCCCAGCGTCAAAAGCGGTCAAACAACCTTCGGTGCCATCCCCTTCCCCACCACCACTTTTACGACCCCAAATTTTAGGCCATCTCGGTTTGTATTTCTCTAAACCAGCAGGAAGTTTGGGTTTGTATTTGTCTAAACCAGCAGGAAATTTGGGTTTGTATTTGGTTAAAACATCTCTAAAAGCATTTGCGATCCTTACTGCCGCCATTTTTAGGGTTTTTGTTGTTTTTCAGGTGAATCAGACAACAACAGAGATATACCGAGATTAGGTTACTTCACTCACTACTAGTACTGGCCTTTCTTATGGGCTTTTCTTTGGGCTCTCTACTTTTTCCCCCACTATCACCAACCTTTTTTTTGGGCTCTCTACTATACTAGATTAAACAAGGGGTAGGAGCCCGCCAGAACTTGCTAGAATTGGTCCTGTGGCGTACAGACTCGAGTTACCGTCAGAACTTAGCAGTGTCCATAACGTTTTTCATGTGTGCAATTTAAAGAAGTGTCTGGCAGATGAGGCCATTGTTTTTCCTCTGTAAGAAATCCAGATCGATGAACGATTGAATTTGATAGAAGAACCAGTCGATATTATGGACTGCGAAGTCAAACGACTTAGACAAAGTCGTATCCCCATTGTCAGAGTTCGTTGGAAATCCCGTAGAGGTAAAGATAATTAAAAACAGTAGATAATGTAAAGACAGAAAGCAAGTGTAAATATACTCCTTGACATTATATCATACTAGTCGTAGTTTCTATGAATATACATAATAATCCTTGGCATTGCATATAAGTACTAAACACACAAATTGGCAACTAGAATATAGTATTAGAATGCAAAAACAATGATAAATAAGAAAAGGGGAAAAAGAGAAACAAACACTCGCTGAGATCGGTAGTAGAGATAAGCAGCAAGGCCAACAGCAGCAGCCACCGGAACACCTATAAGAACAGCAGTCGGCACTTTCTCGAGAAGCGAAGGAGGGGGAGGAGGAGGCGGGAGCTCGGGTTCCGGCAAAGTAACCGGGTTATTACCAAGGCTTTCCGCTAAATTTTGACCCACATTAGTCCCAGCGTCAAAAGCGGTCAAACAACCTTCGGTGCCATCCCCTTCCCCACCACCACTTTTACGACCCCAAATTTTTGGCCATCTCGGTTTGTATTTCTCTAAACCAGCAGGAAGTTTGGGTTTATATTTGTTTAAAACAGTTCTTAAAGCATTTGCGATCCTTACTGCCGCCATTTTTAGGGTTTTTGTTGTTTTTCAGGAGAATCAGACAACAACACCACAACACAACACAACACAGATATTAGGTTACTTTACTCGCTACTGGCCTTTCTTTTTGGGCTTTTCTTTGGGCTTTCTACTTTTTCCCCACTAACCTTTCTTTGGGCTCTCTACTATACTAGTTAGTGGTTCGAGTCGTGTAGTGACATGTAAGTAGGCAGTATGCCTTCCTCGAACCTTCACCTATAGTTACCAAAGCAACCACCTCATCCACGAAACCGTAAGCTAATTTCTTCCGGTTGCAATTTTCGTCCCCGAGTTACGGGTTTTTACAAGGTCATTTTAGTCATTTTACTTTGGACAGAGACGAAACTGCAACCCAAAGTTCCTCACAGGGACGGGGCCTCAAGATGTGCTTCCTCACAAGGTCAGTCGGGAGATATCGCCTCCTTTTTGTGTTTTTGAATCATATTAAATAGACATCGTTCATGCGTGATAGGCTAATATGACCCATTTTTTCCTTGAGAACATCAAACGCTCGTTCTACGTCTTTCCTTGCTACTTCATGCATTCAATTATACCGTATTCCCTTGTCGTCATCGTCGCTTGGATGTGAAACCAACTTAACAAGTGTCACCCATTCCGGATGTATCCCGTCAACAATATAATGTCCCCATCTGTAACTTACGTTGTTGGCCTCGAATGGAACCTCTGGTACTTTTCTGTATTTGAGATCGTTGAATATATGTGACTGATGTATAACGTCGATGATGTTGTTCGCCACATAAACACCAAGGAAAGTACGTTGTATGCAATATCCATAAGTCTTGTGACGCAACAACTTCCTTCAAAATGAATGGATTCGAACCTTGATCGCATTCATAATATTGTTCTTTATATGCATTTGGACAACCAAAACACTCCCGATTTGTACAATCAAGGTTTTCCAACATTCTCAGAACCTCGTGCTTTTCTTCTCAAAACCGATAAAGTTTTTTCACATAAATGTAAGTAGGTTTTCGCTAGAGGTGGCAAAATGTGCCCAAAAACAAAAAGATGCAAAAAGATGGGTTAAATGGGCACATTTTTAAAAGTTTTGGGCACATTTAGCCCCATCCTTTTTTTGAAATGGGCACATATAGCCCATTGAAAACTTAAATGGGCACTAACGGGTACATTTTTTTCTCAATTGTAGAACATTACGATCGTTTTAAAGAAATATTTTTTTATATAATATATTTAAGTTTTTTAATATAAATAAGATATTACGTTTAGGGAATTTATTTCGTCGTTTTAGGTCTTTTATTAAGCGATTTGTATAACATGTGCCCGTTTGGCCCGTGCCCGTTCTAGCCCGTGCCCGTCTAGCCCGTGCCCGTGCCCACCCGGCCCGCCCGTTTTGCCACCTCTAGTTTTCGCGAATACTTTGCTCCATATAATTCCAATAAACTTACAAAAATACTCAATATATAATCGCGAGAAGTTGTTGCACTCATTTGCAAACATTCATCAAGGGCATCAGAAATGTATCGTATGCCAATTGACGAATTGCGGAGGTGCACTATCAATCCTGAAATGCCTCATCTTCCGGTAAAATCAATATAATTATGAAGGATTTCACAGTGATTAGTTACATCTTCAACTACCCTTGTGAATAGTTCTCGACTCATTTGGAACCTCTTTCGGAATGTATATGCATCCTACATTAGATCCTCACTAAAATAAGCAGTGACTAAACGATCATGAGCACCATAACAATCTATATTTACGATGTTTTTAAAACCTCGCGAACTTTCACCTTTTCGTTTATTCTTAATAAACAACGCCACTTTCAGTAAAAATATACAAGTTCCTACTAATATATTTTTGTTACGTGAACATGAATGTTTCGGAATTCATTTGGATAACGAGAGAACTAATAAAAATTTTGTTTGAGTTTTTGTTGATATTGAGAAATGTGTGTTTGAAGTCGTTTATAAAAACTATGGGGGGGGGGGGGGGGGGGGGAGGTATTTAAACTGATATCAGTTTAGTGATAAGAAGAGTTCATCACAACAGTTCGCGTTCAAGCTTCGAATTAATAAGGTAACACTTCTAAACCGATTTTTCTAATTATTTACGTAAGTTCTAATAATTCATAAACTTGGTCCAGTCAGTTTAGTTTTGGTGAACTGTTTCGTTTTAGGGTCCAATTAACGTTTACGTTTTTCGTAAACAAACCTCCACAAACCTCAAATTGATGCAATGTGGTTCGATTAAAACTGGCTGAAAATGTTGTGTAGTTGGGTTATTGTGTTTTTAATAATAGATTCAACCCACAATTCAAGGTATAAACTTAAGATGTATCTATACTGTATACTAGACAAGTATTCGCGCAAAATGAAAATGTTTAATTGCGAATAATTATATTTGTGAAATTGTGATTCTGATTTGACCCTTGATGCAAAGCGTGCGTCTTTTAAAAATTAATATAGCGTGTTTTTTAAAAGTTGTCAAGTTTAGAGTTGATTAAGAAAATACATAATCTAACTTGTCATGTTCTTAAAAGGTTGCCAATTTTAAAAGGTACTTAGTAGTAATTTATGTAAATTACATTAATATAAGTTTTAAGATTCAAGATTCGAAACTAAAAATAAAAAATAAAAAAAAATAAAAAAAAAAAAAAAAAAAAAAAAAAAAAATCTTTATAAGTAGTAAAGATAAATGGCGGATGACTTTTCTTAAATTTTGAAACTTGAAAACTTAAATATAGTAACAAAATGCACAAATTCTCAAATTTTTAAATATTGTTTAATCCTCAAACTTTTATAATTTTTCGTTTATAATCCATAGACTTTTTTTCTCACATTAACTACAAATTGAACCCTTAAGTGTTGCATTAAGGGTCACACCAATACCACAAATTCGAATGTATAATTATGCCGCTATACGTCATCGCTTTGCGTGAATATACGTCTAGTAGTGTCAAAGACTCAACTTGGTTAAACACATATGAAAAAAATAAAAGATAAAAATCTTTAAAAACTTAACAAAGACTTAAAATGATTAATATCACTTACAAAAAATAACATTGTTTGTTTCACAAGATTATTAAAACATTATACTTATTTTTTCAAAAAAACTAAAGTATTTAACATATGAACTTTGTTTTATATGTATAACTTGTAAGTACTTTTGAAAGAATAGTCTTTATCTTTTTATATGATCATTTTCCTTGGTATGAAACTTATGCAATCCAAATCTTTTATCGTAATAGTAGAACCAAAATGAATGTATGTGACTCTATTAACTCTTCAGATTAGTTGAAGTCAATGACAAGGATGTCGTCTGGTACTCAAGGTCTAATCTTATTAGCTATCGTGTTATCGACACTGTGTCCTCAACGTTCTAAAGCCCATGTCACGCTAGAAGACGGGGTAAAATCAAAGACGTATTTATCACCTAAGATAACACAACATCCCGGTTCCGTGTCAAGGAAAATGTACTTTAATATCCACTTTCCAAAGGGTCATATTGCTATAAAGAGTTTCAATGCTGAACTTGTTGACGAAGCAGGGAAACCTGTTTCTCTTCAAGAAACTTATCTCCATCACTGGGCTACAATAAGATACTACCAACGAATTGGTGCTAAAGATCTGAGGGATAATAATGCTAATCTTGGGTCACACCAATCAGATTACATTCTTGCTGGAAACTCTGGCGTATGCAAACCTAGTCTTCCTCAGTCTTTTGGAATGGGAGCTGAAACACGAAAAACGTCAGCATATGTTCCTGATCCTTATGGAATCGAATTCGGCAATCCACTAGAAATTCCTGCTGGATATGAAGAGAAATGGATGTTTAATATCCACACAATTGACACACGCGGTGCAGTAGATGCAATGGGATGTACAGAATGCAGGTATCATGTGTTGTATTATAAACTTTGTTAGAAATTAGTACAAAATGGTATTTTTTTTATGTTATTACTGTGGAAATGCAGATGTGACTTGTACAATGTGACGGAAGATGAATATAGGCGGCCTTTGAAACCAAATTATGTGGGAGGTGTACATTGTTGCTATGATGGAACACAATGCAAAGTGAAAAACGGGCTTGAAAGTAGTGTTGAGAGAGATATTTACTTGAAGTACACGGTTAAATGGCTTGATTGGAGTGACTCCATTATACCGGTGAAGGTTTTCATGTTTGACGCCACTGATACTTGGCAGAACACAGGAATCCATGGTTGCTTGGTAAGTTAACACGAGTATTTAGTAAAAAAGATTGAAGCTTTTTGTGATCATCGTTAATTAGTGAACTGTTATTGTACAGATAGAATATGATATAGAACAATCTACCAATGGAGCGGCTAATATTGATTACATCAGCACAAAAAGGTCAAGTGTGAGCTTTCCAAGTGGTGGTGATGTCGTTTATGGTGTTGCACATCAGCATAGTGGCGGAATAGGTTCTGCTCTATACGGAGAGGTTTATATTTCATTGTTCAGCTTTGGGTTTTGATTCTAATTAACTGGATTTTTGTCTAAAATATTTAGGCTGTCACTGTACTAAAATAGTTTTAATTTATTTAGGATGGGCGGGTTCTTTGTTGGTCTAAAGCTATATACGGGGAAGGAAACAGTGCAGGAGATGAAGCTGGTTATGTTGTAGGAATGTCCACGTGTTATCCTAAACCAGGTTCCGTGAAGATAGCTAAAGATGAAATAATAACTTTGGAGTCAAATTACAGCAATGAAAAGAGCCATACTGGAGTTATGTCTCTCTTCTATATTCTTGTTGCAGAGTCTTCTTTGGAATCGAATAATCTGTCTCAGGTAAGACTTCTCCCTTTCATTTGTTGTAATTCTCTTGGATATGGCATGGAACATTTTTCTTTCGTCTTTGCATAGAAAGTTTGGTTTACGTCTATTATATCTGTTATAATTTCCTCGGATTTGATATGCAGATTCATGAAGAATCAAAAGTTTCAATCATCTTATGGGGTGTACCTGTGTTTGGATTAGCAATATTCGCTGCTGTTGTAGTTGCTTATGGAAAAACAAGCGAGAATGAGTATCAGTCTATTGCTACGTGACACGTGGCTCATTGATGGGTAAGACTATAAGCCGAACATGAGTATGTGAGAAACTCAACAATGTAATACTAGAAACATAGCTTTGTCGAGTTTATGAGTGTATTCATGTAGATTATGTGAAGATGGTGATCTTGTAATATTGTTAATGAGCATTTTAGTTGATGAAACTTTTAACAATAATCTAGTTTAAAATTCTAAATGATATATTAAATTATTATTACAGGGGCATAAATGTAAATATACAGAGTATGAGATTAACGACCATAATCATATGAGGCAACGAGAAACATGGTAATTGCATGGATACCTTGTCTGTCTCTCATCCTCAAATTTAACCTCATTATTTAGCTCTTTTTTCTCTCTAAAAATTTGGAGATCAAAGCCATTTTCATAACCAAAACTTGATTTGCTTTGATCTAATTAACGCAATGACGGATTTAACAGAGAAACAAATGGACAAACGCGAGAGAGCCAAGGAACGTAGAGAGAAACGTCGTCAAGAGATCTCTCTACTTCGTTCCATTCCTTATTCGGAGCATCAAAGGTATGCATTTGATCGTCTTTATACCATGGGCAGAGCTAGAAAATTATTGAAATATGTCGTATGTATGTATACGAAATATATTGTATCGAGTAATGTACATTATTGTAAGAACAGATCAGATCACATTGTAAATTGTTGAACATCTTAGAAAAAATGTATTTAAAGGCATAGAAATGGGTTAATTTGTAAGTTTTTCTGGGTGAATCAATATGAGCCAAAAAAACCTAGGCCTTAAGGGTATGTTTTGAAGAGGGTTGAAAATGTAACATGTGCTGCACATAAACATGTATGATTTCTGTTTTTATGTGTAACTTTAGGTGGTGGTCTGCTGAAACTATAGCTGTGGTGACTGGTGCAAATCGAGGTATTGGATTCGAGATTGCACACCAGCTTGCTTTGCAAGGGGTAACAGTCGTTCTTACTTCAAGAGAGACAGCTGTGGGAGAAGAATCAGCAAAGGTCCTACAAGAAGGCGGCCTGACAGTGGTCTTCCATCAACTTGATGTCTTAGATCAAGAATCAATCGATATTTTTTGTGCCTGGATAAAAGAAAACTATGGTGGTATCGATATTCTGGTAATTGATACAACGGTTTCCACACTTTATTTAATGTGTTCATGGCATGTTTTTATCAGTTATCAATGCAAACGTACGTGTGCAGATAAACAATGCAGGATTCAATCATAATGTCGGGTCAGAAAATTCGGTTGAATTTGCTGAGAAAGTTATCAAGACAAACTATAATGGAACCAAAAATATGGTTAAGGCTGCAATCTCATTGATGAAGCCAAACGCTGCAGGTGCTCGTATTGTTAACGTCAGCTCACGATTGGGACGACTTAATGGGAGGAAAAACGTATGACATTTTTTATACCCGCATTGTTTTCGTCCCTTAACTTTTTTCTATATATTATACCTACATATATATCTATGCGTTATTTCTTTCAAAAAAAGTTAAAAGTTAAAACTTCAATAATTTGAATTCTGATATCAGAGGATTTCTGATGACGCGTTGAGACAACAACTAGAAGACGCGGACTCAATATCAGAGGAGCTAATCGATGCAACAATTAACAAGTTTCTGGAACAAGTGAAAGACGGGAGTTGGACCGATGGAGGATGGCCTCAAAACAACACAGACTATTCACTGTCAAAAGTTGCGGTCAATGCATACACAAGGCTGGTGGCCCGGGAACTTGCAGACCGACCTGAAGGTGAAAAGATTTTCATCAACTGTTACTGCCCGGGTTGGGTCAAGACTGCTATGACTGGTTGGGCGGGCCAAGTTACACCTGAAGAAGGTGCGGACACAGCCATTTGGCTTTCTTTGCTTCCTGATATGCGTATCAGTGGCAAATTCTTTGCTGAAAGGCGTGAGATACATTTCTAATCGCATACAGATTATATATGGAAGAACAAGAAATTATTGTAATGCACAGATGAGTATCCTTTTTTTGTTGTTATAAACTAGACATTGTTTTGTATGTGATATGATTCTATTTATTAAGCCGTGATTGTGTATTTTCGCTATTAACATATAAATATATTCAAATATTGTACATTCAAACACAGCATATAATACTAACGGAATAAAGAAGACATGTCTTGATTTTATCTTGCATCTGTCTATATTTCAATAAAAATGGGTACATACAACCTTAATCATATATACGAATTTCCTGGATGAAAACCAGATATTACAAAATGAAATGAGATCAGAATCTACAAAACTGATATCAGATTACGATTTTACAACAGTTTTTGTACCGGTGACGTACCTGTTTCTGATGAGACTACTAGAAACTGTTGTTGAGGTAAAAGTACAAGGCAGCAAGTGCTACAGCTCCAACCGCAACTGCAATTGGCAGTGCTTTCCTGAAAAAAAGGTTTAAAAAGCATTGATGAGTGTTGATGTTTTAGTTTTATATGTGTCACTGTGTGTATATGTTATGGAATTTACCCGGCGGCTTCATCTCTCTGGAGTTCAGCTTTCCGGGCCTTTCTAACATCTGTTGAATTAGCGTTTTTTGTCACCGGAGGTGTGTATTCCCTGAACCTTCTTTTAGGGGCACCACAAACTGCAGTAGTTCAAAATTTTAGGCCAGGAGAAAGGGAATTCTTGCACACGTGACCTACTGACCCATATGCAAGTTTCGCTTAAAGTTTTTGAAGCACTTGAACACTTTTGCCTCAATTTTCTATTAAAATCTTAACAAGCCAGAATCTCTAAACGCTAAAACATCTAATTATCTTATCATAACCAAATTGTAGATTTACAAGTTACATATGCAGATCAATCTTTTTTATCAATTGGGTATACACTCAATGTAATCCAATCCGAAAATACTAGGAATTCATATATACCTGGGCAGAAGTACTTATCAGGCAGCTTCTCAAATGGTGTTTTCTCATTATAGATATACCTATGGACAGGAAAGCTATTAGTCATAAACTCATAATCAAACATAGAGTACAACATACAAAATATAAAACAGTAAGGAAAAACTACCCGCAATCGCGACAAATGTAAGCTTGCTTAGAAGCAGTCCTCATGGCAAACTTAGGTGCAGCTGAAGGCTTATAACGAGGAAGCAGCAACTGAAGTGAAGGTGACAGATAAAATGATGAGTTCATAGCTACGACATTAGCCGGCCTGCGAAGGCCAGCATTGGTGCCACCAGCAGGAGCTAGAGGAGCGGCTGCTCGGGTAGTGGCTTGTAGCCTGAGTGGCGTCTGGAGAGCCATGTCTTAGTTGGATGGCAAGGCAAAGAGATAACTAGTAACTAGCTAGAAGAGACTAGATAAAAGGATGCATGAAATCTTGGTTTGTATTGGTTGTACAGATATGTTTGGTTGGTAAGCGTGGATGCCATACTCCCCACACAATTTCAATGTACCAAAAAACCCTTTTTGCTTTTTTGGTTTTTGTTTTTTCCTTTGTTTTCTTAAATGTTTTTTAAGTGTCTTTTTTGAGGAAATAGATGGGATTCCAAAGAAGTTTCTGGGGAATTTGGATGTTTGCGTATTCAGCCCGAGCTAAAAACGGAAACATGTCGAGTTTTAGACCATGTAAGTTTGTTTTGACTATTTCACAGACTAACCAAACGACATGTACCCAAGACTTCTTGGCCGAGCATTAAGGAAAATGATGCCATTACATGAGAGGCATAGATACATACTATGTCAAGCATGATACGATGTTAAGAACAAGGGTGCAAAGCCCGTACCTTTCAATTAATCATCAATTCACTTTAAGATCAACTACAGTGTAATATCCAACAAAATATCCTCCAAAATCGGATCACTAGTAAACGCCTATATGTTTTACAAAAGCAATATCAAACATTTTAACATCTCAGACACAATTTTACAAGTTACCAAGGCTTGAGATCAGCTACTGGTCCTGCAGTCCAGTTTAAGACCTTCTCGCCTTTTCTCAAATAAACACTCTTATCATGAGGCAATTTACGCGCAAGACCGTTCAAGATTTGATGGAAAGCGTCACCTGGTTGGGCGGGATGTGGGAATAACATAGCTTGTTTCATGGAAGGGTTAGCAAGCAATCTTTGTTTTCGCAATATAACATCCGTGGGAATTGAGGTCAAAATGGTGTCTAAATTTGGAACATCTTTTTCGTCTACATACACTCCAATGTCTTCCCATGGAATTGCATCAGCAAAAGGTAATACGATGTCATCTGCTATGATAACTGGGATGCAACCAAAGATAACTGCTTCAACTAGTCTTGGACTCCATGGGGCCCAGCCAAGTGGACATAAACAGAAAACGGCTCTTTGCATGTCTTCGTAGTATGTTGTTGGATGTTCTGTTGAGATGTCAAAGAGAGGATTGTCTTTGAAGTTTTCCCAAACTGCTGCTCTTGCTCCTCTGCAATATTCAAAAAAACATTATTTGTAACTTCTAGTAGCGTTGAAACCACTCGGGTTGTACCAAGTACTAACTAGCAAACCGCTTTTTTTTTTCTTTTTTATTTTTTCTTTTTTTTTTCATTTTACAGAAATTTTATAGATAGTTAATGCCATGATTATATTTACAAAAACCAGATAATTACAATAACGATCTTCAACGATTTAAGTGGTTGCCTGCAATACAATTAGACTTTAGGCAACTTTTCACTCGTTCAATTTGTTTCTTTTTAGCTATAGCTTTTTTATTTGACCCGTTTAAGGTTAAACACAACCCAAATTAGTTATGAAACTTAATAAATACTTTTATCATTATTTTTATACTGGGGCGTTGTAATCACAATTAACAAACTAATTAGTTATGAAACTTAATAAATTGTTGGCAAGTCAACCCCACCCACTTTGACCCACCCTAAGATGCTCAACCATTAGCTGAGCGGCTCAATCCGCAAATTTTATAATACAAATAGCTTTAAGAATATAGAAAACATTTACCTTGCATAATAACCACCTTCGGGGTCGTTTCCAACATCATAGAACAAGCCTCTGAAGTAGACAAAGATGGATCGAGGAATACTTGGAGGGATCAAATGAGATTGCATCTTCTGAGGAGGTGCGTACGGAGGCACTGTGATAGAACCGTCTTTTAAGCAAACATGATTCCTTTGCCCAAATGTCTGCACTAAAGTGGCCCGTTGGAGAAGAGGAAGGATCCCTCTTTCAATAGCCTTTTCTTCCTACAATAGAATCCATAATTTAACAATTAAAATCACCCACCAAATAGTCACACACACAAGTGCCTCAAAGACCAAAGGTGACAACTTCGACCCTAAATTACTTATTATGACCATGTCGACTCGGGTTATCAGGTCAAATTCAAAATGATATTTATGAAGAAACAGGTCAAAAGTTGCCCCAAAATGTTTTCTTAATCATAGAATCTTGTAATTTATAATATCTTAAATCATTTATTTCAAGAAAAACTATGTTACTGTTGAAATAATAACATAAACTTTTCAATCTATTGATACACTAATACTAATAGACAACGTAAAGATTTTGGACCAAAAGCACCCATTTCGACCCGTTACACAACAAACCCGACCCACCTATTCTCTACCTCTACTCAAGGATACAATGAAAAAGTTAAGGATCCTTACTTGATAATGAAAACAAGCACCAAAATCATGTGGTACAATGAAGAAGTGATCAGCTCCTTCAGTCCTATTCCAGTAAGGCCAATTCGAAGAAATAAGTTGAATTGCACTTCTCATCATTCGTGGTGATTTGAAAGGTAACGGGAGGCCATTTGGTGTTAGATCACATGTGGTGTAAACAGGGGTGTAAAACCAATCAGCTTCCTCTGGATTAAGAGTTCTAACAGGACTCGATAACAGGAATCTGTGCATATAAATTTCAGCAGCAAACATATGGTTGAGACATCGAGGATCTTTCTGCAAGATTTTCTTGTTGTATTTGCTCGGTAGCTCGTAAACAAAGACTTTCAATCTTCCAACTGGATCATCTTCCAATACATCACCAGCACTACCTATATTGCACAAAACGATGCATCAACTAAGAATCATGAGTATCACTGAACTCCGAAACATGAGCACGCAACCTCGCACTTGACTACTGTCTGTTTTGATCTGCGTTATGGAACTGAATTTCTAATAACCGTGACTTGCACTTTCAGATGTTCGCATAACAAAGTCCGCTTATTGTTATTTGATTACTTAGGATCAGATAATCAGGCATATACCAGCTGCAAAAAGACTCATTATCTAAAGATAACATAAAAAACGGAGTATAACCCTTTTCTTTTTAATCAATTTGTGAGCATTTTACTCCCATCGCACAAGATTTTATCCTCCTTTTTGGTCAATTTATCCACCAAGTACTTAAATAATCAGAATTTCTAAACACTAACATCTGATAATCTTATTATTACAATTTCAAGCAACAATAAGCACATACACTATTAGAAGCACTATCTTCTACAACCCGTTTTATTTCAGCTCTAATTACCTAACCGCTGTTACTTAATATCAGATAATCACCTTCAAAACAGACTTCAATATAGATCCTAAGAGGGATAATCTTGACATAAGCTAAATAAAGTGGGAATCAAAGTCATGAAGCCGAATAAGTAAAAATATTAGACCTTGCACAGACTGAGATGGCACTAAGCACCAAAACACGCGATCAACCGAGAACTACTTAACCTAAAAAAAGAGCAAGACCCCCTAGGACATCAAAGTATGGGATAGAAATCGAACAAAATAAACTTTAAATCAAAGCTAGAACTTAATTATTCGGAACAGCCTAGCGGCAAAAGAGCTTGTGATTATCACTTTAAGATGTGTGAGGTCTCAAGTTCAATTCCTGCTAGGTGCAAACAACCTGAAGTGGCCGAGCCAGCCGCCTGAAAAGGGAAGGCTTTACCTGGTTTGAGTTTGCGTGCCAATGGGTTCAAACCCCATGGATTAGTCGGCCAAAAGGTCGGAAACCATGGTTAACCAAAAAAAAAACTTAATTATTGGGACTAAAAGTTAATTACTTGAGCAACATCCTAGAAATCTGGAGTCAAGTCAATTTCCTAGCTAAAAGGACAAAATCTGGCCGGATCAAGAAGCATAAACAAGATGAAATGAAACCCTAATCCCAAATCTAACTTCACTCAAAACCCATCATAAAGTTACCAGCTTTAAGCAATTGAAATAAAGAAATTACCTGAAATCCTCTCAGTTTTTTGACCTTTACGAAGCTCAAAAGCATGATCAAGATTCAATAAAAAACCAAACAAAACAACCAAGAAAACAAAACCCCATTTCAAATCCCTCATTTTTGAATAATGGGTAAATCTTGAAATCCAATAAGAATGAGTGGAAAGAAATGAAATGAGTAAAAACTCACAAGAAGCTAATTACTTAAATGGGCAAAAAAGAAAGAAATAGTTGAAATGTCACTAGACAAGGTAGTTGTTGGTAAAGACTCTTTCTTTCTTTGTTGGTTTGTAATATAATAATAAAAAAATGGGGGGATTTGATGAATAGTTTAGGGAGATGAGATGGAGATGGGTGTTAGTGAAATTTGCTTAAAGAAACAGGGAAGAAGAAGGGGAAGGGGAGAAGGAGATGTCTATGTTTGGTTTCATTTGCTTGTCAATAGCTGTTGTTGCTGTTGTTGTTACTTGTTACACATTTCTTTCTAATAAATCTTTCTTTATTACACTACTACGAGTAGTATCTTTCTGGATCCATCAAGTATATATAAACATGAGGCTGTATGGGAAACATATATGCTTTAAGGAGGTGTTTGTTTCGGCTTATATCCAGCTTAGCTTATGGCTTATTTGATTTTGGACTTATGATGTTATATAAGGTTACCTGTTTTGGTTTAATTAAAAAGTATTTCGGCTTATATAAGTTTATTATACGTCACAAAAAGTAAGTTTATGAAACATAAGCTCAAAACCAAATAACCTTAAACTGGCTATTTATGCCGAAACAAACACACCTTAAAAATATTGTATATTATGCACTCAATAATCGTACTTAGTATATTAATGAGATTAAACATGAAGGTATGGGGAGATATAAAATTAATTCTTAATTTTTATACTTTATTAACTATTATATGTGTCTTTAGACTGGGTGTAGTAAGGCTTATACGTAGAGATGGCAAAAAAATTCGTACCCGATGGGGACCCGATCCCCAAACCCGATTTTGACTGGGGAATCCCCGAGTTGACCGGGGATGGGGACGGGGATGGGGAATCCCCAAAATATGAAACCGGGGATAGGGCGGGGATGGGGATAACATTAATTCCCGACCCCGACTCCGATCTTTCTAGTGTATAAGTATTTAGAATTTATATGTTATATTCATACTCGATTAACTTGTATATGTATATATGTTTATGAGTATCGACATGTATATTTATATGCATATGTGATATTTATAAAATCAAGAACATTTAGAATTAGAAGCATAAACACCAACTACATATTACTTATTCGTTTGTTCGAATACACACATATGATACATATTGTTTTTATATTATATGTGATGTTACAATGTTGAGGATGCTTTACAGTTGAATTGAAATTGCAATAAATCTAACTATGTGTGATGTACGTACGGTTCTTGAAATACTTTATAAGTTAAAAAAAAAAATCTATTTTCGATGAGTTGGTGGAAACTTTACGTTAGTTCATAAGGATTGAAAATCCCCGAATCTCCACGGGGATCCCCGATCCCCATTGGGGACGGGGATGGGGATGTAAAGCAATTCCCCGATGGGGATGGGGATGGGGATGGAGAGTGAAAACGGGGATGGGGATGGTAAATACAATCCCCGACATTCCCCGCCCCGTTGCCATCCCTACAGTGGCGGAACTTGACCATTTATTTTGGGGGGGGCGAATTTATTTTGGGGGGGCCGAATCGGAGATTTATTTATAACCTCAACTAAATTACCCCTAAAACCTACAATATTTACATTACGTGTCGTAAATTTTGGGGGGGCCGGGACCCTCCCCTGCCCTCATAAAGGTCCGCCTCTGCATCCCTACTTATACGACTGTCCCCAACTTATGTGGCAGACCTCCGCACGTCCCACCCTGGGAGAAATGGATGAATCGGTTACTTTTGCGATTGACTTGAAATGAAAAAAGGACGTGAGTTTATGTGTGGGTGTTTTTAATTATTTTTAAGGGTATGTTTTTTATAGTGTCTTAGGTCTCCTTATTACATCAAATTGGTCATGAAATAGTCTAGAAGAGAAAAAGCTGATGTGACAGAGGGATATCGGTCTCTTGATAGTCCTCATTACACTTAGTCTTAAATCCAATATATATTAGAAGTTAACAAGGAAGTTATGTTTGGCGATACTAGTAATAGCAGTTAGTAGTGGTAAACGGTAGCCATTTGTTTTTTAAAATGTTTAATAACGTGACTGTAAATTGCATATGTAGTTATACTGTGTAAAGTGGTGTAAAGCAGCTTTAGATTTTTTTATACTTCTTTTAATAGGACTGTAAAATATAGTGTTCGAAAATGATTAGACTTGTTGTAATAAGCATACCTAAAAACCGCATTCATCACTGTCACATCAACGTTACTTCAATTTTTTCTTTCTATAATCAACTTCACTACCAATTTGGTGTAATAAGACAATCAAAGTATATCTCATTTAAATAAAAATATACTCCACAAAATCCAAAAACACACACACACAACCACGACTCGGTCGTCTGAACGACCGAGTTCTTCCCTCAAAGCATCTAAGACGCGTCCTAGATGATCTTCCAGCTATGGTGTTGTTGATCTTCCGGCTAGGACGCTAAGCATGCATGACGCGTTCTTGAGCCTTATTAGGGATGGTCTAAGATCCTTTCATATTTGGATTAACATGATTTATCATTTTTGGGAATTAATTTGCATACTCAAACTTTTGTTTGGGGCACTCCATTATGTGCATTGGATACTTGTACAAGGTTCACAGTGTGCTTTAACTGTTTGTACAGTTGAGTGTGCGGATCATCTCCCATCATTTTTACTCACAAAAAAAAAAAAAAAAAAAAAAAAAAAGGTCCTACAAAGGTACCTAATTTATTTTTATTTATTTTTGTAGTTCATTTTCATCCAAATTTGAGGAGGATCTTAATGCTTCAAAAAAATATGCAAATATTGTTGGTTTATTTGTGTCAGTTCCCAGTTTGGTAAAGATAATCTATGATATCAGATATCACTTGAAATTGTTTAATCACTTCCAATATAAACTATTCGACTCTAAATACTGAGTTACACGAGTATCTCTATATAATAAGACCAAGTGTTCATTTTTGTTTTAGGCACAAAGCAAGAACTTGTTCACTTTCAAGTGTTTATGTTTTCTATCTATATCCATGCAAATGTGATGATCTCTATTTATAGTAGAGATTACTTAAACCTATCCGATGGAATTAGGGGTGATTAACGGCCCATTAATCACCACATAATTAACTTCCATAATAGTAGGGGTTAGTGGTTACACAACCAATTAAACATGGTCATTAATGCAAGTATAACTGTCACTTGAATAGCTCAAAGTCGTTACATGTTAGTCATGATTCAGTCTCAGTTTGTTGATGCACTCGCTGATACGCTAGCTCCTGAGAGGGTTACTCTTTGAGTGTTCTCACTGACATGTTCGCTCACTGATGAGATGAACCATTTGATTGAGATTACTCCCTGATGAGATCCTTCAGCTTACTACTAAAAGGGTACACAAATGAACTCATCAGCCTGATGAATACCGTTCAGAGTCAGACTCACTGAAGAGTAGACCCTCTGAACTTCATCAGCGACCTGAACCATACTTTACCATTATCAGAATCAGGGTGATTAGCGACCTGATGGGTGTATACTCCGTACCTCCAAACCCATTTACCAAGTGCGACCTGAATCCCTCAATTGAAATAAATTTCCAACCATCATCAACCGCTTGTAGCCAAACAAGCCGTTTATCCTAAAGTTAAATGCTTCAAAACGCTCAACACCAAACACACCCTAACTGCTCAAGTATGTTAAAGTTTGTACCCAACTGGTATCAAATTCTAGGTGCAAAAAACCGTGGAGTGGTCACACTGACTATTTCAAGTGTGACCTTTTTATCCGGTTTGAATTTGTGTTGCAATATGCTTTAATCTAAGTGAATTATTTATTTACTATAAAAAATCTGTTCATCTAAACATTTACTCTTTCCGTTTCAAACTATAAATTTATTTTCTTACTTTTAGGTGTCTCAAAATGTTTGTTCATTTTTCTATTTCAACCAATCATAAGACACTTTAGTGGATAGAGAAGATATTTTATAGATGAATGTATTAGTTAGTGAAAATTTATTAAGCTTTGTGCAAATTGTAAAAGGGCTTATAATTTGGGATGTAGGGAGTACAATAGTAAAAAAGTTTTTCGAGAGAGATAATGACGATAACAAAAAGGAAATAATTTGCATATATTAAGTATTGATTAAGACACTCTAATCCATGTATAAAATACTTGGACAGTATTAACATCCTGATTTTATTGCTTGTTGAATAAAAAATTAAAGCGTTCAAATCACAAACTTTGATTAAAATATTAATATTGTATAAAGCTCCAACAAATTAAAATTTTAAGATACGCTATCAAGTTTTTAATAACAGGTTTTGTAAAAGCTCAATTACACAATGCAAAAAGGTCATTAAAAACTTTATAAAAACAGTGTCAAGTTTTTGTACAAGCTGCATTATAGACGTTGTAAACAAGGTTTTCAAGATCGGGATAGAATCGTTTTCATTTTTACAAGATTGTAATCGTAAATCGGATCGGGATCTTAAGATCATATTATAATGTCATTTACTCAATAGTTTTTGTAGTATTATTCAAATCTATAAATTGTTATATATCATAAACACAAAATTACATGAATGTTTCATGAAAATGTTATTCTAAATTATTAATATAGAATTTTAAGAAAATTTACATGATATTTTTTAAATTCTATATTTACATGATCCATAACTTTGTGGTTTTTTTATTTACAGTTCGAGAAAAGTAAGATCGGATTAGATTATATCTTAAGATCTTATGGTAAAGATCGGGAGTTTATCAGATCTTAAGCTTGCTAAAATCCTACTAAAGATTTGGATCATTTTTGTTTTGTAGTATCGTAAAATCCTAAGATCCTAATATCAAGATCGGGATGTTAACAACTATGGTCGTAAGTATCTACATATGCCTTATTGCCTTATATAAAAAGCTATAAAAGTATTCACTCGGTTAGAAAATTATTTATGCCAAAAAAATCTCAGCGATTTGATAATTGATATTCGAGTAGTTGGTTGACAATGATTGTAAAAGTTTATGATAAAAGAGAATAATTACGGTGAATTAGTGGAAAGATCACAATCTGAAAGTGAGTTGATAGCTGCGATGTTACATATCATCATAGTTAAAGTTTTTTCTATTATTATTAATCACACGTTTCACAAGATGCACACACATATTTATCAACCATTAAAAAAATACACTAGACCTAGGGTGAGCCATTGTTTAAATGGTCTTTTATTGTGTTTGCAACATAACTTATATATTACACATTTAGTTCGTAACGTCATTTGAAGAGTTGTCATGTCGCTTTATATGTTGTAATCATTGACAAGTATTTTTCCATGTTACTATTTTATTTAAGGTTGTTTAGAAATATGTATGATGAACCATGCTAATATTCTTGACCAAACTTATATTAATATTTTTCTTCTCGTGAAGTAAACAATCAAACATTGTTGTATAAGGAATCCACCTAATATGGAAACTAAAGATATTCAAAATTTTGAAACATCAACTATCCATGTTGTTGGATTACAATAATTTATTTTTTTACTTTTAATGCGCAATCATAGTAAAAGAAGAAATCGATCTTTATAGGAATAAAGTCTTTGAAAGCATGTATCCTAACTACAAACATGGATATTCAAGCCACCTAGCTTTAAAACATGTTCGAAGAAGTGCAGCTTGTTCTAACTTAAAACACTATGTATTTTGTTGTTTGATTTATAACGAGGCAACGGTCTGCGAAATCACGACAGCACCCTATGTTTTGAACTTTAGGCTCGTTATGATAGCCAAGTCATAGTTAACAGTTTGACTTATTTATATCAAGTATAACGCATTTTCTCTATTTAAAAGATAAGTTGTTTTCGTGTTTTGTTCAAATTGTATGCACATTTCTTGTAATAGTGTACCGAGATGAGAGAATTTCACTCATTTCATTTGGAAGTTTCTCAGACAAATTGTGCTTGCATTTTCGAAATTACAAAAACGATTGCGGTTTATAAAGACCAAGATACGGTTTTTGCAAGTTTGGTGGTGTTTGAATATAACTTAACTAGTTATAATACCTGTGCACGCACAGGGTTTTGACAAAAAAAAAATATTTTGTATCATTATTGAATATTGTGTCTTTAAAAATAATTACATATAATTATATAATTATGCATGAGTTTTTCATTATCCATTAATATCCATTAGAATTTTGTATAATCAAATTTTGTAAAAAAATTTGTTAGATAACTCAAGATTCAACTATATTTAGCTGATATAGATGTTGATATTCCTATTTAAATTTCACTATTTATATTATGATGTACACAAGATGCGAGTTTTGTTGCACATAATAAATGTTGAAGACAACATATATATTGTATTTTTAAATTATAAAGTATAGAGGGCATAAAGTATAAAGGAATATTTGTTTAATTTTCAAAGTTATTAAAATACATAGAAACAGTTCACTCTATATAATTTTAAAAATTTTAACCACTAAAGTTTTATTAATTACCCCTTCTTTTTTTAAGTTTTTGTTTTTCACAAATTTGACACCTATGTTTTTTTATGTTTTTCTTCTCAACCAAATTTCTCCACCAAATTATTTAAATGTTGACCAAAATCAATTTAATTTTGACTTTTATTAACCAATCACATCACACGATTTCGCTTACGTGCCAAAATCAAACTCTCCTATTGGTCCAATTTATTTTTCAATGAGAAGAGTTTTGCAAAAACACTCCGAAATGATGTAATTCGTTTATTATATAAAAAAGAGATAAGTACAAAAAAAATGACAAAATCTTTTTTGAGGTCCCCATCATGGTCATTTTTTAACCAAATTCTCAAAATAGTCATGAGCAACTGCGCAACTCCATCAAAGGCTTGACACGTGTCCAACTCCGCAACTACTCAACTCCGCAGCTCCACCCAAAACTCGACACATGTCCAATTTTTTATAATAAAATATGTGTGATTTGATGTTTTGTCCTATTATTAAAATAGTAAATGTCTAAAATACCCATGACTTTTATAATAAAATATTCTTTCTTTCTTTTACACTTATCAACTCGACATTAATCTTCATCATCATCATTTTTGTTTTCCAGATTCCGGCACTATATTCCGGCCAAATTTTTTTTCTTCTGAATTTCAACAACAAGAAAGGCGACTGTCACCCATTTAGGAACTTCCAAAGTTTCATTCTCATGTGTACCAGAGTTCCAGTTTGACAAAAGATCTGCAGCAACTTCAACTAAACCACCCTTAGAAGCAACTTCCCTCGAGTCTTTATCCTCGTTCAAAAGCAAAGCAAGAACATGAAATAGGGAAGATAGCATAGCATTCTTCTTTTCACCATCAGTAACGGAACCGCAAAGTTTCACCTGCTCAAGAATAAATGTTACAACAATGGACCTGTAATGACCATTGTCTTGAGAGCATATCATTAAAAGATTGTCTTTAGAACAATCCAACTTGTCTCAAAGTCTCTTCTGCTCGAGATCTGGAAAAACCCATTTCAGCAATTGTCGTGATCGCTGATTCACTTGGTGGAGGAGTAGCTGGACGAGACCCAACATTATTTACATTTTTCATTTCAACCCCAGAAAATACGTGACGGATAATAGAGATCACAGTAGCAATGAAATCATCATTGCAATCAGTAAACTGGGGATGAGTCCATAAAGGAAGCACGGCTTTCAGAATCATAGATTGCAGAACCTTCACAAAAACCTCTGGATCCCGTGGAATGTGTTTGTGGGTGTTTAGGTGAAAAAGAAAAAGTGTGTGTGGATGGGAAGAGAGATGATATGATTTAAGAAGATAGTAACAAAAGGGTATTTTGGACATTTTTAACAAAATAATATATTATAATAATTAAAGGGACTGTACTTAATAGAGGACACGTGTCAAGCATTTGATGGAGTTGCGGAGTTGTGCAGTTGCTCATGACCATTTTGAGAATTTGGTTAAAAAATGACCATGATGAGGACCTCAAAAAAGATTTTGTCCTTTTTTTGTACTTATCTCTATAAAAATTTGTCTTATTATGATAAAAGTTTAATATATAGTGTCAGGTGAAAAGTTGTTTGTTTTTAGCTTATATAAAAAAAAAATTACTTAAAACGAAAAATAATACTCCCTCCGTCTCAAATTTATTGTCATGAGAGAGAAAACACAAAGTTTAATAAAAGTGGGGCCATATTGATTTTCAACCACTTAAATGGAATATTCTCCCACTATATTCTCTAGTATTTACTTAAAAAGGTAAGTGGACAATTAATTTGAGACAACCCAAAAAGGAAATATGGACTATAAATATGAGACGGAGGGAGTATAACCAAAAATCTCTCCGTTAATTCATCTGTTAATTAAACATGACTTAAAATAAAACAAACAATCTCGTACTCTATTTCGAGAACACACTGGCTTTTCAAAATATTATACCCATGGGCCAAAAATGAACTAAAGTTAATTGGATAAGATAGTGGGCTTTTCAAAGTAAGATGGGCTTTCTGAACAGTCTGGGTTATTGCAAATCTACTCCAGAGCCCACAAAGTGACAAAGGCAGAGAAATATTACATAGTCTTAAAATTATTGTTCACAAACCAAAAACACACTTTAAAAAAAATTATTATTACAACTTTCTCTCTTTTACTTTTTGCATAAAGACAGTTTTAATCTTAACCAATTAATTTCTAACTTCTTTAAAGTTTGTAATAATAACCTCAAAGGAGGATAATATAGTAAACTTAATCTATATTCCTTATCTATTTATGGAAGTGGACAATTATTTTGAGACAATCGAAAAAGAAAATACGGACAATAAATATGAGACAGAGGCATTACTTTTTACCTTTTTATGATATCGGTTCAAGTTAGAACTACGATTTCTTATGGTCGTTCAAAGAAGAAAACTATGATTAATGGATAATTGATGAAGCTACAAATCAAATGACTGAAAATGTTCTTTGTTCTCGTAACAGTAGGCATCAGTATAGGACAACCAAAGTAAAAAGTTGTAAAACATAATGATTATTGAAGACTGTAGATGCCATTTTGGGTTTATCAAACCTATTTTTGATGTTACTTGAATTTTGGTTGTCACTTTTAACCCCATACTCCCATAGTTAGAGCGTGCACAAAGGCAACGCCCCAACGGAGTTAAACGTGAAATAATGGCGTTGAGCCCATTATTTTCGTTGTGGTAACGGCGTTAACATGCAAAAGAGGGGGAGGCGTTGAGCAAACAACGCACGTTAAAGGGGAGAAAAAAAATCATTTCACCCCCCTAAACCATTTCAAATAAATTTTCACTTACACCCCCTCAATATATTCAAATTCAAATTTAAATTATACTGGTCAATTCTCGACGGGATAAATTCAAATTCAAATTTGAAATTTAAAAATCAAATATGAGCGGGATTTATTCAAACTCAAATAAACTCTGCTTATATATACAACTCTACCAGAGTTGTTTAGAACACACAACATACACAAGTTACACACACAACTCAAACACAAAAAATGTCTCGCAAAGATTTTTCTCAACAATTTTCAAGTCCAGAAAAGCTACCGGAAACAAGCTTTTCAGCTTCACCACAGTTTCCTCCAACAAGCTTTCCACCTGAACTTGAAGTTTACTCAACACCACCGGAAAATGTCTTTTCGGTGGGTTTTGAAAACATCCCGTACCTCCCAATTGTTCCAACTCCACCTGTGAACAGTCCACAGGTGGATTTTCAAAACCACCCCAGCGGGTTAAGTGAGGCCTCCCTCCGGCAACTAGAACATGATGAAGAAAACGTTAGGGAGATTATGGAAGAGCAGACACGTGAAGAAGCTGCTCGCCGTGAACAAGAAGCACGGGAAGCTCAGTACCTCCAACACAACTACTTCGACATAATGGAGCACCGGTACTATAATGGGGAGTTTAATTCTCCTTTAAGTTCTGAGGGTTGGGACTCAGATGATTCGTTTTTTTAAGTTTTAGTACTTTTATTTTCATCAGTATGCGTTGTATCTTTAATTTTTAATGTAATCCGTGTTTAACGTTTAATGTACTTTGTGTTTTAATGTTAAATGTGATATGTTTTTTAATAAATGAAGTGTTTGTTTTAGTTTAGAGGTTGAAATTGAAAATATGAAATGTTATTGATGTTATTGCGATGTTATTGTTGTGGGTGTTTTTTAGGGATGTTAAGGTGAAATATTAAAGCTGATGTGACGCTGACGTAGACGGTGTTACTGGTGTTATTGTGTTACCATTGTGCATGCTCTTAGCCTTTAAATGTGTGCCATATAAGCGGACACCAACTCACCATTAGAGGCTTTCTAATGATGAGTAAGACACGAAGCTAATCCTCATTGGTGAGTTCAACTACTAAATGATGAGTTTGTTTCTACATTGCGACTAATTTATGAATGACTAGAATTTCCATTTTTCTTTCCTATTTAGATTACTAGCGATGGTGATCATATTAAACAGCCTCGGATATCAACGTCAATTTAGTTAGACCAAATACATGACTAAATACTTGTAGTATCGTAACCACAATAACATCCATAAACATACCTCATAAAAATAAATAAATATAAAACTAAGTCATAAACACTTTCAATTTATTGTTATGAGACCGATTAGAGATGGTCAATCTCCCAAGAAGTAGATACGAGACGAGATGGATAAGGCCCTTAGAGCGGGCAAGACTCCAAGAAAATAAGAGATAAACTAGAAACACTTTACTTTTCATTCATATCTCATTCCATAAACAAAGTACACTTAAATAGTAAAGGAAACAGGTCCTAATACTTAGGAAGAAAAAGACAACGTGGGATATGGCTACTGATAACTAAACATGCATTGAACAAGTGCTAATCATAACTCCTAAATTAGTGCATGGTAGTTCTAGTCTAACGTGCAACAGTTATTAATAAGATTGTGGTCTTTGGTCTCTTGCACAATTGCACGTATCAATACCCCACGCCTGAAAACGAGCCTTGTCCTCAAGGCTCATGGTTTTATATCTCGGGTCAGTCGGCTCCCAAAGTGGTTCCGGTTTGGTTTGGAGAAAAACAATGGCAAGTGGTTTGCACTTGTGTCCGGGGAAGTAAGTTAACACACCCAAGTATATGTACTTCATGTGAACATTGATGCTTGAGCCTAGAGCCTCTTGTTTATGTCGATATTAGAAACGTTTCTATCACTCGATATACTTTTCAGTTCTAAATTTAAAACACATTCTTGACTATTGACATTTTTTTTTTTTTTTTTTTTTGTAAGTTCAGTGTATTTTATTAGTTTGTCGCATCCATTATTCTAAAGCATTGAATGCTGAATTAAACTCTTCCGGCTAGAATTAGAACATACTCGCACTCCTACAACCAACTACCATTACTTTTCGATCAATCACATTCAATAGTCATAATCAGTAAATAAGCAAATACAAGTTGACTAGTTATTAGCCGGGTACCCGCACGTTACGAAAGTGGGTACCCGTGTAATTAAATCTTCCGACGAGTATATATTTTCATCTTACGGTATATGTTTTTTATGAGAAAGTATATGTTTTTTTATGAGAATGTAGCTTTACAGATAGTGTTGCTAAAAAAGTTCACGATGGTGAATAGATAAGAAGACTTTTTTATTTGTAATTGTTAATTGTATTATGTTTAACATGACTTTATAACATTGATCGCAAATAACCCCAATGTCGTATAAATCTTCAAATTGACCGTGTAATATAACTTCAAAATGTCATACATTATGTTAGTAACTAAATATTTTTAAATTGAAATTGTTTGAAATGGTTTCTAGGATATGATTACACGTTTTTAATAATCGTTATTGATAGTTGTGATGTTTAGTGAGACTTATTGCAAGAAGTAATATAACATTGATCATGATATTTTTTAGTTTTGGTAGTTTTATTCGATAGCAAAAGTAACATATTTTCATATTAAGCAAATACGTTGTTGTCTTAAAAAATTAAATATTTTATTTTAAGAAAGTAACAAATGCATTATAAAGTAATATAGATATATATATAATTTTTGCATTCATTTTGGACTTTTTAACCAATCTAGCTATAATTCTCAAATAAAGGGACTTGATGCAAGTAAAAATAGTAAAATGCATAAAAGTAACATTGTATTACCAAATTCTGTTAATTTCTGCACTTTAGTAACAACTACGTAACTAAGAGTTGAGATCCATGTAGAACTCAAATTTGTCATAGAACCAATTAACCAATCACATTCATCAATTTTTTTATTTTCACCTTTTTTTTAAAACAACATATCTTGCAAACGGTAAATCTTCAAGCTACAAAAAATACACTATCGTGACGAGAATTAAATTATCTTTCTATAGATATGCATTGTTATATACTTTCGACGAACTTTTTTTAAAAAAAAGTTCGTCCAGAAAAATCACATGTGATTTTTAAAAATCACATGTAATTCGTAAAAATCAAATCACATATGATTTTAAGAAATCACATGTGATTCTTACAAATCACATGTGATTTTTACAAATCACATGTGATTTTTCTTTAAAAAAAGTTCGTCGAAAGTATATAACAATGCATATCTATAGAAAGATAATTTAATTCTCGTCGAGATGGTGTAATTTTTTTGACGTAACGATTAACGGTTTGTGAGATATTTAATTTTCAAAAAAAAGGTGAATATATTTTTAATAAAAGAAATGAGTGGCTATAATTGGTTGATTGGTTCTAGGGCAAATATGGGTTCTATAATGAACTTTTCTCACGTAAGAGTGCAAGGTGAGGTAACGACGAATAACACGTTATTGGTATGACACATCAGCGCCACATCATCTCCTCCCAATAACACACCAATAACTAAAACACCCCTCCCTCATAACACACCAATAACATATTATTGGGTCCCACTTTTTTTCATTTTATTTAATTTAAAAACAAACACATTTGGTTTAAAAAAAAAAAAAAAAAAAAAAAAAAAAAAAAAAAAAAAAAAAAAAGGATAGTTTGAATGGCGTAAGCCATTCAAATGGCGAAAGTTCGAATGGCTCGAGAATGGCGAGGAAGTCGGTATGCATTTAGCGGCGCCATTGGTTCTAAAAGTGACGGATGGCGAGTGAAAGGAGCTCCTCACCGAGCTCTCTAACTAATTGTCATATTACTTCACCGACAAATTATGAAATATGTCAATAAAAAATCAAGAAGAGTAGGTGCAACTGCATATTGACAAAGCAAAGTACGTATAATAAATAAGACATTTATATAAGGGGGTTGGGGGTATGGGTTATCTAACAAATGGGGCACGATATTAGCAATCCACGTGACATCTATGAAACATTTTAATATTTTGCTTCACACAATACAAGTTAGTATTACAATACAACTCACAATTTTTATGTCTAACCTAACCATATTTTTCAAAACTACACTGGTCTTATATTACGACTTCGTTTACGTGGAACTAAGAACATTCAAGTCAATAATGTAGCATTTTATAGAGCAAAAGTCGTCTCCATGCGTCAGAATCATAAAATGTTCTCAAAGTCAATGACTGAAAAATCCTAAAACAGTTGCAGAAAAGTCCTGAAACGACTACGCGAATACCGGTTAAATATGTTGTCGTTCTAAAAAAAACCAATATCGGTTAAACTTAAACCACGTATATCATAACCATAGATAAGGACTTACTAACATGCTACTTAGTAGGTATGATGGGTGAACCGAACCGAGCCCCTATTAGAGATCTCATAAAAACTTAGCATGTAATCTACCAAGAAGAAAATAACATCTTATAGCTTTTCGAACAATAAAATACCAGTAAATGAAGTTTAAGTGGGACCAAATTAGCAATAGTTGTTGTAGACCAAAGAAAATGTGGACGTTTGACTTCAACCAGAATTGTGGAATGTTTAGGTGTTAGAAAAAAATCTAACACAAATTCGTATTATGCACAAGCTTTTTGGTACACGGTAAGGTCACTCGAACCACTTTCATGATTATGTTTGATATTACTATATATATTATAAACGATTTAAAACGGCGCCGTTCCGTTAACAGGAACACGGCCCATTGCTTTTTGGGTCTTTTTAAAATAATATATGTTAGCCCATTTTTTGTGGCCCGTTGTTGTTAGAGAGGCTACCAATATCCACCGCCTCACCTAATTTCATCCTGATCTTATGCCCAACCGACTTTCGAATACAAAATCTCCACCGCCTCACCAAATTCTACACACATCCGGTCTTCTACATACTTGAGTCCAGAGGCTACCAATATCCATAAACAATATAGAAAGGTTGGATTGTAATTTTGTTGTGAGATTTTAGCTTTTGTATTTCATAATTAATTTGTTTCGAGGTTTTGAGTTCTACATTAAATAGTGGGTTTGCATAATCTATCATCATTTTATTATGCTCTTTTGTAACAAGAAAGACTAGGAGTTTGAGCACCTTAATTTGTGACTTTGAAGCTAAGCTAACAATGAGATGGGATGAAAAAAATAGCAAACGTTAAAAAGCCTTGCGTTTTTATTATCCATTCAAAAATATTGCATTATACATTAACTTCTGTTGTTGATCTATTTTGCAGGTAAAAGGACATCCTTACCGTTTCCGATTTTCTATCAAGAGGCTATTTGCGTACTCTAATGATCACCGACTCATGTACGGATCATTTTTGCGTTTAGAAATTTTTGGAAAATGTTGTTTCTATAAGTAAACGGCTAAAAAATTAAGAACGCGACTATCACTTATTTTTTTGTTTTTATAACCAGCTGTAACAATGGCCTCAAGAATGCGTTACAGGGTCTACGACGGTTGCGTTTTGGGGCCTGAAATAGATGGGTTTTAAGTAACTAAATGGTGCTGGAACAGGTGTCGTCGGCGTATAAGGTGAATGGTTACTGAGTCTGTATTTCATGGTTTTGAAGCTGGACCGAATATGTTTCAACATTTATGTTGCCAAATAATTGTTTAATGTTTTATTATTGGTAATGCGTAGTAACAGTTTTGTTTAACTGTGTATATAAAGCATTTGAAAGAAACACCTTTGAATGTGATATTTCAGTTGCACAAACATTGAAGCATGTGTTCGAAATTTCGTTTCACAATTTTGTTAACACTAGCCAAAACACCAAAGTATGCGTCTACATCAGTGGCAGCAACCATAAAAAAATGTAGCAAACACCCCCGCCGCAACTCGGCGGGCTCCTTCACCTCGTTATTGATAATAGCACAAAATCCACTAATTCTAGAGCGAACTCTATTTTTCCATTTGCTAAGGATCGATTCGTACCCTTTCGTTGAACGAGTTTCGTTAATAAAGTATTTAATAACCGCCTGCCAAAACCCTTTACTCTTCATAGCGTTTTCTCTCTTGCTGTTTTCCGACATATGACACCAAGCTCTACACAACGCGATCTCTTCCACCGTTGTCCATATCGTCGGATCTTGATCCTTCTCCTTGTTATCATTCTTCTTGGCCTTTGAAGCTCGTTGCGAAGGATTTTTAGCTTTCATGGGTGACATCTCTTCGACGATAGAGCCGTCTTCAACTGGAGCCGAACCGTGACCCATAGATCTTGACTCGGATAATTATCTTGATCATACGGTACACCAAAACCTTGACCCGAACCTTAACCCAGATAATAATCTTGAGTATGCATTAACTACTCAAAATCCATATTAAGATTAATACGGTTAATCGAAGAATACGGTTGATGATTTGATTGGGAAGTGATAAGGTTTTAAAAGGTACCATTTTGAGGGGTCGTTTTAGCCCTTATTTGATCACTTTTGTATTCGTTATTGCTTAATATCGTTCCTTTTCACTTTTTAGGTCTCTTGAAGGCAAAATGCTGGAATGACACTTATTTGGACGAAAAGGCGCGAATATACGAAGAAAATGGCCAAAGTCAAAATCGAGACACTCAAAGCTGCTGAAAATAGAAGGCGAGGGCGTCACTGCTTAACTGCGACGCCGTCGTAGGATTTTGTGACGGGTCAGAAGACAAAACTCGTATTTTCAAGAGACGGCGTCGGGCTTTAAAGGAGTAGACCGTCGCAACTCAGACGGCCTAGATGTGACCCAGACGGCGTCAGAAGCTGAAGAGGACGGCGTCACAGGCATAAGGTGACGTCGTCGCAAGGTTAACGTGGCCAAGACGAAACCCTAATGACGGCGACACGCTGGCGTCACGAAACATAAGGTGACGCCGTCGCATATGTAATCTTATATATAGAATCCGAATTTTTCAGTTTTGAAGAGAGTCTTTTTGGAGTGAAAACCTAAAACCGAACCTAAGGTGTCTTGTACAGTATTGTAGGGTTCTAAACCCTATTTTACATCAAGATAAGTATTTACTTCATCAATTTAATTATGTCTTTGATTATTTGTGTGTATGCTTGCATGTTCTCCATGTCCGGCTAATTTATTTGTGTGTTTGCTTAGGAAGTATGAAACTTAATTATTGAATATTGATTGGTTGTTTCTTATCTTAGTTGATTAATGATCTAGTAGTGCAATAGGTCATTCGTTGTGTACTTAATGCTTGATTCATCTTTGTGAACCTTAGAATATGATTACTTGAGTAGTCGTAGGCTAAACCATCCGAAGAGTGCCTTAGAGTAAGAGTTTATCATCCCTAGTGGGTTTTGTAGACGAGACCCTTTGGTAAGTTCAAAGAGTTAGGGAGAAACGCATACCCTACAACTTTAGACACACAACGCAACTAAGAATAAGGACGTGACAACTCAACCATCAATAGGAGATAATTAAGGAGTAGTAAAACCTAAGTAAACACATCTTTAAACTATCATACGAGTACACATAATTTAGACATAGACTCCCACAACCTTAGTTTAGATAATTAGATAATAGTAGAGTAATCGGTAGAAATACCAACCCCCTAAATCCAATACCCGAGATTCGTACCTTTCAATTTCATAAAATATAAAAATACAAAAAATAATCTTCCTCAACCTCAACCTTAGCGTAGTAACTTCTCACTAGCATTCCTATTCCCCTAGAGAACGATATCAATACCCGTGGCTTACCCTAATTACTACACTACAACGATTAGGTTCACTGCCTAGGGTGTTATAAAACTTGCTCGAAGAAAAGGAAGTTTCCTTGACCCCGAATGACGCGTGTAGCGTTATCAGGAAGACGTTGACGAATCCATAGTAGGACGATACAATCCATTTGGTGACTGGAAAAAAGATTGTTGGTTGTTATTATACGCTGGGTTGAACGGACGATTTTAATAATAAAAAAAATGTTTTGATTTTGTGGTAGTTTTGGTACTTGTGAATGATATTCAAAACCGGGGGATCAAAGGCGAATGGGTGGTGATACACCGGATAATCGAAAATTCGGATCCTGTGTTAAATGCGGAACGGTATCTTACATTTGGTATCTTGAGGTTTTTGATTTGGGAGTTTTCTTATACATGGTGAAATGAATATGAGAAGTAGCTTGAGTGGGGTATTTATAATGTTATTTTATTTATTTTTAAAATAAATCTCAAACGGTTGTATTGTGTTGGTAAGAGGGAAGTTTTGTATTTTTGTGTTGTGTTAAACCAGTCGCAGTTTCAATCTTAAAAAAAAAAAAAAAAAAAAAAAAAAAAAAAAAAAAAAAAAAAAAAAAAAATCGTCCGAGGTCGACTGACACCCCAAACCAATCTCGACCAACGACCGATACCCACCTTCGGTCGACGACCACCTTAGTACGCCCAACTTAATGTCATATTTACTCAAAACATGCTTCAATTACCTTGTATGTCATGCATTCAAAACATGTATTTTGGGTATATATGACATTTGATGTTAAAATTGGGTATACATGAAATTATCTCTAAAATCAACTAAGTTTGTTTCTAGCTTCTAGGGAAAAACAAGCTAACTATACGCTACAAACAACTTTTTGAAGGTAACAAAAGTTAAATCTCTTATATTCGCCAAACTTGCATAGGTTCGTAGCCCTAGTTCTACCTGTGCAGTATCGGTGGATACTTGACGCAATCCAAGTGGTGGTTTTCTCAATAAACACTAGAAGAGTTCGTTAAGCATCAAGATCAAGAAGAAGCGTTTCGTGCAGTTAAAGTAAGTTCGAGGAGCTTACGCAGTTTTCTTAAACACCCTTCAAACGTGTCAGTTAGGCTATATCCATGATTAGGAGATCTAACTAATTAGGGTTTGGTCTACATATTTTATAAACCATGCGAGTGACCACCAAATCCCTACAGTAGATACACTCTGTAAGCTCATCCGAATGAGCCAAACCTATTTTGGTTGGGTAAAGGGTTTCCCCGGTAAATATATTACTCCCAAAAAACGTTTAAGTACATACGATGTATGTGAAGTTACACATCTCAGCCCGTTAAATAGGCCAAAACAAATGTAATATTTGTGCTACAAACTAAACATATCATAAGAATGACAAACCAAGCTTATGAACTACTATAAGGAAAACAACCACTAACTAGATTACATTTGACTCATAGCGATACCAAATATAACCTATCGTCTAATCTACCCTTAGAGAGTGATATCGAACGCATCACAAAATGTAAGTTGTTCTTCCATTAAGTCCGATACCACATTTTCATATCCGTCATACAAGCCATACTCATCAAGTTCACGCAGACTTGGGTCATTACTTCTGCCACCATGTCGCTTATAAGAAGAGGCCATAAACTGAACAGTCTCATTTTCATACACTTTAACCTCACTTTCCGATTCACCATTTTGCACACCCATTAAAGTACTAGACATAGAACCCGATTCCACAGTCACCCATTTATCCTTGTTAACATCCATAACACGGTTAGGCGTTGGACCATGTTCTTTCAATTATTCACCTCATTTTTACTAATAAATCTGAAATGGCCCACACCCGTATCATCCTCCATGTCACCCATATTGCCCAAATCAATAAAAGAATAAAGTAGTATTACCAACTTGTGTAGCACACAGAACCCTTGGCTTAGGCTTTCTAGAATCAATCTTCTCATCGTTCTTTGGTTGAACAAGTTTGTAAACATGATGATACTTCGAACCAATATGAACACCACAATCATTTACCTGGTTGCCTTTGTATTCTTTAAAACATCGGAGACAATTTTCTTCGAGCATTGGTTCAATTCGTGGCCAAACACCTTGCAATTTGAACATTTTTGTGGTTTCCACTCGTACTCAAGCTGAACGCTATTCATACGCATTGTTCGAGAAATAGCCGATAATTGTTTGTATTTTCAACAAACTAGTGATTTTTCGGGAAGACTTGTTCCCCCTTGATGGCGAATCTTGATTGACTGACACTAGGAACCGATTCGCTGAAAGAAGAAGCATGGCATGAGATAGGCGGCGGAAGAATTTCTGATAGCGAATTACTTGACTCGATGGATGGAGGTAGAGCCCTCCAACTCAAGCACGGAATCAATGTTGAGTCATTTCCTCATTGATGAAGTATACCTTCGCAATTCGTCAATTGGCATACGACATCGTTCCTGAGACTCTAGATGAATATCTGCAACTGTGTGTGAAAACATCCCGTGATGCTCTCGAAGCTTTCTGTAAGGCTATTATGGACTTATATAGAGACGAGTTTTTGCGAAAGCCGACATATATTGATATAAAAAAACTCTACGCTTATAATGAAGATAACACATGGGTTTCCTGGGATAATAGGAAGCATTAATTGTACCGATTGGTCGTGGGCTAATTGCCCAAATGCATATCATGCTCAATTTTGTAGGGGTGATCAAGGGTTAGATCCACTCATTTATAAAAAGCGGTTGCCTCACAAAACTTATAGATTTGGCATGCGTTCTTTAGTGTTTTAAGGGAGAACAAATTATGAATGTTATACGTCAATCGACTCTTTTCAACGATATAAAATACTACAAAGCACCAGAGGGTTCATTTGTGGCTAACGACGTGACTTATAAAAGGGGATATTATCATACTGGCGAGATATATCCGAAATGGTCTGTTCTTGTTAAGTCCATTTCAAACCCAACCTCGAATGATACAAAGGGGATTTGGTATAAGAGCGCGTGAAACAACAAGGAAAGATGTGGAACAAGCGTTTGACGTTCTAAAGAAAAAGTTGGATATAATAAAAACTCCGGCACGACAGATGAAACTAAGTAAAATAACAACACATGCATCATATTACATAATATAAAAAATCAATTACCATAACAAACACTTCTCATTCTCAGTTACAAAAATAAACACTTTCATAGGAGTTTACCAAAATCGACACTTTGAGTGAGCAAATCATTTGCTCTCAAATTAATTTCACCAACATATCCTCGCTATAATACAAAGAACATGGAGAGCAAATGCTTTGCTCTCCCTCTCAATTGCTCTCCGTTTCGCTACAAGACAAAGAACATGTAGATCAAATGCTTTGCTCTCCCTCTCAATTGCTCTCCTCCTCGCTACAAGATAAAGAACATGGAGAACAAATGCTTTGCTCTCTCCCTTCCAATTGCTCTCCGCCTCGCTATAAGTAAAAGAACATGGAGAGCAAATGCTTGCTCGCCGCATTTTTTTTTTTGGTGCAAAAGGTGAATATATCTTATTAAACACTTAAAACTCATACATCTATAAGAGCTATAGACATGCCTATAACTCTTTTATCTCAAAACAATACAACCAACCTTGAAACTACAATGGAACAGTACAAACAAAACATATCAGAAACAATGCATCAACTGCATCTAAATTCCATATTACTGCAGTCACCAATCAACTGCATTAGAGCCAAACTGCATCACCAAATTCACCTTTTAAGCACCAATAACCATCTAGCTACATTTCCACCTTATCCATTCATCATGATCATTCAACCAACATCCACAATAATCATGACAAAATAGATTAATGGCTTCACTAGGCACCATAACCTCTCCACTGCAAGGGCTATACCATGTGAGCTACATTTCCATTTACTACAATGGCTTCACACACATGGGAACACACACCTTACAGTGAGTACCATCCATTCCTCCTTTTGACAATGCACACTAGGACCATGTAGGTTCATCTTTCACTCCTCACAATTTCTAGTACCATATATTGTCACACCAGATCACTTACCCTTCACAGATGGATACTCACTTTATGTTTTACACAGAAAAATCATAAACTATGCAGTCCCATACACCCCTATGTTACCTAACAAAGGCCTACAAAGGGATGTAAAGGATAGCACATTAATGGTTTAAATGTGTAATCCAAGTTACAGAGCCATCATCTGAAGTGATCAAAAATCACATTCAATTTTTAACCAAAGCATAAAAATTGAATGGAAGGTTATAACCTTTTATATCAGCTGAATTCCAATAATCTCAGCTTATCTTCTCCAAGAAATTGTAGCAGCTTGGATGAAAAAACAACAGATTCTGAGTATATCTTTTAGCAAACTCAGAATCAAATACTCTTGTACAGGAAACTACCTTATGGTAGTAAAATATAACCATTGAAGATCAAAACTCACCCATTATCTGTTACTCCAAATGGATCCACAATAAAGGATAAATACTGATGATGCTCGCCTCATTTTTGCTCGCCTAAAGTGTCGATTTTAATAAAACAGGTTTAGATAGTTTATTTTGATAAATGTGAAGGTAAAATGTTTATATAAAAAATTTCTCTAATATAAAATAATAGAGATGTCAGTCTCCTTGTTATATCAAGTTGGTCATGAAGTATTACTGGATAGCGAAAATTGAGGTGGCATGGGATGTCACTTTTCTGATGGTCACTAATACACCCAATCTAATAGTCTTACTACACTTGTTTAATAGCTGGAAAAAAAAATAATGTGACGATGATAAACGTCATTACTATTACACCCTCTAAAATATTGTCATATTTATTGGCATTAGTCGGTAAAAATAAAACACTATTAGTCATGTGAAGTCGTCATGGCCTCATGGGTCACTTCAAGATATATACCAAGTCACTAAATTAATGCATGCGATCATTGTACATTCACGCACTTCTCGTGACAACTTTAACAATCATACATGTCAATTTAGCCACCGACTATTCAATGCTTCGAGCCTTCGAGTTTAATAGTATTTAAGTGGCATGACGACTGTAATCTTTTCCAATAAGTAACTCGTTATCCCAATCAAGAAACTATCGATCGTTTTTTAATCTTTGTTTTGTCGCTACATTGTTCGGGTCATTCCAATTTTCGGCTACCTTTGACGATCATAATTAGTTCAATGTTTTATAAATCGAGTTTTTAATCGACCCGACCGAGTTACCAGTTCTCACCGATCAAACCTTCTTTTTTGCCTAAAACAAGTTTCGATAACCGAAGTCTCAGTTCATCCAGTCGAACCGGGTCGAGTCACCTCAAGATTTAAATCAATCGATCATAGTAACTAAAAGTAAGATATTTTCATTTTTGTTTTCTCACTGTTCACTCACGAGTCTTAAAAGGTGGATTGACTAATAAAACTTTCTAAGAATAAGTCAAACTATATGGTTTATATATAGGTGTTGTTTTATTCATTGTTTGATGGCTATGTAAGTCATATACGTTACACTCTTCAAAAGGGTCCACTTTCTTTTATCTTCTTGGCACATGACTATTTGATCATCTTCTAAGTCTCATTTATTTTCCATAACATTTCATCATGCACTAGTTGATCAAGATTTTAAGTCGGTCTCCTCACTGCACAGTTAACTTCATTAAATATTTAGACCCCACTTTCTGAATAAATATTACATGTGCTAAGGGTCTAAAGAGAGACATAGAGAAAGTAAGACAAATGGAAGGAAAAGCAGTGGTGGATGAGCAAAAAGATGCAGAGTTTGAGCACAAGAAAGTGGTTGATCAAATGAGAGCTTTAGTTGAAACACATGATCCAACATCCAAGGTACTATTGTTTTCTCTTTCTCACACAAACACAGAAAAATGTTGTTTAATTTGCTTGCTTCCCGTCGTGTGTTTTATGCGTTTCTTTTCTACTGTCGGGTTTATCCTGGTGATAGACTGGTAGAGGTAGGATCTGTTTACATCCCACCTTCTCTTACCCTGCTCTGACGGGATTGAGTTTTGTTGTTGTACAGAAAAATGTTGTTTGTAGCTAATGATTAAGACAAAATCATGACTGTTGGATATATTTTACTAGAGTTTTTTTTTAAGATCTATTATATTACTATATTATTATATATATTTCTAGCACATTGTGTGGTTGAAGATTTGCATGATGGCTTTTAATATAAGTAAATAATTCAGTCATGATCCTAGTTTCCAGGGAGAAAATTCTATCATATTTAGGATTGTGCAAATTTCGAGACGAAACGGTGTATATGGTAGCAAAAAACTAGCACTCAGATTAGTCGGTCAGAAGGTCGGAAATTATTATTTTTTGAGAAAAGACAGTTTCGTCCTTTTACGTTAAACTAACGAAGTTTTGGTTTGCTTTGATATGATGTCATAGTGTCATACTATGTAGTTTATTGCTTGAATTGATCAACATTGTATGGAGTTTGAATATTGAAAGTCGAATGCTTTCAAGTTTGAGCACAAGATTAGTAATTTGTGGCATTAATCATGCTGTTAATGGACCATCTAATTTAGGAAAGTATAACATACTAGTAGCAAAATTACCTCCGGTAATAGATCAATTTTTTTTTGTGAAATTTCTTGACTCGAGTTTGTATTCTAGGAGTGTGATGATGCGACAATCAGAAGATTTCTACGTGCGCGTGATCTGGACATTGACAAAGCTTCTGCCATGTTTCTCAAGTATCTGAAATGGAGAAAAACGTTTACTCCAAATGGGACTATCTCGGTATCAGAAGTTCAAAATGAAATAGCACAGAACAAAATGTTCATGCAAGGATCTGATAAAAGTGGACGCCCGATTGCAGTCGTGTTTGGTGGTAGGCATTTCTGTAACAAAAAAGGAGGTCTAGAAGAGTTCAAGCGTATGTCCCTAAACTTAACACACAAATGTGTATCGTCTTAAAGGGTGTTTGGGATTGTTTATTTAAGGTGCTGTTTAAAGTGTGTGGTAAAACTGCTTATTTGCTAATTTACGCTCAAATAAGCACTTAAAAAATAAACAAGTTGACGCCTCTCATGGAAAAAAGTAAACCAGATAAGCACTTCGAAAAAACGCAATTCCAAACACCCTCTAATATCAACCTTTTTATGTTAGTAAAGCAATTGCAATTGATATGCAGGTTTTGTGGTCTTTGGACTAGACAAATTATGTTCAAGGTACAATTTCTAAATCATTTTTCGGAATGTAGTTAGGGCTAATAATAAGATACTGGCCGGTCATTAATCAATATCTCACATGTGAACATCAGGATGCCTTCGGGCCAGGAGAAGTTCGTGGTTATCGGTGATCTTCAAGGATGGGGATACTCATGTAGCGATATACGCGGATATCTTGCAGCACTTTCTATTTTGCAGGTTTGCAAAAATAATCATTTTATTCCTTCAGATTTTTATTACTAGTAATTATTACTAGTATATCATTGTTTCCGTGACAATGAGTTATACCTAAACAATGTTGGAAACGAATGTGTGATAATCCTTGTAACTAATCGGTGTGTGGCTGATGATGCAATTATACTATATATCAGTCACACTTGATAAATGACCCAACTATCCAATGCTCACGCAAATATGGAACGTCACTCACTTTATGATAAACAATACATGTCGATAACTACTGAAAATGGTTAATATGTGCTATGTAGTGTACTAATAATGTTCTGAACTTATGATCTATCACATTGACTTTTATGACAGGATTATTATCCAGAAAGGCTTGGGAAACTATTTATAGTGCACGTTCCTTACGTATTTATGACTGTATGGAAGATGGTTTATCCCTTTATTGACGAAAAAACAAAGAAAAAAGTAAGTTTTGCAATGTCTTGAGAGCGACTGAGCTATAAAATTATAGGTATAAGAGTGTGATGACTGAATAAATATTTAATTTGCAGATTGTATTCGTCGAGAACAAGCAGTTGAAATCAACGTTGCTAAAAGACATTGACGAGAACGAGCTTCCAGAAGTTTACGGAGGCAATCTAAAATTGGTTCCCATCCAAGACAACCAATGTGTGTAATGTTGCGGTTAATTTTTACTATTATCGTCTTAAGTCTCAAGTATAGTGCATTAAAATTCTTATTTGTTGCGAACATTATTTATATATCTATGTAATTCTGCAACTTTGTGGTGGAATTAGCATTAGGAAGCTCAATCCTTTCTATCATATATGCAGCTATGGACATTTTGATATCTAGAATAATTTCACGGATATAAACATTATAACATAAAACCAAAATGCCCTGTACAAAACGAAACAGAAACTATTACATGATAGCAATAAGGATACCGAACGTTGTCACGTACATTGTCGCCTTATTGCCAACTACATTTACATAAATGGAGATACTTGGCTAAGCTTAAATAACGGGCCAACTGCGCAAAGAACAACATACTTTCACACTTTGAGCAATCAAGAACCATACTTTTAAAGTTGCACACAACGTACCAAATGACAACCTACTTTCAGTTCATTACAGTTTATAGCAACTTTTGGTCCCGTAATACTTTATTCAAAAGAGATGTAATTTTCGAAAAGAAAGAAATTTATCGAGACCCCTGTTGTCTAACATTTAAGGACGGAACCAGAGCTTAAAATGACCGGATGCATTATTTTTTTAACTATAGTATAAGAAAAAAATAACAAAATTTTACGATTTTCAATGTTAAAATGATTAAAAGTGTAGTGAAAAATAAGTTCACTTTTCACCTGTTGATGGACTAACTAAGATAAAACTAAAAACATAATGCATCGGAACTAAATGCATTTTAAAAAATCTAATACTTTTTACAAAAAATTAGTACTACTAAGCAAAATTTTATCGGGGTTCGTGACACCGCGAAACCCCTAGTTCTGTCCCTGTAAATACTACAACATCATTAAACAGTGGATAGCTAGCTGCTTGTAACATGCATTTTATCTGTACAAAAGTAATTCTCCTATGACATGTCATCTCATCTCACTTTCTAGGATTTCAGAAATAGTATATCAACATTCATAAAATTAGTCAGTGATTCACTGTTCATTACTTAGGAGTAAAGTAACTAAAGAGTGTATATCAAACAAAACTCAATAATCTTGTAAGCAGTTTTGGACATGGGTTAAGTACAATCCATAAGAATTGAGATGACTAAAAATGAGCTTTTTAGCCCATTTGATACAGGCTCTAAATTAACTTTATTTGGGCTTCACACACAAAATTTATGTTAGCGTATATTGCTCACTAAAATACTGAACAATTTTGATTTTTGAGTACCGACTACCGATTATGATGGTAACCTACTAATCAAGGACGTGTATCGCGAACCGGAGGTCATATGTTCAAACCTTGTTTTCATGTTTTTTTTAAGTATCAGGGCGGAGTCAAAAAGTTATGGTTGGGTGCAAACTTTAATAACTTTTAAAAATTACATTACAATACAAATCGATTCGTTAAAGGACAAATTAAAAATCAAATAGGTATTAAAAAAAAATTATACTACAATTTTTTTTTGCTAGGGGGCACGTGCTTGCCCTGCCGTTTCCCGTCACCGCCTATGCTTTTAACCATGAAACTAACCATGGAACTACGTCTGATAGCCGTAAAAATCGACCGCTTAACGTTGTTAGATGATCAGTTGCTTTTTCTTTTAAAATTACTAAGACCGGTTGTAATAAGGTAAATATAGTCGGTCAGTCACCACTCAAAGACTAGTCCCAGTCGGTCGAGCTTATTACACTAGGTCGAGAGAAGTCGGTCGCCAAAGATGAAAATGGCGGAGTGGGTCCGTCAAGCGACCATTTCATTCATATGCAAAAACAAAATTGTGTGAGGCTTGTGTGTAGTGTGTGTTTTAATTTATTTTTGTGGGTTGTGTTTTTTGTGCTGTCGGTCTTTTTATTGTACTAAATTTATCACGAAGTAATTTTAAAAAAAGAAAGCTCGAGAGAGAGATAAGTTACTTTAAGTTCCTTATTACACTACTCTAAACAATAAGTCTTAACAAAAACGACTCGATTTTCTGGTCAAAATGGACAAAATAGAAGCTAGAGGCCTGTGACATAAAAAAATAGAATATATGCTGCTTAACTGAGAAAGGTTGATAAGAAAGTGGCTTTTGGGTGCATTAAGCATTTCTCTAAATAAAAGGTGAGATCATTTTTAGCTGCATGCTTTACACAAAGTTTTCACGCGAATAACCTTTTATCAGAGTTTATTTTTCGAAATTGTTAAATACATGTACTTTTTGTATGTGGAGACAGATAAGGTATTTATGTACTGTATTTTCCAATTAATGCAATATTGGTAATAACTGATTAAATAGATCTAAACATTATTGTATCTTAAGAAAATATTTAGGGCATGCTTGGTTAGGGGTTAGGGGTTAGGGGGGGGGGGGGGGGGGGGGGTGGGGAATGGGTAAGGTATTCAAAAGGGCCCATCTTACTCATAATATAGTGCTTGGTTAGGGAGGGGTAAGGGATTGATTACCCCGTAATGGGTAATAAACCATTATAGAGTAAATTGAGGGGTAAGGTATTGATTACCCACCTCACTCGTTCCTTTGCATTCCCTTTCCCTTTCCTTTTCCCTTTCCCCACTTTGAACCAAGCGGGCCCTTAGTGTACAATATGGGTGGAGTTATTTTGACGGTCACTATAATTTTAGATTAACCCTCTCTATGCAGCGCGGGCTTGTACGGCGTGCATCGCGGACTTGTACGGTTTGACCCAAACCTATGATGTGACCCATAGGGGGTTCTAATAGTACAACCCGTACAATATATGTGATTTATCCAGAAAGAAAATCCTATGGCTAGTTCAAAGTAAGTATTTGAAACTTTTATTTGTGTCAAATAGATTTATACAGTACTCTAAACAAATTTTAGGTATAAGCAGGGGCGGACCTTTATGAGGGCATGGGAGGGTCCCGGCCCCCCCAAAATTTACAACACCTAATGTAAATATTGTAGGTTTTAGGGTAATTTAGTTGAGGTTATAAATAAATCTCCGATTCGGCCCCCCCAAAATAAATTCGGCCAAGTTCCGCCACTGGGTATAAGTTTTAAGTTTGATTGTTACTAAAGATAACGAAAGCTTTGTTATGCGTTAAAAGACCTATTCTTAACATCTACTGTAATTAAAAGCATACTATATATATACTCAAACAAGTGATATTTACTTCATTAGCTAGAGAAAAAAAACTACTCTTTCCGTCTCAAAAAAAAATGTCCACTTTACTATTGATGTTTGTCCTAAAATAAGTGTACAGTTTTTATATATGGACAGTAATTATGATTTATAATTACGGGTTTTCCTACTTTAGCCGTATAACCAAAACTTGCATTAATTACTCATTTCTAATTTTTATATTAACTATAACAGTAAAAATGACTTTTTATATATCAAAATTAGCATTAATTACGCATATAATAATTTGTCCATTTTTTGATAGTGGACACTCTTTTTAGGACGGAGGAAGTACAACATTTTAACTAGACTAAAAAACACCGTTGGTCCCTAAACTTGGCAAGGTGCATCGTTATGGGACAAAACTCGCCATTTTCATCGCCATAGGTCCAAACCTTGGCCTTTAAATGCCAAATCAGTCCCTCTGACCAATTCTCTGTTAGTCAAAGTCTGTTAACTTCCCCATGTGCCTTGCACATGAGGGCAAAATCGTCATTTCATTGTTTTAGTTTATCACCCTTCATCTTCATCTTCCTCATGTTTAAACCCAGATTCCGGCGACCTTAAACCCAGAATCCGGCGACCAACTATTTGTTCAAAACTTACGTGACTCCGATAGTGTTATATTACATTGTATGTCATGTGCAAGTAGTCATCTGCTGTTGTGATAGGATGTTGTCAGGCATTGATAGTGTTATATTACATGGTATGTCATGTGCAAGTAGTCATCTGCTGTTGTGATAGGATGTTGTCAAATAATGAACGTCGGTTATGTCTACGGAGGCTTCTTTGGTATCTTTTTAATTGTCTTTTAGACGTGTGTATCGTGAGTCGATGCACCCATGACCATCCAGTTTGATTTTGAGATGTGATCCAAGTTATTTTGTTTTTCAGTTGATATTGATCTTGGTGTTGAGTTGGTCCTGGATCCCTTTTGTGGAGTTTCTAATAATTTTGAACATAGCTAGTTGTTTGTTCTCATTCTGATGTTCCTGAGTTAGTTTAGGCTGTTTAGCTGCTGTGATTATATAGTTTGATCTTAATGACAAGAGAAACTTGGATGCTATGTTTAAAACTTGGTAGCATGACATTGGCATGTTGATTTTGGGTAAAGTATGACCGTTTATTCAGTATGACTTCTATATGCTTTAGTTATGAACTTGTGATCTGCATCATCATTTGAAATGTCTACAAATATTTACTCTGCCCTTTAGTTCTAGGTCAGTGTGTGTACATTGAGTTGCTTTCTTGGATTTCATGTGTTACTCTTGTGTTCTCTGTTCATATGTAACAACTCCTATTTGTCGTGCTTCCAGCTTCATATTAGCACCAATTAGCTTTAGGAACATTATGTTTGTTATTGAAATTTTCAAATTTCTTATTAGATGGTAGTGATATGATGCACTGATGTTGTGATTTTTAGCCAATTATGATATTCAACAATTGTTACTTTCCGAGTTTTCATTCTTAATCCTATAGATGTGAGTATACTTGGATATATGATGGCTCATAATCTGGTAGTGTTATCTTTAAGCTTATGTCATTTTAGTTTATAAGACTCGTAATCAATAAAAGAAATAATGAAGGAGCCTTATTCAGATGCATTACTTTCGCCTGTAATCCAGCAACTTGTAGTACTCTTTTGTTATTATAGTTTGTTTCAGGACTCACATTCCCAATCTTCTCACCATGTAGGCAATCACATCATCTGGAACTAGTCATCTGGCGACCAACTATTTGTTCAAAACTTACTAATCTTATCCTGATTATCAACTATTTGTTCAAAACTTACAAATGATATTCTTGGTCGCCGGATTCTGGGTTTAAGGTCGCCGAAATCTGGGTTTAAACATGAGGAAGATGAAGATGAAGGGTGATAAACTAAAACAATGAAATGACGATTTTGCCCTCATGTGCAAGGCACATGGGGAAGTTAACAGACTTTGACTAACAGAGAATTGGTCAAAGAGATTGATTTGGCATTTAAAGGCCAAGGTTTGGACCTATGGCGATGAAAAGGGCGAGTTTTGTCCCATAACGATGCACCTTGCCAAGTTTAGGGACCAACGGTGTATTTTAGTCTTTTAACTATATACAAGACGATTTTGGATTACAAATCCACTCTAACCACCTAGTTATAGCCGTAGGTCCTTTATTTTTTCCCTGTTCCTGCTTGTGCTTATGCTCGTATGTTCTCCTTGCCTCATTTTCGCTTATGTATACCTTTTTCGTATATACTTCTTTTTTTCGAAAGGAAAATTTTATTAACACATCGTAACGCTAAAACGCAACAAACACCAAAAGGCTACAAGGAGAAGCCTTAAAACAACTATCAAAAACACCAAAATAGCAACACAAGAAAAAGGAAGAAAACTCGCTCACAAAGTTTCATTTAAGCTATAAAGCTTTGAGACCCAGTTATCCCAGTTTAGAGATGAACGGGCACTCCTATTATTAAGCCATAAATGAGATAACCTGTGCACCGATGAAAAAATGTCTTCATTTTTAGCCTTCTTTAACTCATCAGGTTTAGCATGAACAATTTTCTTTCGCCACTTTCAAGTAGACCAGAGGAGAACATAGCAAACGCCAAATAATGTTTTCACCACACTTTTATTGTTGAAAGATAATTTTATTTTGTGATAAATAATGTTACCTAAAGAGAGGTCATCAGGAGGTCGGATGTTCCACCAACTCCAAATCTTCAACCAAGGAGGTCGGATGTTCCACCAACTCCAAATCTTCAACCAAGTAGTCCTTATATTGGGGCAACTAATAAGGCAGTGTTCCAACGTTTCTTCATGATCATTACAAAAGAGACAATGAGCAGACGCGAGATTGATCCCTTTATTTATAAAAGTAGCGGGTTGGCAAGCAATTTAAAGAAGCCCTCCAACGAAGAATATCAACCTTTTTCGGCACCGAAGAGTTCCATTTGAAACTCACCTCCAAGTTTGATTATGCTAGTAACTTGGATTATATTATATCATAAAGACTTTTCACTGAAAACTTACTTGATGCGGCGACATTCAAAGTCCAGGCATCATCTTTTCCGGGTTGCAATGACATGCCACTAAGATCATGTTTATCAATAATCTATATCACAATCAAATCTCTTATTAAAATATTATTTTCTTATTCTCCACCTATACAACCAACCTTAACATATTTTTTTTTTCTTTTTCATCATTTATCAATAGCCTAACCTAACATATAATATTTTTTTTAATGCATGTGAGTTGAATCATACATGAGCATTAGTAATGATAAGGAGTTTGATTGGCCATTTCTAGTGTGACATGTTGCGTGGTTGGATCAAATTTTTAGAGGTCACCAAACGAACTGGTTGTGAACATCTCTTTCTTCCTTTTATGTAATAATATAATATTAGTTATTTGTGTCCTTTGTACCCTCTAACCGGTTGGATGAGATCATGAATAAACATAGCCTAAGCAATTGTTGAAAAGAGTCAAGATTAGATTTAGCCCGTCCACGCGGAGGAGATCTCCAAGCCCAAACACCATGCCAATTCCCGTTCACAATCTTACAACAATCACATAAAAGATAGTCTTTCTCAAGCTCAAGGGCATACAACCTAGGGAAGCTATGTCTAAGACTGATACCAAACGTTGACTAATGATCGTTCCAAAGCTTGTATGGTAACCAGAGAAAACTTTTCATATTTGCTTCTAGCCGTAGCTTTGATCTTTTCTGCGGGTTTCCTCAAGCTCTTGGTCTTATGCTTTTTTGTTTCTTACGATGTCTTCTGTTGTATGTCTTTATGTCTCTATTTGTTTATTTCTCTTTATGATGATATATGTCTCTTGCCTGATTTGTGTTCTTTATGTGTTGTATGCTTACATAGCTTCTCCTATCATGAGTCATATGCTTTCATATCTTCCTCAGCTGCCATGTATCCTTGCATAATCATGCATTTACATATATTTTTTAGCACTATCACACTCATTCATACATTTTTGTCGGAAGTTTTTCCGGAAGCAGTCTCCTTATCACTGGGTTTACCAAAAATTAAGGGTATCATTTGTCTATATTTTACCTCTCTCATATTTTGTTGAGACGGGATTAGATATCGTTGTTGTTATTATTCTTGTATGCCCATTTAAAATCCCAAAGATGTGAAAAACCCTTGATGTCATCTACAAAACTCTGTTTTCTTGAAAGCTCGAAACGAAATCTAATAATAGAGAATAATTTATTATGTGTTTATTTTAGTTATCTTAGCCTCATATATAAAAGATATATTTATTATGGTAAAATGATAACTAAGAAAAGTTATTATGTTGAATGCACTTAATTATATTTAGAGCATGCATATCAAATATTCCAACATTCATAACTTATTTACGAGTATTAACCTATATGTATCAATATCTATATTTATATATATACTAAATGTCAGGACCCAAGTTGTGCAAAGTTGTGTGCATTAAATGCAAACTTTGCCAACTTGGCAAGAATAACCCCTGAGGTTTAAGTGTCGTTGCAAAGTAAGTCCTTTAACATTAATAATCTTTCGTAACTTGGCGAAAACAACCCCTGAGGTTCAAGTGTCGTTGCAAAGTAAGTCCTTTAACATTAATAATCTTTCGCAACTTGGCAAAAACAACCCCTGAAGTTTAAATGTCGTTGCAAAGTAAGTCCTTTAAGCAATCCCGCTGCATCGCGCGGGTTTTCCAACACTCGTTTATACTATATATAAAGGAAAAAGCAAAAGTGAAAAGTGAAAACTTAAAACTAATTTAGAAAACTAATTTGTTTTTTTACTTAAATGGAAGACTTGAAACTAACTAAAGAAATTTAAAAATAATGTATCTCATTCAGAAAAGAGAAATGAATATATATATATATATATATATATATATATATATATATATATAAAGATTAAATAAAAAGACAAATATCCGTAAAAAGATAAAAAGATTTTTTTTTTCAAAAAAAGTTCACGAAAAATTCCCAAAAAATCCCACAAGATCGGGTATGATGGTGCATGAAAAAGTTGTGAAATTTTTTTTTCTAAAAGTGGATATTTTTTCCGAAAAAAAATTATGAAAATATACGTTTGCGCATTAAATCTTTTTTTTGTGCATCAAAAATTGGTTTTTGCACCCAACTTCTTTTGACTTTTTTCATCAAAATAACATTGCGCATCAAACTAAAACAAGTTAAAAATTTTGTGCATCAAAATTTTTTTGCGCATCAAAATTCGTTTTTTGTGCATTAAAAAAAACGTATCAAAACTCAAAATTATAAAAAATGTTTTCACAAAAGTTTTATGCACCAACATACCCGATCTTGTAGGATTTTTTGGGAATTTTTCGTGAACTTTTTTTGAAAAAAAAATATTTTTATTCTTTTTACGGATATTTGTCTTTTTATTTTAACTTCACCCTATATATATATATATATATATATATATATATATATATATATATATATATATATATATATATATATATATATATATATATATATATATATATATATATATATATATATATATATTTGAACTCACTGAGTGAAACGAGGTGTTTTTTGAATATTGAAATTAGATATTAAAATTTATAGTTATATTTTGATTTTTTACGTTGTATGAATAAATGTTATACGAAACACATAGCCAAAATATCACAATCATAATTATGTGACACGATAAAATATCGTTACTATGCACGGTTACTCGTCTTATCACTCAGAAGTTAAAAATGATTGCAACCAAATTCTCAACCTGTCATCTACATTTGCATACCAGATTTTCAACAAACTGAGTAATGTGTTGAGCAATATCGACATATTGTTCGTGATTCACAATTTTTATTTCTTGTTCATTTATCCATCTTCGACCTCTCATTTGTGATGCTCTTATGCAAATGAATAAATAACTAACTCTTCATAAATAAACGTTAAGACAAGTTTATAAAACTTAATCTTGATCAAGCTTATAGTTATTGATTAATAATTGTAACACCCCAACCCGACAAGGGTAGAAGTGTCACATTCTGGTGTCATATCAGAACATACAATTAAAATCTTTGCAAACGAAAACCTTAAAATGAAGTATCAAATCATATGAATAGTTGACTGACAAGGAAATACAATATCCAAAAAGAAAGGAAAATCTCAAAACAAAAGCTCTTCAAAATAAGTCCCAAAGTAATAAGGTGCTAGGGTTGGTCCACTTAGATACTCTAACTCTCAGCGGCATTTCTAGTAACAAAATTGAAACAAAAGAGAAATATATGGGAACAATGAAAAAATCAAAAGACAATGATTCATTAAAATCCAATGTGATTGCTTGACTTAGTTAGAAGAGTGCAGTGATCAGTGATTGCAGTATGGTTTACTCCCTCCGTACCCAACACCCTAAAAACCCTACTAGACCTCGTACACTGTTCATATGGTGACGTGTCAGTGTTTCATTGGGTGACTGATCTCTCATTGATTCTTCTCTACCCTCTGTTGACCATGTATTGCACCCTTCCTTCTCCACCATCTTGTCTCTTCAGTCTGCAGCCTTCCTGCACCCTAGCTACACCCTTCTTCTCTTTTGTTTTTTATAAGCTTTTATTTCATCTCGTGTGAAGGAAAATTGCTTACAAATAATTTACGAAAATCTTCTTATACTTATCTGGTAGCTAGCAACAATAATAGAGCCATGACATCTAAAAATCGTTGCCATTTGCTCCAAACACACATACATACACACCCAAACACACATTAAAACTTAGCGTTGTCCAAATGACGATGCCAATAATGTCGACCATGACACTGAAGTGAGATGTGGAACATTTGGTGTCATTCACTGACATCGTAATAACGTGTGCTTTAATGTCATACAAAGCTAGGGTAATACATAATAATAGTATGTGTTAACATGTACTCCGTATATCATATATGCTAAAAACACTTAACGAGTTATACCATGCAACAATATTACTACTTAATTTGTACACAATATTGTACTATATCGATAACACATGGAAGCTAATTCCGCTTGTGAGTGATTCTATGGAAGCTAACGCGGTTGGTCAAACCCTATTGTTGAGAAAATTGGGGTGTTTGAAAGGCTTCTTATCGATGGGAAAGCTACTCTTGTTGATAATAATGGTAAACCTATTAAAAAGGTTGATTATCAGGGTTATAATAAGGATTTACCGGCTACTTCTTTTACTAAAAGGGTTAACCCATTCACTAAGGTGGGGGAGATTGTGGATTCTGATAGTGATGATGAGGAGGTTGTGAACACCTTTGATGAGTCGAGTAACCTATTTGGTGGTGGTCATGATCGCGAAGATGACTATGATGATTATGAGTATGATAACTATGCGGACCAGGTTTACGATCTCCCAGGAAATTTGGATGCCTATTATGACACGTATGGTATCAAGCTCCAAGGCCTTGGTAGAAAGTAATGTTGTCTCCATAGGAGTCTAAAGTTATTTTTGAGTAGTGGTTTATTTTCTTATAAAGAGAATATGAAGTATCTTGTTATGTAAGCTTTTCGCCTATGTAACGGGCTGAGATATGGGATTCACCCATATCCGTTGTACTTAAACGTTTTTTTGGAGTAATATATTTACCGGGTCTTTCACCTTTTACCCAAAAAAACTACTACCTCCGTCCTATAATAATTGTCCACTTTGCTTTTTCTAAGTCTTTTTTATTTAACTTTGACCAAAAATATTTTTGTTTGTATAATATAATACTTGATGAAATATATATGAATAGATTGAGTTTTAAATGTATTTTCACTTGTATAATTCTCACAAAGTATTATATAACATAAATAAAAATATTAGCGGTCAAAGTTTAACAAGAAAGACTCAAAATAGTCAAAGTGGACAATTATTATGGGACGGAGGGAGTATGTTGTAAGAAAGTAATAATACTGATTGTTTACAAATAGCCTTCTATGATGATAGCGTGATTGGGTCGGAGGTTCTTTTTATTGTCTTGCTTGTGTTATAGAACGTTGTTATGTTGCTTGGTTTTGGGAAATTTGGTACTACGTGTTGCCGGCTTTTTGGTATATGTTCAAACAGGTCAATCTTTGCATTATTTGTGTGAGGTTCTGACAATTATCATATTCGATCGTAATTTGTTGTTAGAATGTTTTTAGGAAGAGAGGAGATGAGCTAGAGGTGATCGGACATAATTACATATAATGGTTTTGGTTTAATGGTTTGTGAATGGCTTCTCCATTTTCATGTGTGAGTTTTCTCGTCAACTTATATAACCCTGTAATTTAATTTGTAAACTATAGATTGGTTTATCTTTAAAATACAAATAGCAGTTAAAACACGTCCAAGAACTTTCTTTTAATAGGTGGCCAGTAAGAATGAATCAATGAAACAACAAGGTGGCGTTTAGTTGGAAAATATTTTCTTTCATTTCTTATTTCTTGTTTTGTAGGAAAAAGGAGGAGAGTTTTATTTCCACAAAACAATGAAAAATTTAGAAAACACGTTTAGTTTGAGAAACATATGTTTGTGTTTTCCATTTTACAAAACTAAAAAACATGTTTAAATGTTATTGTTTTCTATTTCAATTCTCTATTCACTTTTATAATATTATAAAAACATCTTCAAAACACAAAAACAAATATTATAAACTAACAAACTAAACTATAAAATAGCTAAAAAAATCTAATACGAGAAAATAAGTAATTAAAAGTAAAATATAACATCAAATAACATGAAAAAATCTTCAAGCGACTACAATTCGACATAAAGTAAAATTTCCTATTTCATCCGTTTTATACGTTTTATCCGTTTTTGTATGTTTTTATCCATTTTGTACGTTTTATATGTTTTTGAACATTTTTATTCATTTTATTAGATGTGGCAAATGGGTCAGGTCGGGTTGGGTGGGTTTTGGTCATGGGTCACACATGTTCTGTTTTAAAAATGGGTCTAACAGGTCATGGGTTAGATCGTTTGGGTCGGGTCGACCCACTAAATTATACCCCCTCCGTCCCAAATTTTAAGTCCAATTTGACTTTTTGATTCGAACTTTGACCTTAAATATTTTTGTTTGTATTATAAAACAATTGATGAAAATTATACCAAATGAAAATACATTTAAACCACAATCTATTTATATATTTTGCATCAAGTATTATATAATACAAACAAAAAATTTTAAGGTCAAAGTTTGATTTAGAAAGTCAAATTAAACATATAATTTGGGACGGAGATAGTAGTGTTTTCATCCGTTTTTTTACGTTTTCGTTGGTTTTTTTTACTCTTTCGTCTATTTTTTTACGTTTTCGTCCGTTTTATTACGCCTTCGTCTGCTTGTTACGTTTTCGTCCGCTTTTTATGTTTTCATTGGTTTTTTTACGTTTTCGTCAGGTTATTTACGTTTTAGTCCCTTTTTTTACGTTTTCGTATGATTTTGTACGTTTTCGCCCGTTTTTTTTACGTTTTCATCTATTTTTTTACATTTTCGTTCATTTTTTTACGTTTTGTCCATATTTTTACGTTTTCGTTCGTTTCGCCTGTTCTATTATGTTTTCTTACGTTTTCGTCCGTTCGTTTATTTTTTTAGGTTTTTTTTGCCGGTTTCTTACTTTGTTTTACGTAATTTATAGTGTTTTCATATGTTTTTTACGTTTTCGTTCATTTTTTTACGTTTTCGTCAGACGAAACCTAAAAAACGTAAAAATAGACGAAAACGTAAAAAAACATACGAAAACGTAAAAAAAAGACGAAAACGTAAAAATTCAGACGAAAACGTAAAGAATCGGACGAAAACATTAAAAATCGGACGAAAACGTAAAAAGTTGACAAAAACGTAAAAAAATTGACGAAAACGTAAAAAAAAGTGTCGAAAACGTAAAAACGGTTAATTATGTAAAAAAATCGGACGAAAACGTAAAAAAACAGAAAAAAACCTAAAAATCGGACGAAAACGTAAAAAACAGACAAAAACGTAAAAATAAGACGAAAGCGGACAAAACGGACAAAAACGTATAAAAATGTACAAAAACGTATAAAAACGGTAAAAACAGAAGAAAACATATAAAAATGGACGAAAACGGATTAGGGGTATTTCAAAGAAAAATAGGTGAAAAAAAAAAAAAAATGTTTTGTAGTTTTGTGTATTAAAGTTGGAAATAGAAATTTTGTGTTTTGTAGAGAATTTTATTGGAAAACACTAATTTGAACGCGATCTCTGTTTTCTTTATTTTCCACAAAATATTTTGTAGAAAACAAAGTGTTTTCCCACAACTAAACACACTTCAAACGTTTTTGTCCATGCATGTAAGATTGTGGTTCGATGCCATATGAAAGGATGTTCGTAATTGGTGGCCATTGCTCAAATTCAAAACCTTCATGATATGATTCATATGGCTGACCATATATGCACCGATCGATTAATTTTAGCCAAGCACGTAAGATTTTTGGATGTTTGGATACCCTAGCTAACTAAGTTTGTATGTATATGTAAACACTTAGCTTGAAACTTAATATATATTTAAAATCAGGTTTTATCTGTCTCCCATATCAAATACCATGATCATTCAGTGGGTTATGTAACACTTTGTTCTATATATTCTAACCCAGCTTCTTGGTAGTTTGCGGTGGTTTTAATAACATTTTGTTGTTCAAATTTTTTTGAGCAGCCTGTTTTTCTGGTCCTAATGAATGGTTCATTGATCCACACCATTGCTTGTGTTGTAATGTAGCTGGTGTAGCCGAGTAGGTCCATGCATGTCTAACCGGTAATTTTTGCTTTGTCATATATTCGTCTAAAACAATCTAATAAAGCAAATGAAATAGTTCGCGGGGGGGGGGGGGGGGGGGGGGGGGGGGGGGTGTTTCAGCGTGCACGGGAAGCCCATAGATTTTTCTTGCGTAGTGTAAAATTATGTCAAATATATCGAATTTTCTAAAATGGATATGGTTCTTATATTTTGGGTTACGATTTTTGGTTCTTTTCATAAATTGAACCTGATTGTTCCTGGGTCCGCAACTGAAAGTTGGTCTAATTCTAAGTCAGTGGTAATAAGCGTGAATAGACGCGTCCTTAGTCCACTATCAACGCGTCTCTCTTATAATTAATACTTATCCCGACCAATGTGTTTTTGACCATTTTTTAGAACAAGTCGGCCGTTTGAACGACTAATTCTCATCCTATAATCTTTTTGCGTGAGTGTATTGTGAGAAATATTTATGTTTAAGTGATGTGTATTTTGGTAGTGATGTTGGTTGTGTTATACTCCGTATATTACACTATGTTAATGGTAATGTTTGTGGTATTGAAAAAATTGGCCTAAATTAGTGGTAATATTTGCGATCATTATTACCACCAGTTTAAGATGTTGCTAAGTTTCAAAAAAGATCCTAGTTCAAAACTAGTTAGGTCAACATTTTACGATGACCAGGACTAAGTTTGGAAACAATTACGGATTTACTAAACATAGAACACTTCTTTGTTTACTCGTTTATTGTATTATGCGAGTAACAACTTTATAGAGATGTAACTTTCGTAAGCCTTGATTTCCTACTTTCGTAAGCTCTCTTAAAACTTGTTTTTAATTATGATTGAATTATAGTCGTATCCTTAACTGACATTGGTTTTGTGTGAAGATAGGATTAGTGGTGAAATGAATGATGGATACAACAGTGGAAAACAGGAAAGTACAAGGTGGTGTCATATGAATTGAAGAAAAAGATGGTATTCATGGGATTGGCTGGACAGACAGGAAACAAAAGTCTATTGAATTGTTGATCTGATAGTAGCACTCTTTACTGTTCATCCCACAAGTACAACTTAACCCTTCACTTTTTTTTATCACTTCATGACAAAAAAGTAACTCACTCAACCCCTTTAATACCCGGTTTACTAATCGTCTTGTAAAAAAACACAAGTTTTCAGTAGGATTTCACTTGACACAATTAATACTTGTCGACCTATATGAAAACATGCAAGACAATTTTATGCTATGTTTGTTTATTTATGAAGAGAGAAACTTGCCTTTAAAAAGTAACAAATAGAACGAGCCATAACAAGTATGCCCAAAGGATTATAGCCGTTTTCATGAAAATGAATTATATTACTATCATTTTAGAACAAATTTTTTGATAGCCATAATTCATGTCGTACCATAGATGGAACTTGGATGAATTTATTGAGAATGTCAAGTTTTATATCAGTTAATTTGGGAGCGCCAAATTTGTATCTCATTTAAATAAATAGAAGTAAAAGCTCAAAACTAGAGGACAACGGCCCTCCCCGATCTCCACTAAAATCCGTCCATGTATCATACTTTATTAACTAGTTAGATTAAATACAATTCTACACAGAGAAATGTTAGTCTAAATATTAGATAGGAAGCCATTTTAATTTTCAATAGGCGATATAACTCAAATTTTCAAGGAAAATACTTAAAATCTTTAACCAAAAACTAATTTACAAAAGAATTGCTATAGTGAAACATGTCTTGTTGTGGAAAAGATAAACTATACCTATGCTAACACGAACGACTAAAATACTAGTGTCTACTTTTGTTCATGTCCTTCCTTTTAGAAAATATTCATCTCCATTTATATGGATAAAAACAAAAATACAACTCTATCTCACATAAACATACCTCCTCTAAAATAAATGACCATCAACCACAATGTGCACCTATATGATAATTCATCCAAGTATACATATATTCATTCATACAAACAAGTTAACATGTATGGTAAAAAGCCATACATATAATATTTTATATAGTAAAACATAAATATAGTCATATAATTATTTGTGTAGAAGTTATATAGGATTAGGTTGAAGTTTATCAACCCATTAGAGGGGTGGGTGGGGTGATACACCATAAACTTTTTATCATTGTCATCTCAGCGTCACATCAGCATAACAAACCTCCACAACTAATCACAACAAACCACCTCCCTCATAACAAACCTCAACCTCTTCATTTGGGGCCAATCACTACCACTTTATTTTTTTTTATTCAATTTTCCAAATAAACTAAATTCATTTCATTAAAAATAAAAATACAATACATAACATAATACAAAACATACGAAACGTAAAATAAAGATACGGTAAAAAAAAACATACGCAACTTAAGAAATACATCAAATTATAACGAAACTAATTATTTGGATTCTGTTGTTAAAATTGTTCCCATTGAAGTTGTTGCCAAACATGCTCGATGAGACATCGTTGAAGCTTTGCGTGTTTGCGTTTATCATGTAGTTCTTTGGTTTTTTTCCTTTGCAATTCGCAATGTTCAATCCATGTCTGTTGTAAATTTGGTGTCGGAGAAATATACGTTTCAGCAATGTCGGATATCGCAAATTGTTGATCTTTCAAAATCATGTTATGCAATATGATGCACGAGTACATGATTCTCCGTAACTTGCCAATAGTAAATTGCCGCGCCGGTTGGGCAATGATGTGCATGGTATAAGTGACGAATGTCATCCTCATTTGGTTTTCTTAAAAACTCCTTAATATATAGATGGATTATGCACATAGTAAAAAAATCTAGGCAATCGCGTGCACAGTGTTCACCTATTTATAAATACTCATCTAATGCATCAGGTGCTACCCCGTAAGCCAATTGGCGTAGAGCCATGTGCATTTCATAATCACACTTAAACTCATTACACCCCTACAATCTGGTCGCACTCTAAAGAAATCAAAATGCTTAGGAAGAGGATGATGAGTTTCAATATATGTTTCAATATCTTTTACTATTTGTAAAAATAGACTACGGCTCATACGAAAGCGACGCCTAAAATTATCATCCGTATATTTTGGGTTGTGACCAAAATAGTCAGCAAGTTGACGTGCTTCGGCAACTTCACGTTCACGGGGGACGTATCGACGATGGTTTGAAGGACCGGCTTCTTGTTCTTGCAATGTTTGCTTTGCCTCAAACTCTTGAATAAACATTTCTAGGTCCGCTAACTCTTCAATGTCACTTTCACCGGAATAAGATGATTCACTCGTGTAACTCAAGTTTATACTGATTGAAATGGTTTAGTATTTTGATTAAAGATGGAGGAGATGAAGATGATAAAAATGGTGGATATTATATGTTATTTATAGGGGTGGTGAGTTAAAAAAAAAAAAAAAAAAAAAAAAAAAAAAGTTGTATCCGTTAATAACGGATATATTTTGATTTTCAAATATATCCGTTGGTTAGTGTGGGTTTGTTAGATTTTTTGCCTTCGTCATCACCACGGCGATGGAACTCACGGCGAGCCACAGCGAAAGACGCCGATGTGGCGGCGGGGCACGACGAAGTACCACGTAAGCCCACGGCGAGCCACGAATTCCCCACAATGTGCACCTATATGATAATTCATCCAAGTATACATATATTCATTCATACAAACAAGTTAACGTGTATGGTCAAAAGCCATACATATAATAATTTATATAGTAAAACATAAATATAGTCATATAATTATTTGTGTAGAAGTTATATAGGATTAGGTTGAAGTTTATCAACCCATTACCATAAAAATATGTTCTCTTAAATCATATAGTCTTTCAGATTTTTCTTTGATTTGAAACTCCTTTCTTTCAATATTTTCTTTTGCTTTTTTTGACCTTTGTGAAATGCTACTAGAAGGAGTGTCTGCTATTGCGCGTGTGTTAAAGAGACATTATTTGCCCATTGATGTGTGTAAAAAATTATAAACCGGTTTTTTTTACCCATGTACATATTTTTATACAATACATGCAAGCATCCCGGTTGTATAGTAATATAGGTATGGTGAGTCCGAGTGTCGAACACTGTTGTAATCCCTACAACAAACTTGGATACTAGCGCGGAATATATTGTAATCAAACAAAGAAACACACATGCACCAGAAGTTGATATACTCGAAAAAAAGTAAAGAAAACAAGCACAAGAATAATAACCCTAATCGAATTTTGAGTAGTAAAGAAAGAATGAAGTGAATAATGACTCACCCCCTCACCTCTATTTATAGAGATGAGGGGGTGTCTTCTAATCCCTAATGGACCAGGAGTCACGACTTACAAAAGAGAAAACAAGTCTTTAACCGACTCTAACTGAGACAACAAAAAAACACGACTTAAAGACATAAGGCAATGGCGTGACATGCATGCAAACTCAAGTCAAAACCATGCTAATCCTATTTTACTACATATTAAGCTAACACTTTTATATGAACCCCTAGACTATAAGCTAATATTAAAGACTAACTTCAACAATTTTCACCTTAGGCTTTATACATTAGCCTATCCCGATATTCAGCAACTCCAAGCAGTGCTCGAACTTCGATCCAGAGACTACCTTCGTCAAGGCGTCAGCAGCATTGTGTTCAATACCCACCTTCAGAAGTTTAACTTTCTTCGCTACCAAGACCTCTCTGGTAAAGTGATAACGCACATTTATGTGCTTAGTTCTCTCATGAAAAACATGATTCGGCGATAAGTAAATCGCGTCCTGATTTTTACAATTAACTGCCACAATGTTAAGCTACACGCCTAAATCTTCCAAGAGTCCTCTTAGCCAAATAGCCTCTTTTAGCGCTACCGTAAAGGCCATATACTTTGCCTCTGTAGTTGAAAGAGTCACCACGGGTTGTAGCATTGCCTTCTAGCTTACAACACATCCTTGTACTAAAAATGCATAACTAGTGATAGACCTACTTTTATATGGATCCTTAGCGTAGTCTAAATCATAAAACTTGTTACGTCCACGTTGTTGCCACAATATGTCCCATACACCAAACCTACATTTGCAGTGCCCCGCAAATATCTAACAATCCAGTTCACTACTTCGCAATGATTTTTACCTGGATTCGCCAAATATCTGCTAACTACACTTACCGCATACACTGTGTCTAGACTCGTGCACATAATCAAGTACATTAATGTCCCAAACGCATTTGCATACGACACCTTACTCATCCTTTCAACATCACAATCCCTGACTGGGCAATCCTTTAACGAAAGCTTAAAGTGCCCAACCAATGGCATCTGAACCGATTCCCCATTGTCTATTCTAAAATTATTTAAAGCCTTGGAAGCATACATGTATTCTGACACCCTCAGAATCTTGCGACTCCGATCCCTAATGATCTCATACCAAGAATCTTCTTTGCTTCCCCGAGCTCCTTCATGTCGAACTCCTTCTTTAGCAAATACTTGGTAGACCCAATCTCAACTTTTCTTTTACAAGAAATCTGCATATCTTCTACACATAACAATAGATAGATATACTCACCTGGTGCATAACTCCTATAATATACGCGTCTGTCATATCTGCTACGCTTAAACCTGTTGCTCAGCATGTACTCACCGAACCTCTTATACCATTGCCTAGGTGACTGCTTCAAACTATAAAGATATGCGGAAAACTAGAAGGTGGGGTTGAATAGTTTTGCCGATTTTAAGTTTTGTTTCAAAAACTTTAGATTCGATCTTATGTGAATTCGTATGGATGGATAGAAAGTGTAAAGTAATAAGTAAAGTAAATAATGAAAGCAAGTAAAGTAAATGATAGAGAGTAGTGATACAAGTGTTTTATAGTGGTTCGGCTACAAGGACACCTTCCTTACCCTACTACACTCCCTGAGTTCCCCAGTTGAGAGTTCAAGAACTATGTCAACAAGCTCCTTCAATATGGCGGAGAAGCCTCACAACGTCGCTTACACTTTATTCGGTACAAAGCTAAATACCGAGTCCTTAACACGGCGGACCGAACCAACACAACTATTACAGAACAACTATGTGAAATATGAAATACAAGATCTTACTACAGAATTCTTGTGGAGGAACAAATCAATCAAGGACCCCTTGCTTGGATGACTTGTAGTATCTCGTGATCTCGCCTTTGAGAAGGACCTATATGAGAATCACAACAAAAGAAAGAAGAACTACTAGATAAATCAAAAGATCTGAGATTAAAAGAGAGAGATAATATATGAGAGATTTTGTAAGAAGAGGGGTGAGTAACAATGAAGAAATGGCTCACTATTTATAGGCAAATATCTCTACTGTAGCTGTTGGAATCACTCCTAAACTAGATTACAATTGTTAGTAATTAATATGTAATAGTTAGCTTAAGTAGGCCTTTATGTTTGTTATTATGCTAAGGCTTATGTAGAAGGCCCATAAGCCTTGGCCCAAGCCTAATAAGGAAAGGAAGGGACTAGGAGTGTTGCCCTAGCTCCCTCTCCTATAAATAGGATTGTAAACCTTCATTTGAAGGTTGGTTGTTCACTTTCACATTTATCCTAAGCATAATTCTTCTTTCATATTTACGCATAAGTGTGTGTAGTGTTCATCCGATCTTTCTCTTCTCTATTTCTTCATATTGATGCTTGTGTTACAAACATGGTGACCTAACAGTGGTATCATTCGCCAAATAGTTGGGTGAAACGATTTTGTTTTTGAAGTTTTAATCTTACGCGTGAGTTTCGGTATTACACTTTTCATACGTCTCAAAACTCAAGTTTTTACACTTTAAAACTCAAGATTCTTGTACTTTAAAGGTTATTTGGTGTGAAAGTTTATGTTTTTGGCAAAAAGTTTCAAACTTTACGTGTTTCTCATTGTTTTTGAACTTGGTTCTATACGGGTAGTTCTTTCTACGCGTAAGGTGAGAAAGTGTGTTGGATCATCAAGTTTCACACTTTTGTGTTATTTTGGTGATATTGAAGCTTTTTCATCCTAAACATCAGGTTTCTAAACATCTTTGTGCTGAAAAATCAGTCTTGGTTATTTTTGGCATTTCCTACGCATAGCAAAACCCTAATCCTACGCATAAGCTCCAAAAGGTTTGATCTTCAGTGCTATTGGTTTACTCAGTGTTTTCTTGCTTGGATAAGCCTGAAAACACTTCGAATTTGGATATCTTTTACACTGGAATAAGTGTAAAGGATTTTTTGGGCAAAACCCTAGTTTTACGCCTAATCTAACACTTACGCGTAGAATCTTTACGCCTAAGCATTTTCTTACGCCTAAGCCTTGTCTTACGCATAAGCAAATCTTACGCATAAGCATTCTACTACTAAGCTTTTAGTCTACGCATAAGCTAAGGTTTACTTAACCCTACGCGTAAGCTACTCCTACGTGTAAGATCTATTCTTACGCGTAAGTTGGTATCTTTACGCATAAGGTTTTCTTTGCCTAAATTGGTTTTCTACGCATAAGGACTCTTCATCTACAAAGTTTCATTCGACTACAAAGATCCATTTTTCAACACAAGTTTCAAGATGTCTCAACCACCATACTCTAACTACTTCCCTCATGTGTATCCTCAACAACAACAACAACAACAACAACAACTCAATCAGCAACAACAATTTTATCAACAACTACAACAACAACAACAACAACAATTTTAACAACAATTTCCTCAAGGAGCAATTCAACCACAAATGATTCAACCCCCTAGTCTTCAAGTACAACCTTACACAAACTTTCACAATCAACATCCATCCAGGAATACTATGAAGGAACCGTCTTGGTTTGCAAAGATGTGTGAAGCTTTAAGTAGCCAACAATCCATTCATGAAGCTGGATCACTTGATAGACCTCCAATGTTCACTCCCAGAAACTATGATCAATGGGTGATAAGGTTCTTTAGGTTTTGTGATCTAAAGAAGCCACATGGAAAGTTCTTAAAGAAGGTTATCTTGGAAGGTCCATTTCAGATGCCTACTGTCACTGTACCCGGAGATCCAAATGCTAATCCACCAAGAGGTGATGTCACTAACATTGCAAGTCTTAATGGCCTCACTACTGATGAACTTCTACACTTTGAAGCCGATGAACTGGCAATGCAATACATCCTTTTGGGATTACCCAATCCGATCCTTCGAAGTGTTGATTCTCAAAAGACTGCTAAAGCAATGTGGGAACATATTCATCTTCTCATGGAAGGCAGTAAACTCAATCAAGAAGACATGGAATCCAAAATCTACTTGGCTTATGAACACTTCATGATTGAACCAGGAGAGACATTAGAGTCGTATCATCATCGATTCTCAGACATCATCAATGACTTGGACAAACATAACATCATCATGCCAAGAATTGCAGTCAACACTAAGTTCCTGAGTAGTCTTGGTCCTGATTGGGAAAAGTATGTCATTTTCATCCGTCAAGCGAAGAACCTTCATCATGCTACATACGGATTATTGTACGACTATTTGAAGCCCCACCAAAAGGAAGTTGACAAAGAAAGGGTTATCCGTGGACTACCTGTTTCGCCATCACTTCCGGATAATCAACAATTAGCTTTGTGGGCTCAAGCTTGTTATCCTCAATTCCCGACCTTACAAACTGTATTCACAAATCCTCCACAACCTACTGCTCAACCATCTGCTAAGATAACACCTTATGATCCTTAACAACAACAAATACCACAAGAAAATCAAGTGGTTCCATACAACAACAACAATACTCAAGCACTTTACAGTGAATCAACTGAGGATGCTGAAGCTTTTGATGCATTGCAACAAGGATTTGTTATGATTGCTAGAGCCTTTGGTCGATACTCCAACAAATCCAACAATCGCATTTGCACCTCATCTAACACAAGGAATCAGGCTGTTGTTAACAATGGAAGAGTTGAGGTTCAAAATCGTGGTCAAGTTCGTCAGATGGGCGGTGGTCAAGGGTTTAATCCAATGGGAATGAATAACATGGGTGCTCCACAACAACAAAGGGCTCAAGTGGTTGAACAGGGTAATGCTCATAATGGGGTGAATGGTCTTCATTGCTATAACTGTAATGAGAAGGGTCATCTAGCGAATGCATGCCCAAAGCCGAGGACAAAAGGCATCGCTTATCACAAAGAGGCTTTACTCTTGGCTCTTAAGGATGAAGCTGGTGGAACTCTTACCAACAAGGAACAGAGCTTCATGGCAAATACAGATTTTGATGATGATATGGAGGACTTGCAGGCTAATGCAGCAGTTATGTTGATGGCAAACATGCACGAACTCCACATGAGTGACACAGGCCCAGTGTATGACACTGACAGCTTGTCTCAGGTACCAGTTCAAACCATATTCATTACTGATATGATATCTCCGCCTACATCTGTATTCGATGAGGATCAAAGTGTTCAACATGAGCAGTCTACATCTCATTCCGATGATAATCAAATAGATCCCGTAGTTATATTTGACGATCAAGATGACCTTATGGTTACCATTGATAATCAAGTTTACTCCGTGGTTATACTTGAGGATCTGACTAATGATCATGTTGAGACTCACGTTGAACAAGCTGAACTTCCATCTGAGCTCATGACCTTACTTAAAGACCAAGAATCTCGCCTGGAAATATGCAAGGACCTCAATAAGCAATTAAAAGAAAAAAATGCACTGTTAACTAGGGATATTGAATGCTTAAAAAACCAACTCAACGTTTATCAAACTCAAGAAAAACGTGAAAAAGGTTTTGAAGTCGCTTTTGCTAAATCTTACCCAAATGAAAAATCATTAGAACACCAGATACGTGATCTAGTCGCATCAAAAAATGCTTTGTTGTCTCAAATAGAACAACTGAAATATGATCATAAACAACAACTTAACGCTCTCACTTTGGAAACTCAAAAAACCAAGTCTGAGTTGTTAACTTGTCAAAAACAGTTCTCTAGTACAAAAAGCATTCAATGAAACGAATAGATAACTATCTTGAGGAAATTGTCGACTTACAAAACAAAATCAAAGAGTTTCGAAATGTTGTTTATAAACATGGTGAATCAATCACAGCGATTCAAAAGTTTACTTTTAAACCAAATCCAAATGGATATGGTCCGAATCTTGCTGATTACAAACCAAAGTTTTCAAATAGAGCATTCAAACCAAATCCTGAAGTTTACAGTGCAGAACATAGAATTGATGATTCCATTATGAGTGTTGTTGAATATAATCATCAAGAGGAGATAGATGCAGAAGACGAGAGTCGGTCAAAATTGGTAAATGTTGTTTATAACAAACCATTTAACTATTCAAAAGCCGTTACTTTCGTCACACAAAAGGATTTTACTAACACACCTACTTCTGAGGGTCCCATTTCCAATACTGCACAAATTAATGGTCCTTTACCTTCACTTAGTGACATAAAACCATTAGCCGAACAATGTAAAGTTATCAAATATTTTGAAACATTCTTATCGGACATCAAACTTTTGGTACGTGAAATTGAAATCAATTCTGAAATAAAAGTTGAACATTTTCAATCGCCTCAAGCGAGAGCCCAAAGAGATATTTTTCAGAAAAGAATTTTACCACATGTCCAAAATTTGAAAATTTGTGCAATATATTGGGAAAGGGATTTTCACAAGGAACTTGGACTTATGAAAAGAGTTTTCAAACAAACAGAAACATCGATTTCAAATACTAAACATAAAAAGAAATTTTTGAGAAAAGATGTTGATCGACTCTTGGAAGATGTTATATGTGCTGATATCCATAATGTTGTGTTACTACATTCGGTTGCATATGCATTTGATTATATCTCTGCTGATTCTGTTGATTCCGTTGAATATGTTGAGAATACTGATACTGTGTCACAAATCAAGTCTTTAAAAGTTGAAAATGAACGTTTTTTTAACGAGCTTTCAAATGCAAAACGTCATCTTCAATGGTGTCAAAAAGATTGTCATAATCGAGAACTCGCTTTGCAAAACAAAATCAACCAGTTGTACACTAAAACTTTTCATCAAAAACTTGAGCAACTGGATGATCAAAACGTGTCTTTGAAGTGTGAAATGTCAAAATATGAACAGGAAATTTCACAAGTTAAAAAGGAATATGGTGTCATATTTGATTTACTCAAAAAGACTCGTGCTCAAGCGTCAAAAGATATTGATGATCATCTTTCATATACCAAAGATATTTTACGACAAAATGGAAATACTCGTTCTCAAAATCAAGATTCGTTACACAAAATATCATGATCTAAAAGCAGAGTTGGTAACACTTAAGCATGATAGGGATAGTAACATTGTAGCAACTGCACCTACACAGATTCAAAATGACTCTAGAACATCTAATGAAAAACCACAAGAAACTAATGTGCTTCCCTCTACTGAAACAGGAATAGTTACCTCTTTTCCCAACGCCCGCACTTCACAGCCTAGGAGGAATACAAGGAAGAATAGGAAGTTGCGACGTAAGAAAAGAACAATAAAGAATGTTGAAGTAGAAGAACACCCTAGGACTTTGAATAAAACTCAAGTTGCATCCACTTTAGATATTGCGTCTGACAAATGTAATGAACAAAGTGATGTAACGAATGCTTAATCTTTAAGTACTCTTAATGTTTTGTTTGAAGCTTCTTGTGTTGTTATCGTAAAAGCATGTTCTATGGTTGTCATGATAAATGTGTTGCTAAAGCTATCTTATCTCGTAAGCGGAATACTAGAAAACAAAATACCTCTAGGCCCACTAATGCTTCTAAGTCTGTGCTAGGCAAACCGCCTTCTAGTGTTTCTGAAAACATCATTGATGTATCTGTAGCACCCACTTCACCTCCTAGGAAGAACTTATCACCTAGTGCATTCACTAAGACCAAAGCTAAGACTAGTTGGAGATGGCGGGAATGGTTACATAATACACTAGGATTTCAATGGATACCTAAAATCATAAACATGTGTGTTTCACCTATAACTGCAACGGAACCCTCTAACTCTTCGGGTTCCACATCTACTTCTATTCCATCTGTGTCGTCTGTATGTAATGCAGGTGATACAGATCATCCTCTGGATTGTTGATAGTGGATGTTCCCGACACATGAAAGGCAATCTCAAATTGTTATCAAACTTTGTTGCAAAGTTCATTGGCACTGTCAGATTCGGGAATGATCACTTCGCAGCTATCATGGGCTACGGAGATTACATCAATGGCAACATCGAAATTAGCAGGGTTTATTTTGTGGAAGGTCTCGGTCATAATCTCTTCTCGGTTGGTCAGTTCTGTGATGGAGATTTGGAAGTTGCTTTTCGGGAGAAAACTTGTTTCATTCGTGATCTACAAGGAAACGATCTTATGTCCGGCACCCGCAATTCAAGTCTTTATACAATCTCAATGCAAGACATGATTGCTTCATCTCCCATCTGTCTACTTTCAAAGGCTACATCTTCAAAATCTTGGATATGGCACCGTCCTCTCTCACATTTAAACTTTCAAACCATAACCAATCTTGCACGACACAAACTTGTTGAAGGTCTCCCAAGATTTCGGTATTCTAAAGATCACCTTTGCTCAGATTGTGAACAAGGGAAAAGCACTCGTGCTCACTTTCCTTCAAAGGTGGAACACAGCTCACAGCATGTGCTTCATCTTCTTCACATGGACTTGTGTGGCCCGATGCGCGTGGAGACGATTAATGGCAAACGCTACATCTTGGTAATTGTCGATGACTACTCAAGATGGACTTGGTTTTATTTTCTTCGGAGTAAAGATCAAGCTCCACAGATGATCATCACCTTTCTCACAAAAATTCAAGTTCAGCTCCGGAACACAGTCAGACCAATCAGAACAGACAAAGGAACTGAATTTGTGAATCAAACTCTTCGTGCATATTATGAGAAAGTGGGAATTGAGCATCAAACATCTATTTCACGAACACCGGAACAAAACGGAGTTGTTGAAAGACGAAATCATACATTAGTGGAAGCTGCAAGAACGATATTAATCAATGCTAAACTTCCAGATTATTTGTGGGCTGAAGCCGTGTCAACTACATGCTACACTCAGAATCGCTCAATGATTACCAAACGCCACAACAAAACACCTTATGAGCTTATCCACAACCATAAACCAAATCTCAAACACTTTCATGTATTTGGATCCCTCTGTTATCCGAATAATGATCGTGATGATTTTGGTAAGCTCAAAGCCAAAGCTGACATTGGAGTCTTTGTTGGATATATTGTGAAAACTCTAAAGGTTACCGGATCTGGAATCTTTGTACAAGGGAGATTATGGAAATGATTCATGCAAATTTCGATGAGCTTACTGAAATGGCTTCTGAGCATAACAGCTTGGAACCCGGTCATAATCGTTTAAACTTCCCTCAAACCCTATCATCAGCTGAACCTAGTTTACAACTAACCAGACGTCAAATGGAACAGCTATTTGCTCCTATGTTTAGTGATGATATTGATGAACGTGCTCCAGCTGTATCAAATGTTTCCACTGCTCAACCTGATCAAAATCCAATACCTGATACACCTGCTACAACAACTACTACTGTTGAGCAAGCACCACCAGTTGATTCTACAACAACAGTTGAACAAACCGCATCCAACGACGCTGAACCAGCTGATGATATTCTGAACTATGATGTACCCCCACCTGCAGATTATGATCCAAATGCGTTCTTCAACCCTTTTGCAAATGCTTCTGCTACTTCTGATGTTGTGGAATCATCTACAAGTCATTTGAATCCTCCTAATCTGCAGAATGTATATCTACATCAACCTTCCACACATCGTTGGACAAAATACCATCCTCTTGAGAACATTATTGGTAACCCGAATCAACCAGTCGTAACTAGACAACGTCTTCACACAGACGGTGAACATTGCATTTATGCACTCACTGTCTGCCAGTCTGAACCTAAAAACATTAAAGATGCAATGACAAAAGACAACTGGATTGAATCCATGCAAGAAGAACTCAATCAGTTTAACCGTCTTGAAGTATGGGAATTGGTTGAAAGACCAACATGGGTCTTCGTCATTGGTCTCAAATGGATTTGGAAAAACAAATTGGATGCAGAAGGAACAGTAATCAGAAATAAGTCACGTCTGGTGGCTAAGGGTTATAGACAAGAAAAGGGTATTGACTTTGAAGAATCATTCGCTCCGGTTGCTCGTCTTGAGGCTGTACGGATTTTCCTGGCATTTGCGGCTCACATGAACATCACGGTCTTTCAGATGGATGTCAAAAAATGCTTTTCTCAATGGACAACTGAAAGAAACGGTCTATGTTAGTCAGCCAGAAGGATTCGTTGATCCAGAGTTCCCTAATCACGTCTACAAACTGAAGAAGGCTCCCTACGGTCTCAAACCAGCCCCTCGGGCGTGGTATGATAAGTTATCAACGAAATTATCGCCAATAATTTCGTCAAAGGTTCGGTCGACCCTACTCTTTTCATACAATATCACGGGGCACACATTTTAATAGTTCAAATTTATGTGGATGACATCATTTTTGGGTCAACACATCTAAAGTACTCAAACGCTTTTTCAAAACTAATGAAAAAACATTTTGGAATGTCCATGATGGGTGAAATTACGTTCTTTCTAGGACTGCAAGTTCATCAATCACCCCGTGGTATTTTCTTGAGTCAGTCCAAATATGCCCTTGAAATTTTAAACAAAAATGGAATGCAAAACTGTGACACCTATGCCACTTCAATGGCACATACCAAGAAACTGGACGCTGATTTGCATGGGAAATTGGTTGACCCTACCAAATACCGCAGTATCATTGAGTCTCTCATGTATCTAACAACTAGTAGACCTGATATTGTCTTTGATGTATATCTTTGCTCCCGTTATCAGTCACGACCAACTAAAACTCACCTCTCTGAGGCTAAAAGAATCCTCTGATACATCAAGGGAACCATTAACTTGGGGATCTGGTATCTGAAGGATTCTGGTTTTGAACTAATAGATTTTTCAGACGCTGATCACGCAGGTTGCTTAGATTCTCGGAAAAGTACTTCCGGATCTTTACAATTTCTTGGTGATAAACTGGTGTCATGGCAATCGAAGAAGCAGGATTGTACATCGCTGTCCTCAACCGAAGCAGAATATGTATCCATGTCGGCGTGTTATGCTCAAGTCATTTGGATGAGAACACAACTCGAAGACTATGGTTACGTATTTGACAGAATCCCGATGTATTGCAACAATCGAAGTGCTATTGCGATCTCATGCAACTCTGTTCAACATTCAAAATCAAAGCACATCGATCTTCGATATCATTTCATCAAGGAGCATGTGGAAAAGGGTACCGTTGAATTATACTTTGTGGGTACTGAACACCAACTGGCAGATCTTCTCACCAAAGCCTTGGCTCCTGCTAGGTTTAGTGAGTTGGTCCACCGGATTGGTATGCGGTGTTTGACTCCAGAGAAACTGGATGAACTTTTAAAACAATCTTAAAACCAGTCAAACACCAAAACCTCTTTTGTAAATATCTTCAAAAACAAAATACAAAAATATAAAATCTAATAAAATACAAAAATATTCTTCTATCTATATTTCTCTTAACATGGCAAGTACAAATTCTTCCGTCAACACTCTACTCTTTCAAAATTCAGTATTTTCTCGGTCAAGTATTGAGGGGGATAAAGTAAATATTTTTCGGTTTCATAAAACCTTGTACTTGCATGTTACCTCATCCCGGTTGTTTCTTTGATAATGGCGGTCACATTTCTGGTTTATTGACATTCCCCGGACCCAAATTTGCAAAATTTCACTATTTCTTAAGTCGAGGGGGAGTGTCGTCAAGTTTCTTTCCAAATATCTTGCGTTATGTAACCAAAATGGAAGTTATGGGCATTTAATGAAAATGGTTAAGGTGGAGGGACTAAAGATGTCAAAAGTTCAAACTATTTTTAAACAAAACACTCCACCTACTAACTCTTCACATTTAATACATTCATTTACTATTTCAACCACTTCATCCTACGCCTATCCTTCAATCTTCAAAACCGTGTTTTTGATCTCAAATTTATAAGTGGTTTATCATTCTTGGTGTTAAAACAAACAATGGTTTTGATTTATTTGAAAATCCAACGGCTAAATATTGAGTTTGAATGATTCTTGTGTTCTACGCATAAGCGTATGAACACAATATCATCATTTGTGTGTTTGTGATAATAAAAATGGTGTTAAAATGTTTAAATAATCATACCTAAACCATTTCTATCAAACAAATCCACCCAGAAACACGAATTGACTATTTTCAAAATTAGGGTCATACGCATGATTTGGGTGTTTTCATATGAGAGTGTTTCTGGTTAATAAGATGGTTGTGTTATGCCTTAGACATGATTAATTGACCAAAACCATGCTTGTAACATACCAAGAAACATTAATTTGGTGAAAATTAAAAATTAGGGTTTATGATCATACGAGTTAGGTATTTTTGATCCATTAGGTCTTTGATGTTAAAACTTGTTGCAACATAGTCATATGACCTCTTAGATATCCCAGAAATGATTTGGTGCATTTCCAATGGCTAGATTCCTTATTCGTAATTCTTGAATGTTTAGGGTTTAAGTATTACGCGTAAGCTAATCTCACGCGTAACTGTGTCTGATTGAGATAACATGTGAAAACTGAAAAGTATTGAATAATATGTTAATTGAATGTGTTATGATGAATTTGTTTCAGGTTCTTACGCGTGAAATATTCAGAATCAAGGTTAACTGAGCTCCTACGCGTAAGGATCACCTTACGCGTAGAATGTTATGCGTAAGAGAAATCTTACGTGTAACCTTTATGTGTAAGGTTCTACAAAGGGGACTACGCGTATCCTGTGAAGGATATGCGTAAACAGTAAGCTTTACGCATAAGGTTCACTCTTACGAGTAAGCCTTACGCGTAAGCTTTCATATACGCTTACGAGTAAGCTATATGCATAAGGCTCTCTTTTCCTACGCGTAACATTTCTTACGCGTAAGTCAAGATCCTACGCATAAGCTTATGCTTACGCGTATGACCATAACTGTTTACGCATAAGCTTGGAACTTTACGCCTAAGCCTTATATTAACCAAAATTATGAAGTGTTACGCGTACAAACTTGTAAATAAACAAATCATAACGTCACGAAACCAAAATGTCATTAATAAGCTTAAATGGTTAATATGTTGTGATAATTAGTGAAAATTTGGACTTTAAAACTCAAAGTTAATAAATTCACGAAACTTTTCACGACTACTTTGGACTATTCGACAAACAAGTGACATTGGACTCGTAACATTCACTAACACATCATATTCAATAAATAGACAATAAAAACAACTTGTGACTAACGTAATGTCTTTCGATATGTTGGTTCTTTTGGCTAAATATCTTTCAGATCACGATATGGACGTTCAAATGGAAAATGTGGATGCACCAAATGTTCTCACAATTGAAGACATCTTCCCCAACGGTTACACTATGAATATTGGTAAGAACAACCACAGGGTCGATTTTAAAAACTTCACTTGTTCTGAGTCTTCGTGTCAGATTGCCGTGGATATTCTGAAGACTCACCCTTATCAGAACATGCTCACAAATTCAGCTACTATACCAGAGATCTACATTCACCAATTCTGGCACACCATAAAAAAGGTCAAAGGTCAAAGTGCTGTGACAGTGACACTTAACAACAAACAAGTCACCATCACTCCTGCAGATTTGAAGGCTATTCTTCTTCTTCCTATCATTGAACCTACTGAATACACTGCTACTCCAACGGAAGAGGTCACTCTCTAGTTCATGGTCGACATCGGCTATGATGAAGTAGCTGGGATCATCACAAAGCACTCATCAATTGATCTTAAGAACATCCCCCAGCCATGGAGAACCCTCTACATTATGATTGCCAAATCCGTTTCCGGACGTGATAGTGGTCATGAGCATCCAAAACTCATGGAACTACAAATATTTTGGGGTATAGTCAACATGAAACACATCGAATTTGCAGCCCTGATCTGGGACGACATGATGTCTAACCTTAAAAAGCCTGTAAACAATATCCCTTATATCAGATACACGAAACTGTTGATCCAAAGGGCTCTAGGGTATAATCCAGATATTCCCTTGAGACTCGATGACCCCAACCATCACTCCGTGTTGTTCGAGCCCACACTCAATGTTGTCAGATTTAAGGACTCAACAACAAAGAAACAAGGTGCGGTTTTGCCTGAGTGCCTTCTTACGGATGCCATCAAGGGACTTCAATCTTACAAACGCTATCTGGAAGCAGTTGAACTGGGCAAAGTAGGATTTATTGATGTTAAATCTTCTGGTACACCTGTTAGGAAGACCAGGAGAGGCAGTGCAGGAAGTGTTACAAGCATTGGAAGTCCCTTAAAGTATCCAAAGAGAAATCCCTCTAAAAAAAGGAAAGTACCATCAACGGTTACTATTCCAAATCCTAAACCTGAACCCAAACTGATGGATGAGGACTCAGAGGGCACTTAATTAGATGAAGAGGTTACCTACTCAGAATCTGCTGTAGATGATACTCAAACAGTTGAAAAACCTCCAAGTCCCAAGTCTGATAAAGGAAAAACTCCAGTGCAAGAGCAGGAAGAAGAAAGCTCCGATGATGAGCCACTGGATGAAGACAGAGATTACAGAAAGAAGCTGAAGAACCTCAGACTCCAACATGTTGCTAAAGTGTTCGAACAACAACAAACTCGTGGCCCCGGAGGGTCAAGTGGTGGTGTACTATCTACACCAGTTTCTGATGTGGTTAATCAACCCGATAAGGGAACTGGTACCACCACCCACGAACAACAACAAAAGCAACTTGAGGATTCTATCATCTATGACTTTGAGGAACCAGAAAAGGAGAAGTCTGAGAAAATTCCTGATGAAGATGTTGAGGCTGAAGCTAAAGAAAAAGCAGAAAAAGAAGCTCAAGCTCAAGCAGATGAAGAGGCACGAGTCAAGGCTGCGGAAAAGAAAAAGGCTGAGGAGGAAGCTGATAACTATCTTCTATATAGTCCCGTACGAAGCAAGAAATATACCTCCGAGCCACCAAAGAACCCTGAGTCTCCTCATGTCTCATCATCATCAATCTTCTCACTCATCACCTCCACCATCCAAAGACAAAGATTGTTAAAGCTGTCAAGCAAGTAAGGAAGAAGAATGTTGTCAACAAGAAACTCAATCAACTCACTGACAGAGTAAACCTTCTTCAAAATGGGATAAACCAGATGTTGAGAGAACGGGAACAGATCCATAAGTTTCTCAATCAAGATGTCCAAGGGGACATGAACAGAACAATCAGAGAATATACTCATAAGTTCCTTCTCGACATTGTTCCAGGCGTGACAAGAGAAATGTTCACCAGACAACTCTATCCGAATCTCATGCAGTTGGCCAAGCAAACAATAAGATCAACACCTTTAACAGTTACAATCAACCCAACTGAGCCTACAGCTTTCTCCGATGGAGAGTTGGTTTCCAAGCTTGTACTTCAAATGTCAAAACGATCTGCAATGTTTACCTCTGACGAAGGTAAACTGTTTGACGCATTGCTGGATTACAAACTTAAAACGTCATGCAAAGCCCAGCTGAAACGGCTAAGCGTCCTAGAGACGATGATGATGCGGATAAAGACAAAGAAACGAAACGCAAGAAGAAGTTTGGTGAATCCTCCTCTATGCCACCGCCACCCCAAAGGACTCCAACCGAAAGAAGATCTCCTCCACGGTCTGCTGCTACAGAGAAACCTCAGGACTCTGAGTTACCACCATCAACAGAGAAAACCGGTGATCATTTTGAATACACTGGTGGTGACGATGAAGAGATCCCAGAGCCCCAACAACAACCCACCTCTCCCGATACAACAAAGAAACCAGAGTCCTCATCAAAGCCAAAGAAGAAGAAGACTAAGACAAATGTTGTCTCATGGCTAGATAACGATACAACCGACGAATACGACTGGTTTTCTAGACTTGTTGATGCTACTCCCTCATTACCAGAAGGTCAAGAAATGGTAGATGGCCGTACTATGGAGCATGTGAAGCTGATTCAAGAACAGTTTAAAGTGAAGAAGATGACTAAGGCTGAGCTAAGGAGAATAAAGAATGATGCCTTCCAACTGCTTAAAGACAACTCAGAAAGTGCAATTGAAATCGAATATCATCTCGACAACATTGCACGAGCCATGTCGAACAATATCGATTGGCTCAATCCCGAAGCTAACATCGACTTCACAAGACATGACAAGGCTCCTTACTACACTGATTGGACCAAACCTCTACCAACAATTGGCCGACCGGATCAACCTCAAATTCCATACCGTTACTTCTTCAACAATGACTTTGAGTTTCTTCTACACGGTAGCGATGTGACAAGGAAGTACGCTACGTCACTTACATTTCCTTTCCCAGCAGCAATCTACTCTCACAATCTAGCCATCGAGGAAGAAGCCACACATATGTTTGCTGACAAAGTGGAAAAGTATGACCTTGATGTGATGTATGGGATTCATCATTGGCCTGAACGCCAAAGAATCTTCTACAGAAGCTGCCAGGTTCTTAAGTCTAAAAAGGAAGTGTTTAACGAAAAACAGATCATTGCAATTAAGCATGTTACCCTGTCATCAAAGTGGGACTACTCATTCCTCAAGAACATTGTGGTCAAACGACAAGACGAAGAGGACTATGACTTCTGTGAAGCGGGATTTTCCGAGACTGTCACTAAATGACATTGAAGATATGTATCTCGCTAATGTGCAAGGACGAATGCGACATTTCTCCACAACTATCCAACGCGAGTACATCAAGTCTCTGCTTATCTTCATCAGAAGCATCGTGATCCAAGAACGTGTAGAAGACATTCAACTTGCCGTGGAATCATATCAGAAACGTGTAAACCTCACAAAACCTCAACTAGACCTTCCCGACATAAACCAACTTGCTCAGTACACCCTTATCAAGAAACCATTTGGGGTAGTCTACAGAAGTGAACTACACCACAATTGCTTCATGGCGTGCAAAGAGCTACACAAGTTTGGGGATCACACACTGAACAAAGTCAGGGACGGTTTAGCTTATCGGTTAAAGGAGATACATTAAGGCATAGGGTCAAAGAAGAGATGGAATTCGAGGGACAGAAGGGATGTTAAAAAGATCATCATGCGGATTGATGAAAGGTTGTTTAGGCGGGATCAGATAAGAACTTTGGAGAGTTTCGTTGGTGGTCGTCCAAGCATTTCTCTCACGGGCTATCAACGTCCAGAACACATTCCTGGAGTTATTGCTGGAATACCTGAGACACCTGGTACCCCTTGATATGTTTCTTATATAATTATCTGGATGTGTGATTTATTTATGACAATCGCCCGTACTTGTAAATAAAGGACTCTGTGGTACGCTTCAGTGCCACAATCCTTATAAAAGGAGCGAAAGCTTTTTACTTTTGAGTAAAACTAAACAAAACTTTCACTTTCAAAGTTTTTCTCAAAAAAACAAGTACTTCCCTTTATGATTTTCAAAACCTCAAAAGTTAATATCACTTGTTGAGGGGAGTATTTGCTTAAAAACTTTGTTCACAAAATTGTTCTTCGTGGTAATCTTCCCGCAAAACTCGAAATGGACATATTCAATATCAAATTTCGTCAAGAATAACATTTATATGCCATTTTTGAGGGGGAGAAAAATTATGTGATAAGAAATATGTTGTGAATTGCAAATGAATCGTTGTGCTAAAAGACTTAACCAATGAATTGACGAGATCTTAAATGTTAGTAACTCGAAAAGACTTGTCCGGGACGGGTAATAATTTCAAACTAGTTCGCTAGTGATGTAAACGTGTCTCGCAAAGGACTTGTCCTAGTAGAATGTACCATTCGAGAAACTCTTGGTAGACATAAACTTTGACGGGTTTGACAAACCTTTCGAGGTTTGTCCACACCTTCAAGGTAGTTATTAGAGCAAGTTTTCACCTAAAAGCTGACAATGTAACTCTTTAACTATGCAACGTAACCGTGTCTCGCGGGGGATTTTCTATTTAGTGTTGATCAATTCAAAAGTGCGCGCTCTTCTCTCACCGTGCAGATTTCTGTCAAAATACTCAAGCACGTATGGAGGGGGAGTATTTCTGCAAAATCCTTAACTCTCAACAGTGGTACAAAATGCTTTTAATCATAACCACTTTGAGAGATTTTTCATGAAAATGGTTCCATGGCAACATAGGTTAGTTATGGAGTTATAAGGTGACTAAGGTTAGGAATAAGCGTCCTATGATCCGCCAGAGCCGGAGGGATCTACCTAAGGACACCACCAGTAGTTAGAATTTAGAATTCCTTAGGTACGATTATTAAAAAGGAGAAAATGAGAATCGGAGAAAGAAGGAGTTGAAGAATTAAAAAGAAAAGTAAAGAAAAGGGTGAAAAGAAATAGCCCTCCAGATCATTCAACTTAGGGCAGACACCGGGTTCAATTCATATGCTACTGGTTGTCACTTGATGACACCGGTATTGAAGAATAAAGTCGTCATGGACCCAGTGACGCATGCACTAAACCTTCTTAGCCACTCAAGTTTCTCTCTACAGAAGCTTGTTTCATTCTCACAGGGAACCCTACGAAAACTATCGGTTTCTCTTAGAGATTGCTGGTATTGAAGCAAGGAGACCCTCTCCCTAGTCTCCGCTCAGGAAAACCAAAGCGCACTATTGAGTCTAGAGCCACGAGATTCATCAAAAGATCTCTTAGGTACACTTGACAATTCATCGCTTGTCGTTCAACAATAAGAACACAAGTGATACATTATCGAGTCCTTCACATATCTTAGAAATCTGTCGAGAACATTTATGAGGGGTTCACAACTGTGATCCTCAGTGATTGAATAGAAACTCCTGCTAGGGTCAACATCAAACAGCCCTGACAGCAGGTCACTTCGGTAACTCCTTATAGGTTATGCTTAGCGTGTCTCAAACGGTCTACAGTCGTGGGGTGATGCTTCGGTGTACCTCAGCGACTCACCTGAACTGTAGGTATACTTCGGTACATCGCGTTATCTCACTTGTGGGAATCCAGTTCAGGAACAGCCTTAGTGAGAATTAGAGACGTGTTTTCACACTATGCTGTTAACACACTCGAAGTTCAAACTTGTAAGCGCTGGATTATTTCTAACCCATGTTTTATGTTTTCTTCTTATGGATGCTCGCGGGTGGAAAAGATCGTGCAGATTCTTCACATGCTCATACCAACATCAACACTAATTGAAGTTCTCTCAAAAGGCAACACAAATTCAGAATGATTCTTCGTCAAAGTCAAAGAATCTACAAAGTTTAAAGACTCAGAGAACTACATCGGTACTGAATATTTAACGTTAAAGAGCGTGTGAGCATGTTGGAGAAAGACGTGGAGACACTGGAGCAATGAAGCAGACCTAATGCAGATAACCACAACATACTATCACTACCACCACAATGAACAAAGATCTAAGAACAAAGAAATCAAAGATGTCAAAGCAGAATACTTCAAAGGAAACAATTTCTCTACACTGGGGAGATTGTTTGAATCAAGGCACTTCTTCTCACAAGAAAGAAGAATGTCAGAAGACGTCAAAGCTACTATTACATCAGCACCAACAACGTTTTTCACTCATATCATCAATTACCAACACTTAGGGGGAGATTGTTGGAATCACTCCTAAACTAGATTACAAGTGTTAGTAATTAATATGTAATAGTTAGCTTAATTAGGCCTTTATGTTTGTTATTATGCTAAGGCTTATGTAGAAGGCCCATAAGCCTTGGACCAAGCCTAATAAGGAGAGGAAGGGACTAGGAGTGTTGCCCTAGCTCCCTCTCCTATAAATAGGATTGTAAACCTTCATTTGAAGGTTGGTTGTTCACTTTCAAATGTATCCTAAGCATAATTCTTGTTTCATATTTACGCATAATTGTGTGTAGTGTTCATCCGATCTTTCTCTTCTCTATTTCTTCATATCGATGCTTGTGTTACAAACATGGTGACCTAACAGTAGCCATGTTCCTGCGGATCCCTCACTTAGGGGATCCGTCCAGTGCAATCCAAGGGATCCAGTTTACACCAGTCCGGGTTTTGGGTTGCAAACCGGGTCATGGCTCATGGGTATGAGCCTTGGGTACCCATCAAGGTACAATGTATCTAGACATTGGGTCATGGGTCTTGGATTAGCTCCATAGGTATCGGTCATGCATCCTGGATAATATCCATCCTATTAAACTATTACAACAAATGAATTAATACAACATTTTATTCAAATGACCAAATATATATACTCTACAAAAATAACATGTATTCTTATAATTTTACTTATGATAACTTTATATTTGTTATCAACAAAACACAAAGAGATCGCTAAATATGAATAAACATTTTTACGGTTTATTTATATTAACAAGATAATTTCTTTAACAAAAATCCATTGTTACCTTGTTCATATCTCGATGGTTGCCTCATGTAGAACACTTCTTCAAGATTTTCTTGTAAAAATTCCGTCTTTACATCAAGTTGCTCCAGCTCATAATCTCTACACGCATTCAATGCAAGTATAACCCGGATAGATGTGTGCCGAACTATCGGAGAAAATACTTCATTGTAGTCAATACCTGCCCTTTGTGTGAATCCACGAGCCACCAAACTTGCCTTGTACCTAGGCTTTTGAACACCTTCAATCTCTTCCTTTATCTTGAGCAACCATTTGCAGCTCACCAGCTTTTTCCTAGCTGGACGATATAGTAACTCAAAGGTCTTGTTCTTCCTCAGAGAATCCATATCTTCTTCCATATTAGCTTTCAAGCAACTACCTCCTTGTATGTCAATGGTTCATGAGTGTCTTCTTCCTTTGTTGCAGAAAACACGTAAGCATCCATATTACTTTCATCTCGAAACCTCAAAGGTTTCATTCTTGTCCTTGGCTCTCTATCCTGAACCAACTAATAATCTGTGAGATCCGGTGTCTGATCAGTTTCTTGATCTCCTGCATCTTCATCATCGTCATTTTCCTGATCTTTTTTATCTTCCTTAAGTGAACGATTATTTAAACCCTGCAGTTCCACCTCAACCTTTAATTTCTCAACAAACTCATGAGTATCTACAACAGAATCCTTCAACGTGTCTTTGTACATGACACTTTCATTGAAGACCACATTCCTGCTAGTGAATATTTTAGGTGATTAATTATTAAACCTATATAGCTTGTACCCCTTCACATCTCAGGATAACCCAGAATAACGGTTTACCGCTCTTGGCTCAAGCTTACCTTGTTTGACGTGTAAATATGCAACACAACCAAAAATCCTTAACATTACATAATCACTTGGATGTCCCGACCATAACTTCATAGGTGTTTTTTTCTCAATCACTGTCGATGGTGACCTATTGATAAGATTTACGGTCGTACATGTTGCTTCCACCTAGAATGTATTCGGCAATCCAGACTGAATTAATAAAAAATGTACCATATTCATAAGAGTTCTGTTCATTCGTTCTGAGAACCTATTCTGCTACGGCATCCCGAAAACTGTCAAATGTCTATCTATCCTACTATCAGTGCATAGCTGCTCAAACTCCCGGTTACAGAACTCAAGACCGTTATTTGTCCTCAGCTTCTTAACCATCCTCTTAATCTCTTTCTCTACTGATACACGTACAACGTGCGTTCGGGGTCAAAGGAAACTTTCTTTTCTTCTAGCAAGTTTTTCAACCACCTAGGCAGTGAACCTAATCGTTGTAGTGTAGTATTAGGGTAAGCCTCGGGATTGATATCGTTCTCTAGGGGAATAGGAATGCTAGTGAGAAATTACTACGCTAAGGTTGGGATTGAGGAAGATTATTTTTTTATCTCTTTTATATTTTTTTAGAAAATTAAAAGGTACGCTCTCGGGGTATTGGATTTTGGGGGTGGTACTTCTACCGATTACTCTACTTATCTAATTATCAAATCTAAGGGGTAGTCTATGTCTATTGAAGTGTGCTCGTATGATGATTAAAGATGTGTCTACCTAGATACTATTACTCCCTAGTTATCTTTTATTGATGGTTGAATTGTCACGTCCTTATTCGTAATGCGTTGTGTTTTCTAAGGTCGTAGGGTGTGCTTTTATCCCTAACTCTTTGAAGCTACCTAAGGTTAATGACTACGAAATCTCTAGGATTCATAAACTTAACATTAAGGTTTTTTTTTGAATTTTTGGCCTACAATTCCATTAGTAATTATAAACTAATGTTCAACAAAGATTAATCAAACATTAATAACACAACGATGACTTTAAGCACTCCTAAGCCAATTTATAATTAAGATAAGAGACAACTAATCAATATTCAATAACTAGGTTTAACAGATCTAAGCAAACACACAAGTAAATTAGTCGGACATGTTAAACATGAAAGCATACACACATTCAATCGAATACATAATGAAATCAAGGGAATAAATAACTTATCTCGATGTAAAATAGGGTATTAGAACCCTAAAATACTGTCCTAGATGGACTACAATCGTTTTAGGTTCTTACTCCACAAGTCTACCTCTCCAAAAGTCTGAAAACTCGAATTCTATATATAGAGTTACAACTGCGACGGCGTCACCTTTTAATTGTGACGCTATCAGATCGCCGCCATTAGGGTTTCGTCTTGGGCAAGTCAACTTTGGGACGAAGTCACGTTGTGGTTGTGACGCCGTCAGCCTTCAGTCATGACGCCGTCTGAGTCTTGATCTAGGCCGTCTGAGGAGAAAAATCTTCGTGACGCCCTACTCTTCAAAACCTGACGCCGCCAGGTTCAAAATAGCAAATTCACTCCTGAACCGTCACAAAAATAGAGACGGTGTCGCTCTTTGTTTCTGACACCGTGGGGTGCACTTCCAGCAGCTTGAGTGTCTTGATCTTGACTTTAGCCATTTTCTTCACATATGCACGCATTTTCGTCCAAATAAGCATCATTCCAACATTTTGCCTTCAAGAGACCTAAAAAGTGAAAAGGAACGAAATTAAGCAGTAACAGATATAAAAGTGGGCGATTAAGGGCTTAAATGACCCCTTAAAAGTGTACGTTTTAAATCCTTATCAAATATCCCTACACTTGGTATTTGCTTGTCCTTAAGAAAATGTGCTTTTGGCCAATCAATTTATAAGTTAGGGGGCATAAAGCCATGGTTTAACATAACTCACAACAAGTATAAGCCCCGCAAAAGTCATAACAAGCACGGAAATTATATACTAGCACCTCACACGTGATGTTTGGATACTCTCATCTCTCGGGTGTATATGAAATATATCAAATGGAAATGGAAGATAAACACTCATTAACCGGTCATAATACATAGATTACCATAGGCTTGAGACTAGATCAAACCTCCACCGCTTTGGCGTAAGCACCTAAGAAAAAATATCTAAGAGGTCTTTTAAAGGGTTGTAATGTTAGGCTTACGGTAGGGAAACAAAGGGTTTGGTTGGATAGGCGATTTTGTGGTGGCAAGTCAAAAATATTTACGTTACAAGCATGAGAAGAAGTTGCTAAGTCACGACTCGACTCTCTAAACTCTAGATACTTTAAAACAAACAAACATAAATATAAAGATAGATGTAGGATGGTAGCCGGTATGTTTTTTTTCATTTTTTTCATTTTTTTATATTTTATTTTTTGAACACTCTTTTTTTTGATTTTTTTTTCATACACTTTTACTCTACCATCCTCTACGATAACATCAAAATATAAGGGATTTATAGGCACATCCCTACACTTGAGTTTTTATTACTCTAACACTAATTTGACCCGAATTAAAAAGATCAAAACACTTGGAGTTCATTATTACGTAGATAAAGGGAATTTGAATTTAACGTTCTTTCCCGTCACTCCATTAAATTTAACTTTACCCATGAGTCCCAATCGTCCCAAAACTGTATACAAAGGATATTGTTAATACAAATAAGCCGTAAAAACGTTTATTTATATTTTACGATCTTCTAATGTTTTGTCGATAACAAACGTAAAATCATTTCGACGAAACAAATAAAATACGTAAATAGTTTGAGCCAATAGTTTACTAACACGCTTACATCTTCACATAAAACAATAAACAAGTAAAAGTGGTTTTATGATTTAGTAATACATATGTACAACAACTAGTGTTTACATATTGGGCAAATATATACATAACTAGTATGTATCATAATGGGTAATACATTGGGTAGAAGTTTAAGTATTTGACCCATTAACTAAATACATTGAATGTGGTTGGGTAAAACCCAAAGTCCATGACCCATGCCCATGGAGCATGAGCCATAACCCATTGCATGACATCATGCATAAGTCATATATGGATATTATCCATGACCCATGTTTTAACCCATGACCCATGGAGTAGATGCATTGCATCTTGTAGATACATTATATCTACTTGGATACATATGGTCCAAAGTCTAGGACTCATGACCCAAAACCCATGGGAAAAAAGGAGCGTCCCACGGATCCCTAGGATTACACTGGATGGATCCCTCAAGTGAGGGATCCGTGGGATCCGTGGTACAGTATCCAAAATTCCTCTATAAATAGTGAGCCATTTCTTCATTTTGGGTTGCTACTCCCACACATACTTTCTCCAAGTATTGTAACCTTCTAACCTCAGATCCTAAGGATCTCTCTATGTAGTTTGTGTTTTGTTTTTGTGTGATTCTCTAGGTTCCTCTTAAAGGCGAGATCACCACCTCTTGTGTTAGGTCACTAGATTTACAACACAAGCTTACTAGAAAGAGATAAAGGCGATTGAACAAGTAAACCAAACACACACACACGTTAAGCTAATACCGGTTATGCGTAGAGAGTGAGTGAAAGGAATAAATTGAACAACCAACCCTCAAGTGAGGGTTATTACATAGTATTTATAGGCAAGGAGCTAGGGCAACACTCATACTCCTTCCCTTTTCCTTATTGGACATGGGCCTAAGCTTATGGGCCTTCTACATAAGCTTGACCTTAAACAAACATAAAGGCCATAATAAACTACCTATTACATATGAGTAACTAACACTTGATTTAAGGTTTAGGAGTGATTCCAACAATCTCCCCCTCAAGTGTTGGTGATGAAAAAATGGTGAAGGCGTTGATGTAATAGTAGCTTTGACGTCTTCTGAAATTCTTCTTTCTTGTGAGAAGGAATGCCTTGATTCGAACAATCTCCCCAGTGTAGAGAGATAGTTTTCTTTGAACAGTTATGCTTTGACGTCATCTTTAACTTTGTTCTTTGATCACTGTTCTTTGTGATGAAAGTGATAGTATGTTGTTGTCTGCATCAAGTCTGCCTCAGGTCTGCTTCGCCGCTACAGTGTCTCCACGTCATTCTTCAACATGCTCACACGCTCTTTGACGTTGGAATTCAGTACTGATGAAGTTCTTTAAGTCTTTAACTTTGTAGATTCTTTGATTTGACGAAGAATCATTATGACTGTTGTATTGCTTTTGGATAGAACTTCCATTAGTGATGATGTTGGCGTGAGCATGAGAAGAATCTGCACGATCATCCCGCTCCGGAGCTTCCATAAGAAGAAAACATTTAAAACGGTTAGTAATAAGCGGATTCCGGCACTTACAAGTTTGAACTTCGAGAGTATTAACAGCATAGTGTGAAAACACAACTCTAATTCTCACAAAGGCCGTACCTGAACTGGAGTCCCACAAGTGAGATAACGCGATGTACCGAAGTACATCTACAGTTCAGATGAGTCGCTGAGGTACACCGAAGCATCACCTCACGACTGTAGACCGTTTGAGACACACTAAGCGTAATCCACGGGGAGTTACCGAAGTGACCTGCTGTCAGGGCTGTTTGATGTTGACCCTGGCAGGAGTTTCCATTCAATCACTGAGGATCACTGATGTGAACCTCTCATAAATGTTCTCGACAGATTGCTAAGATCTGTGAAGGACTCGATAACGTACCACTGATGTTCTTATTGTTGAACATCGAGTGATGAAATGTCAAGTGTACCTAAGAGATCTTTTGATGAATCTCGTGGCTCTAGACTCAATAGTGCGTTTTGGTTTTCCTGAGCAGAGACTAGGGAGATGGTCTCCTTCTTCAATACCAGCGATCTCTAAAAGAAAGCCAATAGTTTACGTAGGGTTCCCTGTGAGAATGAAACAAGCTTCTTTTGAGAGAAACTTGAGTGGCTAAGAAGGTATAGTGCATGCGTCACTGGGTCCATGACGACTTTTAATCTTCAATACCAGCGTCACTAAGTGACAACCAGTAGCATATGAATTGAACCCAGTGTCTGCCCTAAGTTGAATAATTTGGAGGGCTATTTCTTTTCACCCTTTTCTTTGCATTTCTTTTTAATTCTTCAACTCCTTCTTTCTCCGATTCTCATTTTCTCCTTTTTATAATCGTACCTAAGGACTTCTAAGTACTAACTATTTTTTATGTCCTTGGGTAGATCCCTCCAGCTCTGGCGGATCATAGGACGGTTATTCCTAACCTTAGTCACCTTATCACTCCATGACTAACCTATGTTGCCATAAAACCAATTTTCAAGAAAATCTCTCAAAGGGTTTGTAAATGAAAAACATGTTTGAACCACTGTGAGAGTTTTATCTTTTAACAGAAATACTCTCCCTCCACATGTGCTTTAGATTTTTGACGGAAATCTGCACTGTATGGGAAGAGAGCGCACTTTTGAATTGATCAACTCAAGATAGACACTCCCCCGCGAGACACGGTTACGTTGCATAGTTAAAGAGTTACATTGTCAACTTTTAGGTGACAACTAGCTCTAATAACTACCTTGAAGGTGTAGACAAGCCTCGAAAGGTTGTCATACCCGTCAGAGTTCATGTCTACCAAGAGTTTCTCGAATGGTACTTTCTACTCGGACAAGTCCTTTGCGAGACACGTTTACATTACTAGAGAACTAGCTTGAAATTATTACCCGTCCCGGACAAGTCTTTTCGATTTACTAACAGTTTAGTACTATCAATTCGTTGGTTAAGTCTATTACACAAAGATTCATTTGCATTTACACAACATATTTCTTATCACATAATTTTCTCCCCCTCAAAAATGGCATATAAAATGTTATTTTTGAAAAGTTGAGAATAAATATGACCATTTCGAGTGTTGCGGGAAGATGACCACTATGAACAATTTGTGAACAAAGTTTTAATTCAAATACTCCCCCTCAACAATTGATATAAACGGTTGAGGTTTTGAAAATCATACGGGGAAGTACTTGTCATTTTGAGCAAAACCTTGAAAAATGAAAGGTTTGATGGGTTTTACTCAAAAGTAAGAAGCTTTCGCTCCTTTTGTAAGGATTGTGGCACTGAAACGTACCACAGGGTCCTTTCTTGACAAGAACGGGTTGTAAACTGTTATATGTGCACAAGCCATTCACATAAATAATCACACATCCAAATTTATAATGAAAGAAGCAGTTCAAGGGGTACCAGGAAGTCCAGTGATGTTGCCAGGAGTGCGAACAGGGCGTTGATAGCCGGTGATGTTAATCCTGGGTCGACCACCAACAAAGCTTTCCAATGTTCTGAACTGATCCCTTCTATACAACCTTTCATCAATCATTTTGATGATCCTCCTCACATCCCTTCAATCCTGAGAATTCCATCGCTTAGGAGACCCAATCTTTTGACGTATGTCCTTCAACCTATAAGCCAATCCGTCCCTAACCATCTTCACAAGTTTAAAGTGTGATCCCCAAACTTGTGAAGATCACTACACGCCATTAAGCAATTTCGTTGAAGTTCACTATGGTAAACGACGCCGAATGGTTTGCTGATGAGTGTATATTGTGAGAGCTGGTTGATGTCGGGAAGATCAAGCTGAGGTGGAGTGAAGTTAACACGGGTTTGATATGATTCAACAGCCAGCTGGAGATCTTCTACACGTTCTTTGATGACTATGCGTCTGATGAATATGAGCACTGACTTGATGAATTCACGTTGTACTTCAGTTGAAAATTGCCTCATGCGACCCTGTACTTTGGCAAGGTACATGTCTTCAATGTCGTTGATAGACAAATTCTCAAAGTCAGCTTCAGAGAATGCATAATCCCGTTCATCTTGCCTTTTGACCACAATCTTCTTGAGAAAAGTGTAGTCCCATTTGGTCGAAAGATCAACGTGTTTGATGGCAACGATATCCTTAGTACTGAACACTGCATGTTGAGACTTCTGAACCTGGCAGCTTCTGTAGTAGATTCTTCGGCGTTCCGGCCAATGATGAATCCCGTACATTGCATCTCAGTCGTATGCTTCCACTTTGTTGGAGAACAAGTGATTAGCTCTTTCCTCGATAGCTATGCAGTTTGAGTATATTGCTGCGGGGAATGGAAGTGTCAAAGATGTAGCGTATTTCCTTGAGCCATCGCCACCGTGTAGAAGAAATTCCAAGTCTTTGTTGAAGAAATATCTTAATGGAATCCTAGGTTCATCTGGTTGGCCAATTGTTGGTAGAGGTCTTGACCAGTCGGTGTAGTATGGAGGGTTGTCCCGTTTGGTGAAGTCGATGTTTGCTTCTGGGTTGAGCCAATCCATGTTGTTAGACATAGCTCTAGCAATGTTTTCAAGGTGATATTCGACCTCGATGGCACTTTCTGAGCTATCTTTCCACAGTTGAAAAGCTTCATTCTTGATTCGCCTCAACTCGGATTTCGTCATCTTCTTCACATGGAACTTTTCTTGCATAATCTTAGCATGCTCCAATGTATTACCGTCTACCAGATCTTGACCTTCAGCAGGGTAGGGAGTTGAGTTAACAAGTGTAGAGAACCAATAAAATTCCTCTGTTTTATCGTCATCTAGCCATGATACGACGTCAGCCTTGAGCGCCTTCTTCTTCTGTTTCTTAGGCCTAGATGAGGATTCTGGTTTCTGAACTTGTTTGGGAGAGGTGGGTTATTGTAGGGGCTCACGGACTTCCTCATCGTCACCACCCGTATACTCAAAGTGATCACCGGTTTTCTGAGTCTCGGGTGGTAATTCAGAAGAATCCTGAGGTTTATCAGTAGAAGAGGGAGGAGAAGATCTTTGTTGAGTAGGAGTCCATTGTGGTGGAGGTTGCATCGAGTACTGAATAGAGGATGATTCATCAGACTTCTTTGTGCGTTTGGGCTCTTTATCCTTATCCTGATCTTTGTCTTCATCATCTCTTGAACGTTTGGGCCTAACAGCTTCTTCTCGGAATGAGGACCTGAGTTGGTATTCCAGTAGAGCTTCAAACAGTAGAGCTTCGTGTGAGGCAAACATTGCAGAGCGTTTCGACATTTGCGCTACTAGCCGGTTCACCAATTCATCATCTGAGAAGATTGTAGATTCAACTGGATTGATGCTTAAATTCATCGGAGTTGATTTCATGGCTTGTTTGGCTAGATGCAAGAGATTTGGATACAGTTGTCTGGTATACATCTCCTTTGTCAGTTTTGGAACGACCTCCATAAGGAACTGGTGAGAGTATCCTTTGATCATTTCATCCATTTTCCCTTGAAGATCATCTTTCATGAGCTTCTGGACATACTCCCTTTCATCTTGCATCTTGTTGAGATCATCATGAATATACTGTATCTGATCAGCATAGAATTCATCTTCCTGTAGAGGATGTCTTTCTTTCTGACTTGTTTGACAGCATTCCCAATTCTTTTATGAGCATGAGATATCCAAGATCGAGTAGGCTTCTTCACTGATTTGGATGTTGATTTGGTTGATCTTTTAGATGGTGGTGGTGAAGAATGAGATGATGAATCTGATGATGAGGAGACATGAGGAGGCTCGGGGTCCTTAGGGGGTTCAGAAGTTTCCTCCTTAGACATAGCCCTGTCATCAGTCTTTGTTTCATCAGCAGGTATTTCCTCAGTCTTTTCTTTTGTTGGTTCCTCAATCTCATATTCAATAGAATCCTCCAAAAGTTGTTGTTGTTGCAGAAGAGTGGTGGCACCAGCTCCCTTATCGGGTCGATTAACCGTATCAGGAGATGGTTTAGAGTGGGCAGCACCACTTGAACCTCCAGGGCCACCCATTTGATCCTTTGCAAATTCCTTTGCAACATGTTGGAGTCTAATGATTTTGAACTTCTTCCTGTATGAAGTATCCAGTTGCTCTTCTTCATCATCTGAGCTTTCTTCATAAGGCACAAGTACATGAGTCTTCCCTTTTCCATGTTCAGCTGGAGGACTATGAGGTTTTGCTACCGTTGTGGTTTCATCTTCAGCAGTTTCAGAGTGAAAAATCTCTTATGCTGATGCAGTACCTTCCGAGTCCTCGTCAATTAGCTTTCTCTGCGGTTCAGGTGTAGGAATAGGAACAGCTTCCTGAGAGGGAACTTTCTTCTTTGGAGCAGGTTTCCTCTTTGGGACATTCCTTTGACTCTCTGTGCTTACTGCACTTCCAGCACTTCCTCTTCTGGTTCTCCGAGTAGGTGTTCCAGAAGGTTTTTCATCGAGATGACCAACTTTGCCTTCTCTTACTGCTACCCGATACCTTTTGTACGTTTCAAGCTTCTTGATTTCGTCAGTCAGTAGGTGATCAGGTAACACAGCACCCTGTTTCTTTGTAGACGATTCCTTGATTCTGACTGATAGGGTAGGCTCAGTCAACATATCGTGATTGTCTGGGTCATTGAGCCTTTGTGGAATATCGGGATGAAGTCCAAGTGCTCTCTGGATCGACAATTTTGTGTATCTGACATAGGGAATCTTTGAGCCAAGTTTCTTGTGAAATGACATCATGTCTTCCCATAACAGTGCTTCAATTTCGATGTACTTTTTGTTGATTAATGGCCAGTAGATTTGTAGTTCCATGAGCTTGGGATGCTCATAGCCAATGTCACGACCAGAGACTAATTTGGTGATGATGATGTAGAGGGTTCTCCACGGTTGAGGAATGTTCTTAAGCTCCACATGAGAATGCTTAGAGATAACTCCTGAAGCTTCATCATAGCCAATATCAATTAGGAATTGAAGAACTGTCTCCTCAGTAGGTGTGGCAAAGAAGTCGGTTGGCTCGATTTCAGGAATGAGAAGAGCAGCCCGTAAGTCTGCATGAGTGATGGTGACTTGTTTGTGATTGAGAGTTACAGTCACTGCACTTTGACCCTTGATCCTTTGCATTGAATTCCAGAATTGTTGCATGTAGATCTCCGGTACTGTAGCAGAGTGTGAGAGGATGTTCTGGTACGGATGATTCTTTAGAATATCCACAGCAATGAGACAAGAAGATTCTGAGCATGTGAGGGTTTCAAAGTCAACCCTAAGGTTGTTCTTTCCAATCTTTCTAGGATAGCCTTTAGGGAAGATGTCAGCAATTGTGAGAACTTCTGGTGCATCCACATTCATTTGAGCAGCCATGTCGTGATCTGAAATAATATTAGCCAAAAGAACCAACATATCGAAAGACATAATGTTAGTCAACAGAAGGTTTTTATTGTCTGATTATTGAATATATAGTGTCAGAGATTGTTACGAGTCCACAGTCACTTGTTTGTTCAATAGTCTAATGTCGTCGTGATAAGTTTCGTGAGTTAGTTAACTTTAAGTTTTAAAGTTTATGTTATCACTTATTTAACACAACATTTTAAACGATTAAGTTTATTAGTGACATTATTGGTTTCGTGACGTTATGATTCATTGATTTACAAGTTTGTACACGTAACAATTCATAATGAAGGTCAATCATGGCTTAGGCGTAGATTTGGCAAAGTTACGCGTAAACAGGAGTGATATACGCGTAGACGAAAGCTTATGCGTAGGATCCTAACTTACGCGTAAGAAATGTTACGCATAGGAAAAGGGGACCTTATGCGTAGAGCTTACGCGTAGGCGTATAAAGACCTTACGCGTAAGGCTTACTCGTAAGAGTAGACCTTATGCGTAGAGATCACTGTTTACGCATATCCTTCACAGGATACGCGTAGTCCCATTGTATAACCTTACGCGTAATAGTTACGCGTAGGATTTCTCTTACGCATAACTGTCTACGCGTAAGGTGATCCTTATGCGTAGAGTAACAAAGACCTTGATTCTGAGGTTTATGCGTAGCAAGCCTGAAATAAGATCATAATATCATCAATCTTAACACATATATTCATTTTACAACAAATCATGGCATGAAAACATGTTAAACAGGTTATGCGTAGAAAGTCATACGCGTAAGTCAAAACCCTAATGTTTATGAATTACGCATAAGATTTCTAACCATATGATTTGCACCAAACGTTTTCTGGTAGGTCTTAGGTGTTGTGAAAGTCTATAACCCAAGTTTTAACATCTAATTCGTGGTGAATCAAAAATACCCAAACTCAAGAACATTAAACCCTAATTCCTAATTCTGACTTAATTAGTGTTTCTGGGTTGTTATAGGGCATGGATAACATTAATTCAACATGATATAATCATCACACAACAATCTATTTGACCAAAACCATTCACATTTTAAAATACCCAAATCGACTTAAGAACCCTAATTTTAAAAAACCATCAATTTGTGTTTCTGGGTGGATTTAGAGGATAAAATTAGTGTCATTGATGTTAAATACATGTTTTGACACAATCCTTTTAACCACAAACACCCATTCTTGATTATGAGTTCATACGCTTATGCGTAGAACACAAAAACAATCATAGACAAAAATTTGACCGTTGGATTCGTGTAAAAATCAAAACCTATGTTTGTAAACATGTTAAGATCATGAAACAACTTACAAATTGATGATCTGAAACACAAATTTGAAGAACGAATTTCGTGCGTAGGATTGGTTAGGTTTATGAGTAATAAATGTGATGAATATGTTAGGTGGAGTGTTTTTATTAAAAATAACTTTAATATTTTGACAGTTTTGGTCCCTCCATCTTTTCCTTTTTCATACAAAACCATTTAACTTCCATTTTGGTTACCAAACAAAGATTTTTAAGAAAGAAACTTGACGACACTCCCCCTCAATTTAGGTAAATAATGAAAGGTTATAAATTTTAGTCCGAGGAGTGTCATTGAACCAGAAAAAATTACCACCATTGATAAAAGAAACAACCGGGGTATGATAACATGCAAGTACACAGATGTTTTGAAACAGTTAAGTGATTATTTTCTCCCCCTCAACACTTGATTGTAAAAATACTGAATTTTGAAAGATTAAAGTGTTGACGAAAGAAATGTACTTGCCATGTTGAAAGAAAAATTAGATTAGAAGAATATTTTTGTTGTTTTATCAGGTTTTATATTTTTGTATTTTGTTTTTGAAAAATTATTTACAAAAGATATTTTGGTGTTTGACAGGTTTTTAAGACTGTTTTAGGAGGTCATCCAATTCCTCTTGAGTCAAACACCTCATACCAATCCGGTGGACCAACTCATTAAACCTAGCGGGAGGCAAGGCTTTGGTGAGAAGATCTGCCAATTGGTATTCTGTACCCACGAAGTATAATTCAACTGTACCCTGTTCCACGTGGTCCTTGATGAAATGATAGCGTAGATCGATGTGCTTTGATTTCGAGTGCTGAACTGAGTTGCACGAGATCGCAATGGCACTCCGATTGTCGCAGTACATCGGGATTCTGTCAAATACGTAACCAAAGTCTTTGAGTTGTGTTCTCATCCAGATGACTTGAGCACAACACGTGGACATGGCTACATATTCTTCTTCGGTTGATGACAGCGATGTACAATCCTGCTTCTTTGATTGCCAAGACACCAGTTTATCACCAAGAAATTGTAGTGCTCCTGAAGTGCTTTTTCGTGAATCTAAGCATCCTGGGTGGTCAGCGTCTGAAAAAGCGATTAGTTCAAAACCAGAATCCTTCGGATACCAGATCCCCAAGTTAATAGTTCCCTTGATGTATCGGAGGATTCTTTTAGCCTCAGAGAGGTGGGTTTCAGTTGGTCGCGACTGATAACGGGGGCATAGATAAATGGAAAATACAATATCAGGTCTGCTAGCTGTTAGATACATCAGAGACCCAATAATACTTCGGTATTTGGTAGGGTCAACTAATTTCCCATGTAAATCAGCATCTAGCTTCTTGGTATGAGTCATTGGTGTGGCATAAGTGTCACAGGTTTTCATTCCAAATTTGTTTAACAATTCAAGGGCATATTTGGACTGACTCAAGAAAATATCACGGGGTGATTGATGAACTTGTAATCCTAGAAAGAACGTAAGTTCACCCATCATGGACATTTCAAAAATTTTCTTCATTAGTTTTGCAAAAGCGATTGAAAACTTTTTATGTGTAGACCCAAAAATGATGTCATCCACGTAAATTTGAACAATTAAGATATGTGCCCCGTGATATTGTATAAAAAGAGTTGGGTCAACCGAACCTTTGGTGAAATTATTAGCAATGAGGAAAGATGATAGCTTATCGTACCATGCCCGAGGAGCTTGTTTGAGACCATAAAGAGCTTTGTTCAGTTGGTAGACATGGTTCGGGAACTCTGGATCAACGAATCCTTCTGGTTGGCTGACATAAACCATTTCTTTCAGTTGTCCGTTGAGAAACGCAGTTTTGACATCCATCTGAAAGACCGTCATATTCATATGAGCCGCGAACGCGAGAAATATCCGAACAGCCTCAAGACGAGCAACCGGAGCAAAAGATTCTTCAAAGTCTATTCCCTCTTCCTGACGATAACCCTTAGCAACTAGACGTGACTTGTTTCGGATGACGTTCCCTTTCAGCATCCAATTTGTTTTTCCAAATCCATTTGAGACCAATGACGTAGACCCATGTTGGTCTTTCGACCAGTTCCCATACGTCAAGACGTTTGAATTGGTTGAGTTCTTCTTGCATGGATTCAATCCAATTGTCTTTTGTCATTGCGTCTTTAATGTTTTTATGCTCAGATTGGCAGACAGTGAGTGCATAAATGCAATGTTCACCATCTGTGTGAAGACGTTGTCTCGTAACGACTGGTTGATTCGGGTTGCCAATAATATTTGCCATAGGATGGTCTTTTGTCCATCGATGTGTAGAGGGTTGATGTTGGTATACATTGTGTAGATTCTGAGGATTCAAATGGTTTGTTGAAGATTCTGCGACATCTGGTGCAGCAGACTCATTAGCAAACGGGTTAAAGAACGCATTTGGATCAAAATCTGCAGGTGGGGGTACTTGATTCAGAATATCATTAGCTGGTTCATCATTGTTGGAAGCGGTTTGTTCAACTGTTGTGGTGGAGTCAACTGGTGGTGCTTCTTCAACAGTAGTTGTTGTAGCAGGTGTATCAGGTATAATAGTATTATCAGGTTGAGCAGCGGAAATAGCGGATACACCTGGAGCACGTTCATCAATATCGTCACTGAACAGCGGAGCAAATAACCTTTCCATTTGTTGACGAGTGAGCTGGGGGCTTTGTTCAGCTGATGATGGGGGTTGAGGGAAGTTTAAGCGGTTGTGACCGGGTTCCAAGCTGTTATACTCAGAAGCCATTTTCGTTAGTTCATCAAAATGAGCATGAATCGTTTCCATTACCTGTTTTGTACGACGATTCCAGATCCGGTAACCTTTAGAATTCTCACAATATCCAATAAAGACTTCAATGTCATCTTTGGCTTTGAGCTTTCCAAAATCATCACGATCATTATTCAGATAGCAAAGGGATCCAAATACATGAAAGTGTTTGAGATTCGTTTTATGGTTGTGGACAAGCTCGAAAGGTGTTTTGTAGTGGCGTTTTGTGATCATAGAACGGTTTTGAGTACAGCATGCAGTAGATACAGCTTCTGCCCATAAGTAATCTGGAAGTTTAGCATTGATTAACATTGTTCTTGCAGCTTCCACTAACGTTCGGTTTCGTCTTTCAACAACTCCGTTTTGTTCTGGTGTACGTGCAATAGATGTTTGATGCTGAATTCCCACTTTCTCATAAAATTCACGAACGGTTTGGTTAACAAATTCAGTTCCTTTGTCTGTTCTTATTTGTCTAACGGTGTTTCGGAGCTGAACCTGTATTTTCGTGAGAAAGGTGATGATCATTTGTGGAGCTTGGTCTTTGCTTCGAAGAAAGTAGACCCAAGTCCATCGTGAGTAGTCATCAACAATTACTAAGATGTAGCGTTTGCCATTGATCGTTTGCACGTGCATCGGGCCACATAAATCCATGTGAAGAAGATGAAGCACATGCTGAGAGCTGTGTTCCACCTTTGAAGGAAAATGAGCACGAGTGCTTTTCCCTTGTTCACAGGCTGAGCAAAGGTGATCTTTTGAATACCGGAATCGTGGGAGACCTTCAACTAGTTTGTGTCGAGCAAGGTTGGTGATGGTTTGAAAGTTTAGATGTGAGAGACGACGGTGCCATAGCCAGGATTTTGTTGATGTTGCCTTTGAAAGTAAGCAGATGGGAGATGAAGCAACCATGTCTTGCATAGAGATAGTATAGAGACTAGAATTACGCGAACCAGACATAAGGTCGTTTCCTTGTAGATTACGAATGAAACAAGTTTTGTCCCAGAAAGCAACCTCCAAATCTCCATCACAAAATTGGCCTACTGAAAACAGATTGTGACCGAGGCCTTCCACATAGTAAACCCTGCTAATTTCGATGTTCCCATTGATATAGTCTCCGTAGCCCATGATAGCTGCGAAGTGATCATTCCCGAATCTGACAGTGCCAATGAACTTTGCAATAAAGTTTGATAACAGTTTAAGGTTGCCTGTCATGTGTCGGGAACATCCGCTATCAACAATCCAGAGAATGATCTGTATCACCTGCTTTACACACAGACGACACAGATGGAATAGAAGTAGATGTGGAACTCGAAATGTTAGAGGGTTCCGGAGCAGTGATAGTAGACATACACACATCAATAACTTTAGGCATCCATTTAAATCCTAGTGTGTTATATATCCATTTCTGCCATCTATAACTACTGTTTGCTTTAGTCTTTGTGAATGCACTAGGTGGTACTACATTCTTAGGAGGTGAGACTGGAGCTACAGGGACAGCAATGTTTGCCTTAGAATCTAAAGAAGGCGGTCTACCAAGCACAGACTTAGAATGATTATTGGGCCTAGAGGTATTCCGATTCTTGGGATTCCGTAAACGAGATATTATAGCTTTAGCAACACATTTGTCATGACAATCAGAATTCATACTTTTACGACAAATAACACAAGGTGCATCAGACTGAATATCAAAAGTACTTAAAGGTTTAGCATTCGTTACATCACTATTTCTATTACATTTGCCAGACGCAATATCTATAGTGGAAGCAACGTGAGTCTTATTCATAGTCCTAGGGTGTTCTTCTACTTTAGCATTCCTTATTGATCTTTTCTTAGGTCGCAACTTCCTATTCTTCGATTGAGTGCTCCTAGGCTGTGAAGTGCGGACGTTTGGAAAAGACGCAACTATTCCTGTTTCAGTAGAAGGAAGCACGTTAGCAACTTGTGATTTGGCAGTAGGTATTCTAGGTTCACGATTACTAAGTGTTACTGGTGCTAATCTCTTAATGATGGTAGGCGGAAGTAGTTCATACTTTCCTAAGATTTCTCTTAACTTAGAGATAGTGTGAATCAAATCTTGATTTTCAGAACGAATATTACCAGCAAAATTCATGACTTCTCTAGTGTGAGCAAGATAGTGATCAAGTTCGTTTGATGCTTCATGACGAGTCTTGTTGAGTAAATCAAATATGACACCATATTCCTGTTTAACTTTTACAAGTTCTTGTTCATATTTTGAGATTTGACTTTTCAAAGACACGTTTTGATCATCCAGTTGCTCAAGTTTAGGATCAGAAGATTTTGCACGCAACTGAGCGATTTTCTTTTGAAAACCAAGTTGTTGATTGTGAATATCTTTTTCACACCAATTAAGACGACGTTTTACATTGTAAAGTTCGTTAAGTAATCGTTCATTTTCAGCTTTTAAAAACTCGATCTGAAGCACATTATCAGTATTCTCAACAGTTACCACAGAGTCAACATTATCAGCAGAGATATAATCAGATGCATGTGGCAAAGAATAGAATAACACAACATTATGGATATCAGCACAGATAACATCTTTCAAGAGTCGATCAACATCTTTTCTCAACATTTTCTTTTTTCGTTTAGTATTAGAAATAGATGTTTCTGTTTCCTCGAAAACGACCTTCATTACTCCAAGTTCCTTATGAAAGTCCCGTTCCCAAGACAATGCACAAATTTTCAAATTCTTAACATTTGGTAAAAGATTTTTCTGAAAAATGTCTCTTTGTTCTCGCGCCAGAGGCGATTGAAAATGTTGAACTTTGATTTCAGAATGATATTCTATCTCATGTTGTAAAGTTTTGAGGTCAGCCATGAAAATGTCAAAATATCTGAGAATTTTGCGATTTTCAGGTTTTGAGTTTACTTCACTGATGGAAGGTAAAGGACCATAAATTTGTGCATAATCTGGTTGGGGATTAACATTAGAAGACTCAGGTGTTTTGATGATAACCCTTGGTGTGTTAGAAGAATCCGTTGGTGTGACAAAAGTGACCGGTTTTGAATAATTAAAAGGTTTGTTGTAAACAACAGTTTTTAATTTTGATCGACTCTCGTCTTCTGCATCTAATTCCTCTTGACGATGATATTCAACAACACTCATAACAGAATTATCAATTTTATATTCTGCACTGGAAACTTCAGGATTTGGTTTGAATGCTTTGGTCGAAAGCTTAGGTTTGTAATCTGCAAGATTTGGTCCATATCCTTTTGGATCGGGTTTTAAGGTAAACTTTTCAATAGCAGTTACCGACTCACCATGTTTGTAAAGAACAGTTTTAAACTCTTTAAGTTTGCGTTGCAAGCCGATAATTTCTTCAAGATGATTATCTATTCGGTTCATGGAATGCTTTTTGTATGCAGAGAACTGTTTTTGACAAGTTAACAACTCAGCCTTAGCTTTTTGATTTTCCAATGTGAGAGCGTTAATTTGCTTTTTATGTTCATGTTTCAGTTGTTCTATCTCAGACAATAAAGCATTCTTCGAAGCGGCTAGATCACGCATCTGTCTCTCTAAATATTTTTCGTTTTGATGAGATTTAGTAAAGGCTGCTTCAAAACCTTTTTCACGTTTTTCTTGAGTTTTGAAAAAGTTGAGTTACTTTTGTAAACATTTAAAATCCTTGGTTAACAGTGCATTTTTACTTTTTAAGTCCTTATTTAATGCACAACATGTTTCAATTTGGGATTGCTGGTCTTTAAGTAAAAGAGCAAGATCTAGATGAGGCAAAAGTTCGGCTTGTTCAACAGAAGTCACAACATGATCATTATTTAGATCCTCAAGTATAACCACGGAGTCAATTTGATTATCAAAGGAAACCTTAAGGTCATCTTGATCGTCAAATGTAACTACATGGTCTATTTGAAAATCGTCGGAATGAGATGTAAAGGACTCATTTTGAACATTCTGAGCGTTGCCGGATTCAGATGTTGGCGGAGATATTAGATCAGAGATAAATATGGTTTGTTCGGGTACCTGAGACAAGCCATCAGTGTCATACACTGTGCCTGTGTCACTCATGTGTAACTCATGCATATTAGCCATCAACATAACAGCTGCATTGGCCTGCAAGTCCTCCATATCATCATCTGAGTCTGCATTTGCCATAAAAATCTGTTCTTTGTCTGTAAGAGATCCACCAGCTTCATCCTTAAGAGCCAAAAGAAGAGCCTCTTTGAAATAAGCACTACCCCTAGTCCTCGGCTTTGGGCATGCATTAGGCAGGTGTCTCTTCTCATTGCAGTTGTAGCATCGAAGACCATTCAACCCATTCTGAACATTTCCTTGTTCCACCATTGGATCTCTGTTGTTATTCCGACCCACATCATTAAACCCTTGACCACCGCCCATCTGACGACCATAACCACGATTCTGAACTTCAACTCGTCCATTGTTTACAACAGCCTGATTTCGTGTGTTAGATGAGGAACGAATACGATTGTTGGATTTGTTGGTATAACGGCCAAAAGCATTAGCAATCATAACAAATCCTTGTTGCAATGCTTCGAACGGATCGATGTCCTCATTAGCTTCACTGACAATTGGTTGAGCATTGTTGTTGTTGTATGGAACCAGTTGATTTTGTTGAGATTGTTGTTGTGAATGATCTTTTTGTGTGACAGAGGCAGTTGGTTGAGTTGCTTGTTGAGGAGGATAACTTTGTTGAGCATATAAGGCAAGTTGTTGATTTTCCGGATGTGTAGGTGGAGCAATTTGAGCACGGAGAATCCTTTCCCGATCAACTTCCTTTTCATGAGGCTTCAAGTAATCGTACAACAATCCATATGTAGAATGATGCATATTCTTCGGTTGACGGAGAAAAATGACATACTTCTCCCATTCAGGACCATGACTACTCAGGAACTTAGTATTCACTGCAATTCTTGGCATGATGATGTTGTGTTTATCCAAATCATTGATGATGTCTGAAAATCGATGATGATAAGACTCTAGTGTCTCTCCAGGTTCAATCATGAAGTGTTCATAAGCCAAGTAAATTTTGGATTCCAAATCCTCCTGATTGAGTACAGATCCTTCCATAAGAAGATGAATATGTTCCCACATTTCCTTTGCAGTCTTTTGAGCATCAACACTTCGAAGAATTGGGTTAGGTAATCCTAAAAGGATATATTGCATTGCAAGCTCATCAGCTTCATAGTGTAGAAGTTCTGTTTGATTTAAATATGCAACAGTAGCAATGTTTGTTTGTTCATCTCTTGGTGGATTTGCATTAGGATCTCCGGGTACAATGACAGTAGGCATCTCAAATGGACCTTCCAAGATAACCTTCTTTAAGAACTTTCCATGTGGCTTCTTCAGATCACAAAACCTAAAGAACCTTATCACCTATTGATCGTAGTTTCCTGGAGTGAGCATTGGAGGTCTATCAAGTGATCCAGCCTCATGAATTGATTGTTGGCTGCTTAAAGCTTCACACATATTTGCAAACCAAGTGGGTTCCTTCATAGTGTTCCTTGATGGATGTTGATTGAAGTCATTTGTGTAGGGTTGAACTTGAAGACTTGGCGGTTTTTGAACCATTTGTGGTGGAGGAATTGCTCCAAGTTGTGGAGTATGTTGTTGATTAAATTGTTGTTGATAAATTGCTTGTTGTTGATTCCATTGTTGATGTTGTGGACTTAGTTGTTGTTGTCGTTGAGAATAAGTGTAAGGGAAATAGTTAGAGTATGGTGGTTGTGACATGTTGAAAACTTGTGTTGGTAAAAATGGATCTTTGTAGTCGAATGAACCTTTGTTGATGAAGTGTCCTTAGGCGTAGAAATCACAAGAAACCAAGTAGAATTTATGCGTAAAAACACCAAAGTTACGCGTAACAATCAAGAGTTACGCGTAGATTTAGCTTACGCGTAAGTAGGGAAAAGACACTAAAGTTATGCGTAGACACAAAGTTAGGCGTAGAAACTTAGGCGTAGGATTAACTTATGCGTAAGACTAGGCTTATGCGTAAGATAAATCTTATGTGTAGGATTTTCTACGCGTAAGCTTTATGCTTATGCGTAATTTTAGGGTTTTGCCCAAATGATCTTTTACACTATCACAGTGCAAAAGATATCCAAAGTCGACGTATTCTCAGGCTTATCCAAGCAAGAAAACACGGAGTAAACCACGAGAACGAAGATCAAGCCACGGATAAAGTTACGCGTAAGATTAGGGTTTTGATATGCGTAATCTTACTCGTAAAAATGATTATGCCCAAAGATGTTTCTAAACCAGATTTTTGTGATGAGATAGCTTCAATATCACCAAAATAACACAAAAGTGTGAAACTTGATGAACCAAAACTCCTAAAACAGTTACGCGTAGGTTTACACCCTCGTTTAAAAACAAGCTTAAAAACTTAGATCCACGCGTAAAGGTTGAAACTTTTTGCCAAAAACAAGTATTTTAACACCTTAAAACGTTGAAAGTGCAACAATCTTGGATTAAAAAGTGTAAAAAATCAGTTTTTGAGCGAACCAAAGTATCAACGTCGAGACGTATGTTCTACGCGTAGGACCACAACCCACTTCAAGAAACAATACGTTCACCCAACTAGTAGGCGATTGATACCACTGTTAGGTCACTAGATTTACAACACAAGCTTACTAGAAAGAGATAAAGGCGATTGAATAAGTAAACCAAACACACACACACGTTAAGCTAATACCGGTTATGCGTAGAGAGTGAGTGAAAGGAATAAATTGAACAACCAACCCTCAAGTGAGGGTTATTACATAGTATTTATAGGCAAGGAGCTAGGGCAACACTCCTACTCCTTCCCTTTTCCTTATTGGACATGGGCCTAAGCTTATGGGCCTTCTACATAAGCTTGACCTTAAACAAACATAAAGGCCATAATAAACTACCTATTACATATGAGTAACTAACACTTGATTTAAGGTTTAGGAGTGATTACAACATCTTGAAGTCAAGCAAGCTCAAGTCCATGAGTTGCCATACTTCGTAATCATCAATACTACTTAGGTTCTTTTGTTGATAGTTCTTTCTTCCTCCATAGAAGTGTTGTGTCAAAGGCATTAGTGAAGGATTCCGAAAGAGTCAAGACTAAAGCATTAGTGAAAGGTGCTTAACGTCCGTGTCAAAGGCATTAGTGAAGGATGCCGAAAGAATCAAGACGAAAACATTAGTGAAAGGTGTCAAACATCCGTGTCAAGGGCATTAGTGAAGAGTGCCTAGAATTCAAGTCAAGTGGCATTAATGAAAGATGACAAGGGCGTATAATCGATGAGGTGCATCGATGTACAAATAGAGATAGGGTGTATACAAGGATATTGATATCCTTGATGATGTTGTAATAAGGAGTGGGTCTCCTTTGGGATAGGTGTTGTGTAGTGTTGGGTAGTAGTTCCTCCATTGTAATGGAACTCGGTATTTAGCCTAGTACCGGATAAAGGGTAGGCGATGTTGTGATAGGTGTGGTTCTACCTTGTGTAAGAACCCGGTGGTTAGCCTAGTACCGGAAAAAGAGTAGGCGACGTTGTGAAGGCTTCTCCGCCATAAGGAGTTGGTGTCGTGTAGTGTTTACGAACTCTCGAGTAGGTGACTCGGGGAGTGGAGTAGGGCAAGGAAGGTGTCCTTGTAGCCGAACCACTATAAATACTCGTGTCGTAGTTATGTGCTTTTTACTCTTTATTTTTCATTACACATTTATATATCTATCTATCAACGTCCAACATACACATCTAAATAGATTGACATAAGTCGATCTAAATATTTTAAAACAAAGTTTTTATTGGTAAAACTAGTCAACCCCCCTTCTAGTTTTCCACAGATATGACTCGACTTAGCAACTTATGCAAGTAACTAGATAATTGAACTAAGGGTTTAGTATGATAACAATAATGCACTAAAAGTGAGTGCATACAAGGTAGGCTAAGGTGTTAGGAATTAGAAATTCCCGGTATTAAAGTGTCGGTCACCTCAAGTATATGTAATCGTTAGAAAGCTCGTAGTCGTAGTTCTTTTAAGTTAAGTAGTAATTTAGTTAAGTAACACCGTGGAGGACGGACGGGTCTTTACCCACTGTATGCCTGATCCACGGCCCAAAGTGTGGCGGGTTATGTAAGACTATAAATACTCTCTACCTTCCAAGGTAGAGAGTTGGAGCTCATAATAATATCTTTCACTTTCTCTCACTAAGTTCCCTAAACCTCTAACTTTCTCTCTCTAGAATTCCATCTATATGCTACTTTGTGTTATGGTTTGATGTGTATGTGAAAAGTTATATCTTACAATTGGTATCAGAGCCAGGTTAGATCATATCTTGCACATCTTTGGATTTATAGTGGTTTTTAGGTGGTTTTTGAGTTTGAAAAAGTTTAGTGGTTTTTGCATCGTTTGGTTGATCTCTTGTGTTAAAGTTTGAATTTTGTTGGTACTTTTATGTTTAGAATCATCTAAAGTGTTTAGGTTTTCATTTGGTAAGCTTGAATCATCTTGGTTGGGTTGTTTTTGGATTGAAAAGTGAAGTTTATTTGGTTTTTCAAGCTAGCGACTTAGCTCTCGAAATAGTTTCTTGGTAGCGACTTGCTTCACAGTTTTGTAGCGTCTTACAGTGTTAAAGCTAGCGAGTTAGATCTAGCGAGTTAAAGGACAAGTAGTGGAATCTCCACTACGGGTAGCGACTTGTGGTAGCGACTTGGTCAGTAGCGAGTTGCTCTTTAGCGACTTGTGTTTCTAGCGACTTGTGTAGCGAATTGCTGCCAAAATTTGGTTAGCGACTTGGTCCGTAGCGAGTTACTACTTAGCGACTTGTTTTTCTGTTAGCGACTTGGGAGTCTAGCGACTTGGCTGTCTAGCGAATTAATTGGTAGCGACTTAGTGGATTAGTTTCTAGCGACTTAGAGCTTTATCATCTAGCGACTTGAGTGATTGTTTACGGTTTTCTCTTGATTTAGTAAAATCCCGTGAAAGAATCTATTTCCCGGTTTAATCATTGAGTTATAAAATCCCGTATAATCTGTTAACATGTCTACCAACGTCCCTACTGTCATCTCCACTATTGCCGAGGATGTTCAAGCAGCTGGCTCAGATACTCGTCCACCCATGCTTGACAGAACTGACTACGACTCTTGGGCTCAACGAATCAGATTGTATTGCCTTGGAAAGGAAAATGGTGTCAACATTCTCAAATCCATTGATGAAGGACCATATCGAGTTGAGACGACTAGAGACATACTTGATACTAATGAAGATGGTACTCCTATTTACGGAATGGACAGACCTAAGATGTATGATGAGCTTGATGATAAGGAGAAAAAGAGATTTGATGCAGATATCAGGGCTTCAAACATTGTTCTTCAAGGTCTTCCTAAAGACATCTACAAGCTGATCAATCATAACACTGAAGCAAAGGCAGTTTGGGATAATGTTAAAATGCTTCTCTCAGGTTCAGAACTAACTGTGGAAGACAGAGAATCCCAACTCTATGACGAATTTGAGCACTTCAAGATGAAACCAGATGAGAGTGTCTATGAGTACTATGTGAGATTTCATAAGTTAGTGAATGACATGAGGAACATCAGAATGACTATGCCTAACATTCAGCTCAACTCAAAGTTTGTGAACAACATGAATCCCGAATGGCACAAGTTTGTCACAGCTGTGAAGCTCACTAAAGGATTGAAGAATACAAACTATGAGCAACTCTATGCCTTCCTCCTTCAGAATGAGAGACATGCCATGTTTGAAAAATTGATTCTCAATCAGTTCAAAACCAACCAGGGAGAGACAAGCTCGTCTAATGACTCAACAGCATTCTACTCAAACATCGGAATCACAACCAAAGCATCACAAGTCATACCCTTGGGGAATGGTAATCACAAACTCATTCCTGATCCCATGTTCAAACAAGCTGATGCTGATGCACACGTGGGTAACATCATCAATCAACTAGCTCTTCTCATTAGTCAAAACATGAATTCTCTCCCACAAACCAACAACAACCTCAGAACTGCATCTAACCCACATAATCAAGCCACTGTTAAAGATGGAAGGATCGTGGTGCAACCAGTTCAGGAAAGACAGTATGATCAGGGAAGAGGTGGAGCTGGGAGAGGTTATGTTGGAAACCAGAATCGAGGTAGAAATGGTAACCAAGGTCAACCTAAGCCAATCAAATGCTATAACTGTGGTGGTGAAGGACACATTGCAAGGAACTGCACATCTCCAAAGCGTCCACAGAATGCTGATTACTTCAGAGATAAGATGTTGCTGGCACAAGCTCAGGACAATGGTGCTGCGTTGGATGAAGAGGAATTGTTGTTTCTTGCTGAGGGCAATGCCAAGACCTATGATGCAGATGTGGATGAGCAGCCTATTCAGGAGATAGGTCACAATCATCAGAACGCCTTTCAAGTCGCTGACTGTGATGCATACGACTCGGATGTAGATGATGGACCAACTGCACACACAATCTTTATGGCTAGCATCTCTCCAATGGTTTCTCCCAAGATCTCTTCTTCACCACAAGCTGGCCCATCCAAGGACAAACTCATCTCAGAGGTATTAAAGCTATACGATAATGCTGATGTGCAACAGATGCATGACTGAAACTATTGAATCAAATATTGAAAATATGGGTAATATCAATATTGTCCCATACGATCAATACGTGAAACAAAGTGAAAGTGAAGTTGTACCAAGTGATGCATCTTCTGCAGTCAACAATGACTATGTCTTTGATGAATACACTGCATGTGCTCCTGATGATTCCATAATTTCTGAACTAAATGCCTATAAAGAACGTGTTGCTATTTATGAACAACGCGCTAAATTTGAGTTGACCACTCGTGAGCAGGAAATGGATGACCAAGTGCGTACAGTAATTAGAAAAAGTAATTTTAGAGAAGAAGTATTGAAACAAGAATTAAATTCTTTGCAAGAAAAACTTTCTAAAACAGCTAAGCAAAAACAAGAACTTCAAGAAAATGTGAAAATGCTTAAGCAAGAATTTAATGCAAAAGAATCAAAGCTCTTGAGAGATTTTTCTAATCTGAAAACTTTGAAAAACAAACTTGAAAACAAGTTGTACATGCAAGGAAACACCATTCAGACTGCTCACATGATCACTAAGCATAGAGTTCTAAGCGATAAGCATAGTGTTCCCATTATAGATAAACCCAACCCTGAGTATGGAAAGATAGCAAAAGCAGCTCAAAGTGTTATCTATGATGGTAATGAGATTCTTAAACCTAGACAAAAACCTAGTTGCATTGAGTGCACTGAGGATGACAAGAAATTAGATGAAGTCACTAGGGAGAAGATGAATAAGAAACTAAATGATCCTAAGTGCAAAGAGAAGAAAGTAATTATCACTCCCCATGACTACAAGAAGGAAAACTGGATTTCCTTGAACAAGTTTAAGACTCAGACTTTGTTGACTCCCGAACAAGTCTTCTGGAAAATGGATTTAGATAAGCTGAAAGCTGAAAATATTGCAGTAACAAACCCTCCCCTTTGGATAATGCCTAGAGCAACTGTGTATCCTCCTAACACACCAATGCATCTTGTTCCTAGAACAATTGCCACTAAAAGAAAGACCTTAATTAGCCAATACGTTATTTTTCAACTATTTGTTGATTTTGAGAAAACTTGCAAGAAAAGAATCACACCCACTGGCATAACGGAAGGAGAAAGAGGTTTTGAACAAATGAAAGAATGTTATTTAACTGAGGTCATGCCTTTCTTTAAACTTCTAAAAGATCACTTTGAGAGTCTTAAAAAGGGGATAGAAACAGATATTAAGGGAATGGAAAAGGAATTTGATGCAATAATAGTTAAAATTAGTGACTATGAGCGTGCACTAAAATATAATGAGATTGAGAGGAAGAACCTGCATACATTGAATGAGAATCTTATTACTGAATGTATTGCTCAAGATGTCTTTTTCACTGCTTCAAATTGCTCTATTAATGCTTCCAAATTTCATGAACTATCTGTGGCCCTGAAAGTCTCCCATGATCGTGTCATTGAGCTTGAAAAAACCAATTCTAAACTAAATGAGAAAATTGAACTGGATGATCACGACAATTTGGTTAAACATTTTTCTAACCTAGAAGTTGAGTATTTTAATCTACAACTAAAATATCAACATCTCAAAGAAAATGTCAAAACTTCAAATATCAAGACATCTGCAGATGCTCCAGAGTTTGATGCAGTTTTTCAAATTAACAAACGAGATGAACATATTCAAGCTCAGTGTAACACGATCAGAAAGTTGAAAGCCCAAATCTCTCAATTAAAGGGTCAAACGAACAATATGACAGGCTCCCAAATGCCTCCTCCTTTAGATTCTCAGAATTCTCAAACGTTTCATCTTCAAAACCTAGTAAATGCTTTACAAAAGGAAAACGAAAGTTTCCTAGAAGAAAATGAAAAGGTTAAACGTCATTTCAATGAGTTATTTGAATCAATTAAAGTCACTCGTAACAAAAACAACGAACAAATAACTTCATTGCAAAAGGAAATTGAGAATCTGAAGAGTCAGGTAAAAAGGAAAATGCCAATGACCAATGGGGAGAATGTTGTATCAAAGGTTCACTCTTGTAAGAAATATGCTTTATCTGTGACATATGTCCCCCCTCATCTAAGGAACAACAAACTTGCCATTCAAACATATTTCCCATCCCTTAAGGATTGCTTAGAATGCCTGCGTGAGATTGTTGAAGAGGATAAGCTAGAGAAACCTCATGATAATGCAATTGGACATGCATGCTTATATGCCAAACGATCTCAAGAAATCTTAGAATGTTTGATCACAATATGCCCAAAGACATTAGGTGAGAGAGTTAACCCTTTGATTCCATGCTCAATGCCTAAGGCCAAACATGACATGCACTCGATTCCCAATGGCTTGAATGTGAGGAGTAGTGTACCATTGAGTAGCTCAGATTCTAGATCTGTCAATGCTAGGAAAGTGAACTCAAATGTGCCTTCTAGGAGTACTAGTCTCAGTACCTCTAGTGTTATGAAAGTGAACCTTAGCGCACCTGCTTGTAGTTCAGATCCCAGCACATCTAAACAGGTGATGCAAAGAGTAGTAAAACAAACTAATGTTCCCATTCCCTCTACAGGAGTAATCAGTGACATTAAAAGGAGCAGGTCAAAGTCTCAAGACAATACAAGAAATGATAGGACCTCGCAAGATAAGAATGTGCACTGGAAAAGAGTAGAAGAACAATCTAGGAACTTTAAGTTTGAATCGAATAAAACGAATCGTGTTGATTCTAGTATTAGCCATAGGCGTACTGTAATTAATTCGAATTCTGATACTATTTGCATACCTTGTACTGATGTCTGCTTGAATTCTGTCTCTAATCATGAATGTGGTGTTACTGTTCTGCCTAATGATGTTAATTGTCCAGTTAATACTGTTAATGCTAAAATTCATGCTAAGAAGGCTAAAAGGCAAAAACGAAAGAAAGTTAGAAAACAGTGGAAACCCACAGGAAGAACATTCAGCAGAATAGGCCTTTATTGGATACCTGTTGGTCATAAGACTAATCAGATAATGCCCACTAGAAAATGGATGCCTACTGGTAGAACTATTCCCTTAAGAAGTGGTCACACTGTAAATAGGGCTAATACAGACACTAGTATTGCATCTATTCACAATGATTCCATTACCTCATTTTCTGATACGAATGCTTCTATTTCTGATGTGGGTGATTGATCTGTGCTAAACCGTCAAGTCTAAAAGACTTAAAACAGCTTAAACACAAATGCAATGAAGATCAGAGAATACAGTGAATTCCCGGGTCGTTATGTCCCACGGAGACTCAATGGTGTGTTAAACACTAGATCAGATGATAGAATGACCACTAATGATAGCGATCAGAAAGGATTAGATTGAATAATTACACTACTGAAAAAGATTATAAAATAAAGCGACTTAAATACAAATTAAGAAAATTAAAAAGATAAAAGATATTAAATAAACGCTATCACTATTTTTAAAGTGATGAACGTTTAAAACTAAAAACTTACGTTTAAATAAAAATAACGTAAACGTACAAAATAAAAAGTGAAACTTATACAATATAAATCCTAAAAATATGAAAAATACATTTTTACAAACCTAAAGATAAAAGAAAATATTTAGAAAAAGAAAATTATTTTTACAACTATTTATCTAATTATTATTAATTAAAAACTATTTTTAACTATTTAATAATTACCTAAAATACAAGAAAATAGGAAATAAAGCTAGAAAAATAAAATTAAGACTTAGAAAAGTCTAAAATATCAAAATAGACTTTTCAAAACTATTTTTGTATTTTTATAATTATTTTTCTATTTTTTATGAATTAAAAACTATTTAAAACTAATTAAATTATTTAAAAATATAAATTTAACTAAGAAAAATATGAAAAAATATTTTTTTCTCTTTTTATATTTATCTTAACTTAAGAAAATTGAAAAAATATTTTTTTGAACCTTTTCTTAATTTTTTGTATTAAAAGCTATTTAAAAAGGCTTAAAAACTAATTTAAAATAAGAAAAATAGCAAACAAGCTTGGAAAAATCTGAAAATTTCAGGAAATGCTTAAAATAATATTAGGAAGCTATGAAAAATGGAAAAACAGGAGCTTGTTTGGAGGATTTTGAAACTGAAGTATAAGTGCTTATTGAAATAAGCACTTGAATAAGCAAATGCAATCCAAAAGGTACCAAACTGATAATGAGGCTACAATAAGCTAAAGGAACTAGAATGGAACAAGTTTCAACAAGCTAACACCACAGAACATCAAGCTAGATCAGATTTGATGAAATGAGATTAAAGCTAAAAGGCAGTTCTGGGGGCCAACTTGCAGCTTATGCATAAGCTCACCAATAAGCTAAAACCTAAAACCAGAACTTGGGATCTACTCTTGACCTGGTTGAGACCTTGTAAACTAAATTACAGACCTAGGTGAGCCAAAATGAAACCTGTGCAGACCTTTCAAAATCTGCATAAACCTGTGCAGGCCACTGTGCTCTGCACAGGGCACTTGGACCTGTTTTGACAAGCTCTATTGAGCTTGTAGAAAAAATCACAAAAATCCTCTAAAATACACATAAGAAAATAGACCAAGAGTAATTTTCAAAACCACAAGTTACATAGGTAAAGACTCAGAAATGAGTGAATGAAAAATCACTCTCAGTTGGCCAAAATTGACATTTTGCCATTTTGACTTTCTTAATAAAACTGAAAAGTTGACTTTTGCTAACTTTGAGCTTGAATTTTGGATTGAATATGAAGTTAATGTATGAAATAAAGCTACTACAAGCTTGACCTATGAATTTAACACACAAAATGAGCTTTTAAGTTGGTGAAAACCCCAACAGTTAAGTACTAAGGCAGATTTGATCAAGGTTTGACATTCAGTGCTAACAAGCTCAAGACTAAGACAGATATGAATATGAATACCCTAAACAAACATAATTCAACAAAGCTCAGCCACTGCAAAAGCCTTTGAGACAGATTAATAGGCAGATCCAAACACACCTTTTAAAACTGTTAATCAAATTTAACTAGAGACAAACATTGAACTAAAGGGTACTACTGATCAAACTGAGTTTATAAACCTAAGTACAGCTTAATGAAACAGGTTAAAATCAATTGTGACCACATATACAAGTATCAATGGAAACTGCACAAGGACTTGAATTTTGGAAATGAGAAAACTACTTACATATGTTCAGCAGATTTGCAGGCTAAGAACCAAAACAAACCCTATACTAACCTACTCTACTCCACCCCATATCAAAGCTGCATCATCCAAAAACATCACCATTCCCAGTTTGAACCAGTTTCTCTATATTGTTGACTTTCATTGACCATAAGACAAATCTGTCTGAAAATGTAAAGCAGGCTTCTCAAAAGCTATATGGAGCATATTTAAGCTTATATGACTTTAACAAAAGCTTATGAGGAGCTTAGACTTAGAATTCGAAACTGAAAAATTCAACAGTGAACTTGAAAAATTGAAACATATACAAAAGACTTGAATTTAAACTCCAAAGCACATACAAAGATGTTTTCACTTAAATGTTATACAAATAAACTAGAATTACAACATTGGAACTTAAATTAAAACATTTATTTAAAAATCGACATTAAGAGAAATTAAGGAACTAACTACTGCCTCAAACTGCTTCTTTCTTCACTCTTTTATACCCCAACATCATTCCCTCTCTCTTCTGAATTAATCCCACCTGCTTTTCAGGTCTTTGGATGACTTTTGTGAGATATGGCCAAAATGTCAATTTTGGCGGCAAAGTGGTTTTAGCCAGGTGTAGGGTTGAGTGAGGGGGAAAGAATGAGCATTTAATGGTTTTGTTGTTTTGGTGAGGTGGGGGGACAGGGAAGAAGATAAGGTGAGGAGGGGGGTGGATATGTTGAGTGTTGCAGGGTGAAACAGGCTCAAGTGGGGAGGGTGAAGTGATTGGCGCCAAAAGGGGTTAGTCAAACCTCTGTTTGACTTGGGTTATTAATACCAGGGGGTTCAAAAAGGGTTTAGTGACAGGGGGTCAGAATAGGCAAGGGTCCAAATTGGTTTTAAAGAGTTTAATACTATAGGGACTAGAAGTGCCAAATCTGAAAATCAAAGGACCTAATCTGCCATTTCATCAAAGTTACTTCAAAGGACCATTAATGACAAGTTTCAAAAGTACAGGGACCAAATCTGTCATTTTCCAATTTTCCAGGGACTAATTCTGCCAATTTTGAAACTTGAAGGACCATTCTTGTAATTTTCTCAAACTTTTGATATTTTTCACCAAAGGACTAAATTTGACAAGTTATGATTTTAAAAGGACCTTTGGTGATTTTTCTTTTGAAATTATGTGCTCAGGGACTGTTTTTGACAATTTTTGAAACTTGGGGGACTAAAACTGCAATTTTTGCAAATTTGATATGTTTTTCATCTGATTTTGATATTTTTGCATTTAAAACACATAAAACACTGATTTGTGATATTTTGATCATTTTGATGTGTTTCTGAGTGTTTTCAGATGATTTTGCAGTTTATATTGTACAAAAATGATGAGTATTTAGACACTCATCAGTGATCCAACCATTGTAACTAACCAAATTGCATGGGGATCCCAATTATCCAGTTATCCATTCTTGTCTGTGTTCAACTGCAGATCGTTCAAATCGTTCTGTGATACCTGGACTCAGGCTGTTCCAAGCATATGACTGGAGACCGGTCACGGCTCATGAACTTCGTGAGCAAATTCATCGGGACTGTTAGATTTGGTAATGATCATTTCGGTGCTATTATGGGTTATGGAGATTATGTTGTTGGTGATAGTGTCATCTCCAGAATGTATTATGTGGAAGGTTTAGGTCATAATCTGTTCTCTGTTGGTCAATTCTGTGATTCTGATCTAGAAGTAGCCTTCAGAAAACATACCTGCTTTGTTAGAGATCTTAATGGTAAGGAACTGTTGAAAGGAACTCGTGGCTCAAACCTTTACACCATCTCTATCGATGACATGATGAGAGCTTCACCAATCTGCTTGTTATCAAAGGCTTCAAAAACAAAGTCATGGTTATGGCATCGTCGTCTCAATCACTTGAACTTCGGCACCATCAACGATCTTTCCAGAAAGGACTTAGTTGTAGGTTTACCTAGACTAAAGTATGAAAAGGATCATCTTTGTTCAGCATGTCAATTGGGAAAAAGCAAGAAGTATGCCCATAAATCCAAACCTACTAACTCTGTCACAGAAGTTCTTCATATGCTTCATATGGATTTATGTGGACCAATGAGGGTGCAGAACATCTTTGGGAAGAAATATGTGTTAGTTGTGGTTGATGATTACTCTAGATTCACCTGGGTCAAGTTCTTAAGGACAAAGGATGAAACTCCTGATATCATCATCAAACTCATCAAACAGCTGCAGGTTCGACTTAACAAAACTGTCAGAATTATCAGAACAGACAATGGAACTGAGTTTGTCAACAAACAACTTAGTGAATTCTATGAAAGTGTTGGAATCAGCCATCAAAGAAGTGTTCCACGAACCCCACAACAGAACGGTGTAGTTGAAAGACGAAATCGTACCCTTGTTGAAGCTGCTAGAACAATGCTGATCTACTCAAAGGTTCCAATGTTTCTCTGGTCTGAAGCAATCGCCACTGCATGCTACACACAAAATCGTTCCCTGATTCACACCTCTCATGGAAAAACTCCATATGAACTTGTCCACAACAGAAAACCTAATCTATCTTTCCTTCGTGTGTTTGGTTCCTTGTGCTATCCAACTAATGAGGGTCAAGACTTGGGCAAACTTAGGGCTAAAGCTGACATTGGAGTATTTGTAGGATATGCACCAAACAAAAAGGGATACCGAATCTACAACAAAAGAACCCGAAATATCATGGAAACAATTCACGTTACGTTTGATGAGCTGACAGGTCAAATGGCTCCTGGACACTCCAGCTCAGGACCCGCACTTCAAAACAGTCCTATTGGTTCATCCCTTGTTCCAAACTCCTCTCAAGAAACTCCATATGTACCTCCATCTGAAGATGATGTAAAGAAATTGTTTGATCCCATGTTTGATGAACTGTATGAGTCTACTACTAATGAGGTGCTGATCCCTACAACAGAGGATACTCATATTCCAGTGAATGAAGTCAATCCATCAGTCTCAATATCTGTAAGTCAAGAAGCACCTGCTGCTGATCGTTCAGTCTCATCAACAAATCATCATTCTTCAAATGTACATCATGGAAATGTTTCTGGCATCAATGATGAAGTTAATCCCTTTGCGACTCCTGAAGATGCTCCATTTGAAAACATATTTGCTACTCCTGAATCATCATCAGAACCATCTTCTTCAGGAGACATCGACTCAGCTACCTCAGTTCCTCAACAAATGCCACATGAACACCTCAGAAAATGGACTCACGATCATCCATTAGACAACATCATTGGAAATCCCTCTCGTCCTGTATCAACCCGGAAGCAACTCGCAACCGATGCCTTATGGTGCTTCTTCAACTCCGTACTATCTAAGATCGAACCAAAAGATGTTAAAACTGCTATGAATGAAGATAGCTGGTTCAATGCTATGCAAGATGAAATTCATGAGTTTGATCGTCTTGATGTATGGGAGTTAGTACCTGCTCCAGACTGTGCTATGATTATAGCTCTAAAATGGATCTTCAAAGTAAAACTTGATGAGCATGGTGATGTGTTGAAGAACAAGGCTCGATTAGTTGCTAAAGGATATCGTCAAGAGGAGGGTATAGACTTTGAAGAATCGTTTGCTCCAGTTGCTCGAATCGAGGCAATCAGAATCTTTCTGGCTAATGCTGCTAGTAAGAACATGGTGGTATATCAGATGGATGTAAAGACGGCATTTCTGAACGGAGATCTTAAAGAAGTCGTCTACGTCAGCCAACCTGAAGGATTTGTGAATCAAGAGCATCCTACTCACGTTTATCGTTTGAAGAAGGCTCTTTACGGTTTAAAGCAAGCTCCAAGGGCATGGTATGATACACTGTCAAAGTTTCTTCTATCAACCGGATTCATCAAAGGAGCAGTTGATCCTACATTGTTCACCAGGAAGTCAGGCAAACACTTAATTCATGTTCAAATTTATGTTGATGATATTATTTTTGCCTCGACAGACCCAATGGAATGTGATCGTTTTTCAAATGAAATGAGTTCAAAGTTTCAAATGTCAATGATGGGACAAATGTCATTTTTCTTGGGATTACAAATTTCTCAAAGTCCCGGAGGCATTTTCATTAATCAATCTAAATATGCAACAGAGATTTTAAAGAAATTTGGATTTGATTCAAGTGACCCTGTTGACACCCCCATGATTGACCGAACCAAACTAGATGAGGACCTCTCAGGGATCATGATTGACCAAACGAAATATCGAAGTATGATTGGATCCCTGATGTATCTCACTGCTAGTAGACCAGACATCTTGTTCGCTGTTTGCATGTGTGCTAGATACCAGGCTAAGCCTACTAAAAAGCACCTTGAAGCAGTTAAACGGGTCTTTCGGTATCTCCAAGGAACCATCAATATGGGACTATGGTACCCGAAGGACACCGGTATGTCACTAACGGCCTATGCAGATGCTGATCATGCAGGTTGTCAAGATACTCGTCGAAGTACGTCAGGAGGTGCTCAGTTTTTGGGTGATAAGCTTGTGAGCTAGTACTCAAAGAAGCAAATGAGTACTTCTATTTCCTCTACAGAGGCTGAATACATAGCCATGTCATCTTGTTGTGCTCAAATCTTATGGATGAGATCTCAATTATCTGACTATGGCTTTGAATTCAACAAAATCCCTCTGTACTGTGATAATAAAAGTGCTATTGCTCTCTCATGCAACAACGTTCAACACTCAAGAGCAAAGCATATCGACATTCGACATCATTTCATCAGGGAACAAGTGGAAAAAGGTGTGGTGGAACTATATTTTGTGAGGTCTGAATATCAGTTATCGGACATCTTCACCAAAGCTCTTCCAAGAGAACGTTTTGAGTTTATTCTTCCACGTCTTGGCTTGAAAAGCCTTCAACCAGAAACTCTCAAACGTCTTCAGGAGGAAGACGAGGAGTAAAGGTCTATCTTCATCTATCTCTTGTAAATAGTTATTTGAAAAACAAAATACAAAATTATAAAATCCTCAAAAATCAAATAGAAAAATATAAAACTTTCAAAATCCATAAAAATTTGAAAAATTCGAAAAATCTTCAAAAAATATTGTCATTTTGTCTTGTTTCTCTCGGTTCGATAATATCTACGGTCTTTGTGTTGTCATTCAAAGAATGACACGGGACTTTAGATGTTGTTCGAATTCTTTAAAAAAAAAAAAAAAAAAAAAAAAAAAAAAAAAAAAAAAAAAAAAAAAAAAATCAAAAATTATTTTTGGGAGAAAGAGAAATGGTTTATTGTCATCTTCAGGCAATAACCCGGTTTTAAAAGAAAGAACAGAGCCATGTTTTAACATGTTTTCAAATTCCATGCTCTGATTCTATAAACATTTATCTGCTGAAAACCAAATGCTTTGAAAAATAACTCGATCTCTATTTTTGAAAATCATCAGGACTTATTTGTCAAAATCTCTATCACTCAATCAACAACCTATGTCATTGATTGAGGGGGAGAATGATTTCAATTAAATTAAAAAGTTATTTGGCATTAAATTGTTTTCAAAAGATATACATGCATGTTTTATAAATGGAGTTTAAAGTCTCAAAATCCGATCCGTATCAGTTAAAACACTCTCACAATCAAGTCACAATTCTCCTTAAAAGCTTTCAAAATCAATTTAAATCTATACGAGATCACAAATCTCAAATGATTTGATAATTGTGATCGGGGGAGAATGTGTGATTTAAATTAGATTTAAACTGATAATTAGGTAAATGGTTATAAACGGATGTACATGCTATCCTGCCCACATGTGACAAACGATTTCAAATTTTCAATGCACATGTTGAGGGGGAGCATCTATCTTAAACCTTTGATTTTAAACGTGATCATTCATCCTAATGTGCAGGTTCCCTCTAGTATGTGCAAAACTCTTTTCAAACCTCGAGGCACATATTGAGGGGGAGCGAATTTATGGAAACCTCATCCTTCCCGGAAATGCTATACCCACTTGATCTGTTGAGGGAAGTGATGTTGATAACTTTTAGAAAATGGTAATCAAAAGAAGTTAATTCTTTCTCTTGCCTCCATGTGCAAAACATTTTCAAATACTTGATGCACATGTTGAGGGGGAGTTCTCGTTCTAAAAATATCAAAAACAATTCAGGTACAAAATGCTTTGATAATACATCACAAGTATCTGAATTGATTTTCAAATGGTTTCTATTGGATCCTATGGCAGACGAACAATACCAAATTGACCGACCAATTTTACTTTATGTATGGTGATATAAGGATGATAAGGTTAGGTATTGGTTCCCATGATCCGCCAGAACCGGAGGGATCTACCCAGGGACAATCCACTAGTTAGTGTAGAAGTCCTTAGGTATGATGATAAAAGGAGAAAAGTGAGATATGGGAAGAGTGCAGACTAAGACTGAGCTAGTACTGGAATAAACCCAACAAGGTAATAGCTATGAAGTCTCGGTAAGCACTGAAGGGGTTGAAGAATTAAAAAGAATTGAATGAAAATAGGGTGAAAACAAATAGCCCTCCATTAATTCAACCTTAGGGCAGAAACCGGGTTCACTTCATATGCTACTGATGGTAACATCGGTATTGAAGACAAGACGTCATGGACCCAGTGACGCACTGCACTTCAACTTTCCAAACCACTCAAGTTCCTCTTAAAAGGACTTGTTTCATTCTCACGGGGAACCGACATTATCTATCGACTTTCTCTTAGAGATTGTTGATATTGAAGAAGGAGACCCTCTCCCTAGTCTCCGGCACAGGATCCAAATATGCACAAATTGAGTCTAGAGCCACGAGATCATCAATAAATCTCATTAGAACACTTTCAATGAAGACTCTCTGTTTCACACAATGTGGAAAGAGAGATTATATCTTGAGTCCTACGCATTATCCTTGTGGTATTGCCAGAACATCTGAGTGATGTGTTTACATATTCACAATGAAGATGGAAAGCCTTCTGGAGCCAACATCAAACAAGCTCCTGGTAGGTGGCATGTGAGATCTATTATATAGATCAACCATGTGACAACTGAACAGAAACAATGGGGCGATTCAATTTCTTGAATCAATCCTGGTTCAGGTTAGGGATTGACGGATACCTTTGAAAAACCGGTCTTAGTGCTTATAAACTCTTTTCTTTAGCACATCGACCGTGTACTCATTTTTCAAACCAAAAGGTATTTTTATGATTGATAATTGATTTTCAATAAAACCTTCGTTGTATTGCAAAAACAATTTCTATTGAGCAATACACGATTGTTTTTCAAATCTCTTTTCATCAATCAGTGGACTTAAAATTCGCTGGTTCACTCACTCCGTGTTGTCTTCTTTGAGATGTTCCGGTTTGAGAACAGCTAGAACAGCTGCGAAACCCTGTCAAGGAGATTCTTAGGAATCCTACCTGATCACAGGCAGTACTTGTACTGATCAACGGGGAACCGTGGGCCGTGTACCTCAATTCAACGAAAGTGATCAAAGACACTTTCGTGCGATTTGTTGCTAACTGTTGTATGCAGGTACGCCCGACGTTTGCAGCTGATCAGAATGAAGCGGTCAATCCATAGCCGCATGCTCACTTAACACATTCAACTCAAAGAAATCATGATTAGTGCATCAATGACTCTGATATTTTCACACCAAGCTTCTGCTACGCTGCTGCCAATATCATGATTCAACAAAAGCTTCCGCTACTCTGATGTAAAGATTTCATGATCCAAAATGTGAGCATGTCGGTCCTAAAGTCACAACATCATATAATACCAACACCACAAAGGATGTGTCAGAGATTGTTGATAGCTGATGATCTCAAAAGATGGCTCAAAATGATTATCACGTGGATCAGTAAAAGACCTCCACTTGAAGTAGCCAAACATGCAATGTGAAGAATCAATGACTACGAGCTTAGGAGCAAAGGACTACATCAAGAATGCAAGATCAATTGTTAAATGTAATATCTATTTGTATTCAATGTAATTTTGGTACATGATTGAGGTGACCTCCCTTAGGGGGAGATTGTTAGGAATTAGAAATTCCCGGTATTAAAGTGTCGGTCACCTCAAGTATATGTAATCGTTAGAAAGCTCGTAGTCGTAGTTCTTTTAAGTTAAGTAGTAATTTAGTTAAGTAACACCGTGGAGGACGGACGGGTCTTTACCCACTGTATGCCTGATCCACAGCCCAAAGTGTGGCGGGTTATGTAAGACTATAAATACTCTCTACCTTCCAAGGTAGAGAGTTGGAGCTCATAATAATATCTTTCACTTTCTCTCACTAAGTTCCCTAAACCTCTAACTTTCTCTCTCTAGAATTCCATCTATATGCTACTTTGTGTTATGGTTTGATGTGTATGTGAAAAGTTATATCTTACATAAGGCGATTTGGGTGTACATTTGGGGGTGGATTGTAAACAATGCTCTTCATTGATATTCCGGAAAACCGAAATATCACGAGAACTGCGAAAAGGATAGGCTCTGAGGGGTTAACTAGGGGTATCGTGTACTAAAGATGAGTACAACGCAAGGGTGTGGGGGAATTACTCAACCAATGTGGAAGAAGTAATTATAATACGGGTATCAAACAAGGGTTATCCTTATGCCTCTTATCATTTAGTTATTCCTAACTACACAAGTCTCACTAGCGATCTCAGAATGCATCACAAAACAAGTTCTAGAATCTATTATACTACCGGTACACTCTCGAAGCATTAAAGATGAATGCTTTAATTTCTACAAATTTAGGGGCGAACCTCACATTTTTGGGGTGGAATTTGAGTGGTAAAGGGTTTTGTGTTAGTCATATAACTTCATATCCATGAGACGCTTTTATTAAGACTAAAGACCCACTCCTACATGTCATGAAAAAATTTAAATTTGGTGCTAAAATTACCCTAACCGATATTTCTCATGGTTTATTACACACATAAAATTGGACAAGACAAATAATCAAGGATAAACATAGTTTCAAAATTCCCGTTTTATTTTCCCTCCCTACACTTAAACTGAAAATTGTCCCCAATGTTCCCCGAAAGTATCAAAGTTATGATAATCGAAGGTAATTAAAAGAGAAAGAAACTAGTACTCCCCTGATTAGCTCGGTAGGATCCGTGTGAAGTAGTGGTTAAATTTCTCTCCAAGAAGAATGTATGCGTGAAAAGCTCATCCAATCTTATGTATCTTCTTCTTGATAAATAAAACCTGCACACTTAAGAAAATAGACGAAACCTTCGCATAAAATCGGCGGTAAAACTATATATGACTCTACTATACTAGGATATAATGCTTGTGGAATAGATGTTTACAGGTTTTTTGGAAAATTAAGACCTGCGAAATTCTAAAAATTTATAAGTAGCACATAAAATGATAGAAAGTTAGATTAGTGGTTTCTGCTCCTCCTGACGCCGTCAGGTTGCAATCCTGACGCCGTTAGGTTATCCTGACAGAAACTGGTCTGCTGCGTTTTTCTGGAAAAATTACATCTTTAGAATCTGGAAAAATTCCTGCAAAACATCCATTATAACTCGATATAAGCATTTGACTCTAACAAACACACATATATATCTTTTAAAGAATCGTAATTCTCATGTTCACGTTCTTTTAAAAACATGTGTAATCTTCCCTACACTTACCCTTTTTGTAAAATACCTTTATATGTAATCAAGACCATGTTAAAGAAAATATAAAGCATTTTCACAAATTCAAACATGAGAATAAACAATCAATGAAAAGATATATGACACACAAACAAGCAAATAATTAAGCATGAGTTGCCTCCTACGAAGCGCTTTTCTTTATTTATGAGTCTTGTAGCTAGACTCGAAGTCGTGCCCCTACGTGACTTCATTACCGTCACCTTCTTCCTCATGATGGTCTCTATTGGGGTTTTCCATGTTATAGTAGTGCCCTATTATGCACCTTTTTAAGAAGTCATCTTCTCCCCAATCGGTTCTATATTCCGGTCCTAGTTTCAACCAATCCTTATAGAACCCAAAAATCTTATCCATCACATAATCTACTCCCTTCTCCTTATCCTCCTCATTCATATAGTAGACTGATAGCTTAAGTTCTTTTTCATCATTAGATAATGATGAAAATTTCTCAATCTTAAACTGCATTTGGTAAGCTATGTCATCGGTCTCATCCTTGAATCTCATTATCCCTAACAACATCATAAGTCATCCCGGTGTTTTCTATGAAAGGATTTCCTAGAATAACGTGGGACAATCTAGGATCTATGGCCGTACTAATATCATCCACAATTATGAAATCAGTAGGATACGTGAAAATACTTACATAGACGGGCAATCCCTTAACTCTACCAAGGAAATTACATCTAACTCTAGGATTATCGGGATCTTGCCTAGTTGGGATAGTCTTTTTCATCACCCAATTATAGTACGTGCTAGTCATGATGTTTATTGGGGACTTGTGGTCAATGTAGGCCTTTGCCACGAATAGATGTCCTATGCAACATGGTATGTTGAGATTCCAAGGGTTCCCAAACTTGATCCTAGGGCTTTTCCTAACATACATGTGACAGAGGTCCCGCACTAAGTGTGGGTGGCGAGAGAGTTCCTCTTCCGTAGAAAACTTATTGAAATAGTCATCACTTACTTCATCTACTTCATTGGTCGATTCATTCTTAGTTAGGAGTCTCAATAACCTTAAGTATCGTCTCATGGTTCGTTTCTTCATTAGTTCTATTAGGTTTCACTAAGGTGATGGTATTGACGAATTGAACGTGCTTGGCTAACTTACTTGGGTCCTTAATTTTCACACCAAAAGTTTCGGGAGAATGAGTCGAGATGGTATTAACATTTTCGGTGGTCTTCCTATCATTATTGGTCATGGCTTTCAAAAGGTTATCAATCTTCCTATCCATCTCGGCTTGTTGTTAGTTAAAGCGGTCCGAAAGCTTGGCTATTTGAGCTTCTTGGGATGTAACTAGGTGTTGCAACATCCCTTCTATGTTTTGTTGGCTAGGGCCGTGAGAGGGGGGCCATGAGAAATCATTAGAAGTGAATTTTTTGGTTTGTCCCCAATAGAAGTCGAGTTTACCCTTCCATGCTTCTCGGGCATCATTGAAAGTCCTAGGTCCAGGTGTTGTAGGGAATCTTCCTCCCATTTCATTGGTACGCGAGGATGCGTAGTCAACGGAAGCTTGTTCAGAGAGTCTTGTGCAAGTACGAGTGTCATGAGGACCACTACATAGATCACACAAGGAAGAGAATTTGTTCACTTGGCGTGAAGACTTAAGATTTTCGTAGGAGCTCATTAGGAATTTGACTTGATCTTCAAGCTCGAGCATCCTACGATCGAAAGTTTATGAGTCAATGGGAGGCAAGGAGATTCCCTTGACGGTTTTGGGCAACTCACGGGGGTCATTCCAACTTTCGTTGTCATAGAGAGCAAGGTCCTCTGTTGTACCCCACGATTCTTCCGCAGTGAGATCACTAAGTTTGCCACCGGCCGCTTGGTCGATGGATTGCTTAGTTGAGAAGTTGACATGATCATAAAAGATTTGGACTTGAAGCCAAAGATCAATGCCGTGATGAGGGAATTTATGGAGCAAGTCCTTGAATCGAGTCCATGCTTTTTCGTAGAGAGATTCACCTTGACGTTGTTGGAACATCAAGATTTCATTCCTAAGCTTAGTAGTTCTCCCCGGTGGGAAAAATTAGGCAAGGAAACGAGTGGTGAGATCATCCCAACTTGAGATGGAGCCGGCGGGAAGTCGCTCAAGCCAATTACTAGCTTGGTCCCGTAGAGAGAATTGGAAGAGACGCAAGCGCGTGGTCTCCCGAGTAGTAGCATCGAGGTCGATGGAATCGACGATTTTAAGGAAATCCTTAAGATGCTGATTAGGATCTTCGGAACGAAGTCCATGGAATGCACATCCGTTTTACACCAACCGGATGGTGTCGGATCGCAGGGCCGTAGTTTGAGCTTAATCGGGGAGCTCAATGGTGTTCCTATAGCCTAGGTTGCTTGGTCTAGAGTATTCACCAAGAGTTCGGCCTCTTGGCGGGTCATTTGGTGGTGGGTTGATGAGTGGTGGTTGATTATCACCTTCCATGATGAAAAGTGATGGGACTACGAACAAAGGTCACGAATAAGGGGGATAGACTATGAGGAAGCTAAAATTGAGAAAAAAGCTTACTTGATATTAGTCAAGCAAGGGAACCTAAATGAGGTAGACTCCTAACTAGGGATGGCAACGGGTCGGGTTCGGGGCGGGTTTTAGTGAACCCGTACCCGTACCCGTACCCGTTTATAATATCCAAACCCGAACCCGCCCCAATACCTGATGGGTACCCGATTATTATTATCCATCGGGTTATCAGTTTTCCCCGCGGGTATCGGTTATCCCCAATTAAAATCATTGTTGTACAACTCAACCTTAAAAAAACCAAAACACCCTAATATATTCAAAGTTTTTAGAAGTTAAAGAAAATGACTTCAATATTCGTAATTTTTGAAGATTAAAGAGTTAACGTGTCATGTGTGTGAGAATTAAAGCGTCAAGCGTAAGTGTTAATTTAATAGTTTGTAATTACAGGATATATCCTATTAAGGAGTAGAGAAAAAAAATGAACAAGGTTAAGAGCTCAAAACTGATTAGGACTTTATATAAATTAGCAAAAAAAACGGGTACAAATTCGGGTATACGGGTACGGATACGGATACGGGTACGGGTACGGGTAAACGGGCGGGTATTACTAGAACCCGTACCCGAACCCGTACCCGAAAAGAAAACAATATATCTACCCGAACCCGTATCCAAACCAGCGAACCCGCCCCCGAACCCGACCCAACCGGTTCGGGTTTCGGTTTTCCCTGTCGGTTTCGGGTGCTTTTGCCATCCCTACTCCTAACTAGCTATTCTATTCCCCGGCAGCGGCGCCAAAAACTTGATACGCGTACAATGCGCGTTCGAGGTCAAAGGAAACTTCCTTTTCTTCGAGCAAGTTTTTCAACCACCTAGGCAGTGAATCTAATCGTTGTAGTGTAGTATTAGGGTAAGCCTCGGGATGGGTTTAGGGTTTAGGGTGCTAGTGAGAAATTACTACGCTAAGGTTTGGGTTGAGGAAGATTATTTTTTTTTATCTTTTTTATATTTTTTTAGAAAATTAAAAGGTACGATCTTGGGGTATTGGATTTGGGGGGGGTGGTACTTCTACCGATTACTCTACTTATCTAATTATCTAATCTAAGGGGTAGTCTATGTCTATTGAAGTGTGCTCGTATGATGATTAAAGATGTGTCTACCTAGATACTATTACTCTCTAGTTATCTTTTATTGATGGTTGAATTGTCACGTCCTTATTCTTAACACGTTGTGTTTTCTAAGGTCGTAGGGTGTGCTTTTATCCCTAACTCTTTGAAGCTACCTAAGGTTAATGATTACGAAATCTCTAGGATTCATAACTTAACACTAAGGTTTTCTTTGGATTTTTAGCCTACAATTCCACTAGTAATTATAAACTAATATTCAACAAAGATTAATCAAGCATTAATAACACAACGATGACTTTAAGCACTCCTAAGCCAATTTACAATTAAGATAAGAGACAACCAATCAATATTCAATAACTAGGTTTCATAGATCTAAGCAAACACACAAGTAAATTAACCGGACATGTTAAACATGCAAGCATACACACATTCAATCGAATACATAATGAAATCAAGGGAATAAATAACTTATCTCGATGTAAAATAGGGTATTAGAACCCTAAAATACTGTCCTAGACGGACTACAATCGTTTTAGGTTTTTACTCCACAAGTCTACCTCTCCAAAAGTCTAAAAATTCGAATTCTATATATAGAGTTACAACTGCGACGGCGTCACCTTTTAATTGTGACGCCGTCAGATCGCCGCCATTAGGGTTTCGTCTTGGCCAATTAAACTTTGGGATGGCGTCACGTTGTGGTTGTGACGCCGTCAGCCTTCAGTCATGATGCCGTCTGAGTCTGGATCTAGGCCGTCTGAGGAGAAAAATCTTCGTGACGCCCTACTATTCAAAGCCTGACGCCGTCAGGTGAAAAATAGCAAATTCACTTCTGAGTCGTCACAAAAATAGGGACGGCGTCGCTCTTTGTTTCTGACGCCGTCGGGTGCACTTACAGCAGCTTGAGTGTCTTGATCTTGACTTTAGCCATTTTCTTCACATATTCACGCCTTTTCGTCCAAATAAGCGTCATTCCAGCATTTTGCCTTCAAGAGACCTAAAAAGTAAAAAGGAACGAAATTAAGCAGTAACAGATATAAAAGTGGGCGATTAAAGGCTTAAATGACCCCTTAAAAGTTTACGTTTAAAATCCTTATCATCTACTAACTGCTTCCACTGTTTGAACTTTTCAAATGCCTCGTGTTTGAACTTGAGAATGTAAACCCATACCCTCCTGAGACGGACCCCATAAGTCTGAATGAACATAGTATATCACTCATTAAGTAATGTGTCTTTCTACATTGAAACTGACTTGATGTGACATTCCCATAACACAATTCTTACAAAAATTGAGCTTACCTAAACACTTCTTGCCAAACAGCTCATGCTTTTCCAACACATGTAGTCCCGCCTCACTGATATGTCCCAGTCTTTGTGCCAGACTTGCACAAGACTTTCTTTTTATTTAACACTAGCGTTAAGCTCACCTGCCACTGCATGGCCATCCAAAGAGTGTACGCAATTATCCCTTCGGGCCCCAGGTAAAATAACCATTCAACAATTAATCACCTTGACTTTGCCCGACAAAAATTTTACGGTATATCTCTCTTTTTCAAGAGTTCCCAGCGATATCAAGTTTTTTTTCAATTCAGGAATAACACAAAAGTTGACTCGTCTTTTTGTTCTACCCTTACCTTGCCAATACCCCTGATCTCGCACTCCTTGTTGTCACCCAACAATACCCTGCCCCCATCGCATTCCAGAAAATCAAAAAATAAATCTAGCTTGGGTGTCATGTGGTATGAACCTCGTAAATCCGAAATCCAATCCAGTAATGCATATGCACTCATCACCTTAGAATCGTCATAAATCGAACAACTAGAACTTGGCTGATCATTTTTCTTGACGAAACCATTTGACTTCTTGCGATTATTCTTTGGACAGTTTCTCTTCAAGTGCTCCTGAGGTTGGCAATTATAGCACTTGAGTCTTCCACCTTGATACTTCGATCTTGACTGATGTAAATCCCTACGGTCAGTTCTTCTCCTCACGTATAACCCTTCACCATTATCCCCCTTGGCATTAGACCTTTTTTATTTCCTTTAAATTTAGTGTGGCCATCACATCCTCCAAAGTCAAAGCTTCTCATCCATAGATTAAGGTATCCACAAAGTGTTCATATGATGCTGGTAAAGAAGTAAGCAATAATAAAGCAAGATCTTCATCCTCGAGTTTTACCTCAATATTTGCTAGATCAAAAACGATTTTGTTGAACTCATCTATATGCTCGGAAATTGTTCGTCCAACCAGCATGTAGAATGTATACAACTTCTTCTTCAGGTACAACTTGTTAGCCAATGACTTTGTCATGTACAAAGTCTCGGGCTTGGTCCAAAGCTCCGCTGCAATTGTCTCTCCGGTAACCTCTTTTAGAACCTTGTTACCTAAACACAAAATCATAGCATTGTGAGCTTTCTTGTTTAGCTCAACTTTCGCTCTACCTTCCATATACGCGGGTAAAACCTCCAGAGTTGCTTCACATCCATGTTGAATTAATAAAGCACGCATCTTGACTCTCCATAACCCTAAATCACTAGTTCCATCGAATTTCTCGATGTCAAACTTGACTCCCGTCATTCTTTATCCTTTTGTTAATTTGCTAAACCCTGTGATATATTAAACCTCACAATCACAAATTGCAAGTAGTCTTTCAAAAGTGTTATTATTAAATATGGTTTAAAACCTTTGGAGTACTCCCTCCAAAAACAAGAACCGAATATTTAATCACCCCTTATAAGTCAACCTTGTTTTCTATATTAAAACGAAAGAAAAACAAAACCTGGTCTTCTTTTTCTTCTTCTTCTTCTTCTTCTCTTTCATCTATAACCCAACGAAAAAGTAAACGAAACCTAAAATTGTCGATCATCAATAATCGAAAAACAACAAAACCTTAAGTCTTCTACACCTAGTCGCAAACCCAGACAATCGAAGAACTCAAGAACCTTTTACCTGTCGACCACCTGCTACAACCTTGTCATTCAAGAATCTGAACAACAGGAACCTTTTGTAGTCGATAACCAGTAGCCCAAACAGAAGATATCTTTTGCTCCTTCCAGGAAACTGAATAGCAAAAAGAAAACCTTCAAACAAGTGTTCCTAGTAAACCAGAGAACCTGCGAACCCGAACTCCCATACCACTTGCTGTAATTTTACAACAAACCTGGATACTAGCGCGAAATATATCGCGATCGAACAAAGAAACAAACATGCACCAGCAGTTAATATTCGCGACAGAAAATAAAGAAAACGAGCACAAGAATAATAACCATAATCGAAGGTTTGATTAGTAAAGAAAGAATGAAGTAAATAATGCCTCACCTCTATTTATAGTGATGAGGGGGTGTCTTCTAATCCTTGATGGACTATAAGCTAATGTTAAAGACTAACTTCAATAAATACAAGCACAAAGACTTCACTTTCTGGGGAAGGTTTTACTAAAGCTACTATCTGTGTTGAGTATGAATGGAGACCTCTTAGGTGTAATGTATGTATGATTTTTGGTCACACTCATGATCAATGTCCTAAAAAGGTGGTGAGTCCTCCTATTGTTTCTAATCCACAAGTTGGTAATCCAAGTGTGGTGCTGGATAATGACGGTTTCCAAATGGCTTGTAAGAATAAGAAGAAGGGTAAAGTAAAGTCTACTAATGGTAATTGGTTTGTTGGTCCATCGGTTAAACAAAATATTAAATATGTCCCAAAGGCGGCACCTAGTGAACCTAAGAAGAGTACTACTTCTATGGGTAAAGCTTCTAACTCGTCGACTATGTTGAAGTCTACTGGCACTACCTCAAAGGAAGGTAATATTACTACATCTAATCCATATACTGGATTGGTACTGGATGATGAAGATGATGAAGAACATGTTGAAAATGTGTATGATGAATCGGCTAACTTATTTAATAATCCACATACCGGTGAAACTTCTTCTTTCACGGTAGCTGTTGGTTAGCTTGGTTCAGTTGATTGCTTTGGTTTAGGTGCATCATTTGTTCCTAGAGTTGTAAGTGCTTATGGCATGTCATAAGCACTAGTTTTAGATGTTTATCAAGTTGTTTAGCTTGAGGTAAATATGGTATCTCAGCCATATTTCATTTGTACTTAATTTTTTCGGTTTTAATATTATTTACCGAGGTAACCTTTTACCCAAAAAAGAGTGACCCAGCGGTAAAAATACCAGCCTTCCAAAGAGGATGTCAAGGGTTCGAATACAACGGGGAGAAAATTAATCCCCTTGTGACTATGGAGGTTCATCTGCGCCGACTCCGGGCTATCCAAAGGGTAATCGCCAGATATTAAAAAAAAAAAAAAAAAAAAAAAAAAAAAAAAAAAAAGCTTCAACAAACACAAAAGGAACAATATGTAAAATCAGTTATTTAACTGAAAATACAAAATTATTATAATGAAGCAAGTAAAAAAGGGAGGGGTGGTGTTAGTTTATGATGTAATCTATACTAGCGGTTACGAATACCCATATCTATATCTATGAATATCGGTAAGTTAATTTGATGATGATAGCTATCTCAAACATGCATTAATTAAGGACTTCAACAAACTCATGTGATTTGTCTATGTGAACTTAATGGTCATAATATTCACTAATTCCATGAGAATGGTCATCTACGTGAAATTCAGCATTGACCTATAAGCTTTAGCTATGCTCGATTTAACCATATGATTTGGTCCAACTTTAGTCACAGTCAATGTTTGAAAATCAGACAGAACCAGTCGTTTCAACCGATAAACCGGACCGGAACCGGATCGACAGTTATTTCGATTCAGCTGGAAAAATTCGAAAAAACCCGCAAAGTAACGGAAAGAAAATGCTTCGATGTCCGGGTTGATTTTCAAAACATTGGTCACAGTTAACAATGATCATGTATAACTATGATTCAAGTAATAAACATACGAGAATCGGGTATCATATCATTTCAACACTCACACCTTAAAATATATCTTCACTCACAACTAAACACAAGTCAGCTATTTGGCATCACCCACCCTCAAAATACCCCTTCCAAAGGTTAGTATTTATTTATTTATTGTCTATCTTTTTCTTGTCGAATTTGGGGCGAAATAGCTTTCGGCGAGATGAAGCGGAGTGGTGGCGAGGCTTCCGCGTCGCCAAATGGAGTGACACGTTGGATTCGGTGAGCTTAATCGTCTTGATACCCGATCCTCTAATGATGGTCACTTGTACATTCATTGCATAGCAATAAATCTAGCATAATAAACTTAAAGACAAGTGGATCTACTGGTAACTACTTAAATTCTCCAATAAGACATCAATAAACGTAAATCAAGTCATATTAAAACAAAGCTTTATTCAAGCTAGGCAAGCACCAAAGGTAGTGATATTAAATTAACTATTTGTTCATCATCATGAAAAGTTTTTCTTCACATTTCGCGAATAGTATTTCTCCATACACATCATTGTATGATAGTAAAAGTAACAAATTGATTTTGATAAAACAGTGCAGAAAGTAGCTTACTTAGTTACTTTACCTGTACCATATAAGTAGTAAAGTCCAATTTCGTCTGGTTGGGCTTCAACCATCCAATACAGTTGGAACTCTGTAGTTTAAATCCAACATGCACGTTTACTCTCTTATCAACAAAACCAAAACAAAAAAAACATTTAAATCTGAAAAGGGAAATATTCATTTCACGACAAAGGGCAATTTCGTCAACAACATAAACCACAAAACCCTTTATAAATAAAGCCTATATTAAACAAGACAAACATACACTCCAACATACCACAACTGCATGTGTGAGAAAACAAAAATGGACCCTGATGCACTTTCAGCAAACTTGTTCAAATGGGACACTCGAGCCACTTTAGCACCACCTTCATCTCGTTTATACGAGCCCATAACCCTACACCAGCCACCACAGTCCATGGTAGCCGCGTCAGCACCGATGGGTAGCTACTTGGTTCGTGAAAGTAGGGACCTAGGTGGTTTAGAAGAAGTGTTTCATGCTTATGGTGTAAGGTATTATACCGCGACAAAGATATCGGAGCTTGGGTTTACGGCTCATACGTTGTTGGACATGAAAGATGAGGAGCTAGATGAGATGATGAATAGTTTGTCTCATATTTTTAGGTGGGAGCTGCTTGTGGGTGAGAGGTATGGGATTAAAGCTGCTGTGAGAGCCGAGAGGCGTCGTATCGATGAGGAGGAGTCGAGGCGTCGTTATCTTCTTTCGAACGATAATGCTAACACACTTGATGCTTTGTCTCAAGAGGGTTTGTATTTTTTTATTTTTTTATTTTTTTTCATGCAAAAATAGCCTACTACATGTTTATGCATATAAGTATTCTTTTGTGAACATCTCAAAGTTGTTTGAATATATCAGCACATAAAATATATGACTACAAAAGGTGTAAATTGATAGGAAAAGATGGAAAAAAGTGTTGCATAATTAAATGAAAAGAGATGTAAAATTTATTCACTTCTAAAAGTAGTAGATCTAGTTGATTGCATACTTCTTTTATGTGCAAATTTTAAAGAAGTGTTAGCATTGTGATATAATATTAAAGCTGCTTGTGTGTTTAGTATCTTTGTAAGATAATTTTTCAAATAAATACTTTATGATTAGTTGTTCACAGATTAGACCTTACTTCTGACAACTGATTATCGAAGCTATAAGATTCCTTAAACACTGTTTTATTGAAATAACTGTAGACCATAAACAGTTTAAATAAGCTATTACAAATCCCTTATACATACTAAAGTGTCTAGACTAATGTTCAAAATTTTACTGTTTTATTCATCCCATTTATTTTTTTACTGTTATATAAAAAAATTGTAACAGGGTTGTCTGAGGAGCCAGTGCAACAAGAGAATGAAGCAGCCGGGAGTGGCGGTGGAGGCGGGGCGTGGGAGTTGGCAGTGATAGGGAGATGTGGAGGAGTAAAGGCGAAGCACGGCGTCCAAAGAAGGATTAAAAAGGGTAGGATTGAGTCGTCTTCACACGCCCACCACGGAGGAGATGATAATGAAAGTGAGGATGATCCAGACAATGGTGGTGGAGCAGAGAGGCAAAGGGAGCATCCGTTTATCGTGACCGAGCCCGGGGAGGTGGCTCGTGGTAAAAAGAATGGACTTGATTACTTGTTTCATTTGTATGAACAATGTCGTGAGTTCTTGGTCCAAGTTCAGAACATTGCTAAAGAGAAAGGTGAAAAATGTCCTACAAAGGTATTGTCATTTTCCATTGTCCAACTTTTCATGTTACTATAATTCACATGAAGCTAAATGTTTTAGATTTGCTACATAATTGATGTGCTCTTTTAAAGAGTATTCCACTCTTTAAAATGTTCTATATTTGTAGAAAAGGTGCACTTCTTTTGTTTAACATAACCTAAAATCTTGTTTGTTTTTCGGCTTATATTTCATGAGTCTTAATTTTTCCGGCTTATTTTGAGATGGCCTTTATAAGTTTGTTATATAGGAAAAACTAATATAAGCACATAAGTCTCGAAATAAGGCTGAAAATTAAAGCGTATGAAATATAAGCCGAAATCAGATAAGCTAACAAGCCCACAAATAAGCTTAAACAAACACCCTCTTAAAGTGAACATATTGATGTGCTCTCACTTTCTCAATATTAGCAAAATTCTATTATGTGCTTCTAGATTTTTAAAAATTACCTTACTAAAAATGAAAGTCTAAAATTGAGAGTGAATGAGCATAACGTTTAAAAATTAACTTATGTATCTTCTGCTATATATAGTTTCTCTTTTGTGCTTATTTAGTGATAAATCATTGTTATTGTTTCCCAAAGTGTATACAACAGTTTTTAATGGTGATTGGCCAACAAAACAAGAACAATAATCATTAGAAATTTGATAGTTTAGTCTACTCAATGTTTTTTTCTCTACATTTTGGTAAAGAAAGTGATTATTATAGCTATAGAATATCATATTGTATTTTCCAAAAAAACTAGGATAAGTTTAAAAAATGTAAAAGGTAAAGAAGTGATGATATGAGGTGTAGTCAGTGATAAAGATTTGAGTTGTCCGGTAATTTTAGAGAAAGTTGTGTATAACAAGATTCACTCAGATTTCTTCTGTTCATTTTCACACCCATACCAGCTGGCACTGTTCCCAACTCGACACGTGTTGTACGGTCTGAATACAACCCTTTTGCTTTTACGAAACCCTAGCTAGTTCACGAGTGTAATATTTAATGCACACAAAAATTTGACTAGAAACATAGCTTTTGAAAAATGTACTTTGTTGGTTATCATATTTATTCTATTGGGTATGGTTTTGTTTAGGTGACAAATCAAGTGTTTAGGTTTGCTAAGAAGGCTGGTGCAAGTTATATCAACAAGCCAAAAATGAGACACTATGTTCATTGTTACGCGTTGCATTGTCTTGATGAGGAGGGGTCGAATGCGTTGAGGAGGGCTTATAAGGAGAGAGGAGAAAATGTTGGGGCATGGAGGCAGGCATGTTACAAGCCATTGGTGACTATCGCGGCTAGACAAGGTTGGGACATTGATGCTATATTTAACTCACATCCGCGTTTGTCTATATGGTATGTCCCAACCAAACTCAGACAACTCTGTCATGCTGAACGCAGTGCGGCTGTAGCAGTCGCCACTGGTTCAACAACGGTTGGTGGTGGTAACGATGCTGGTGGTGTTGGTCATATGCTCTTCTAGATAAACGTTTGTGGTAGTTTGTTTCTTAGGATAAAAGAATTAGCTAGTCTCAAGTTTCATGTTCCAAGCTATGTATACAATGAATGATCCGTGTTGTAATGCTTGTGATTGCATCGAGCTATAAAATATGTTACTTTAAGAGTTTATGGTCTTTGAGTAATTAGACAAATTTATTTATGTATTGGGTTAAGTTCGTATATATTTCTACAAGGCAAACACCACAAGTATAAACGGACAAATTTGTGTTGAAAAAAATTACCGTGTATCGAAGCAAAATCACAATTAAAATATGAAATGTAATAAGAAATCACACGCTAATTTAGTGTGAAAACCCCTAATAGTGTAAAAACCGAAAACAAATAAAGATATTTTTCGCTATGTAGAAACTTAGGAATTACACAATCTCCAATTATAAGGATAAAAACCAATAATTGTATCGTTTGTGTTAAGAGATTTAGAAGTGAATGAGATACAATGAAGCATGGATTCATTGTTTTTTATAGTCAAATTGCTTGACTTGTGATATTATTCACCATCCAAGTTGTAATTCAAGTTGTGGTGTAAGATACTCATCAACTATTGTAGGTTTGCATACAATATATCTTGTTAAATTTTAACAATCTTCCACTTGAAGGTTAGATTAAGGCTCGATTAATCTTCACATGACATCCCTCTTTGTCATTTTCAAGTTATTTACGTTTCTGCTAGGCCGCATGAGAAGACACCATATAAACTTGTCACAGTTGATTGCTTTCGTCAGATAATCCGTCACATTATCATCAACATGAATATTCTGCATATCCACGGTTCCTTTTTCCACTTTCTCACGAACGAAGTGATACTGAACTTGTATATGCTTTGTCTTTGAATGAAATGATAAATTCCTTGCTAGATACAAGGCGCTCTGACTGTCACAAAATAGAGTAACTTTCTCTTGTTCGTGCGATATTGCTTCTTTGCTAGTTTAAGCAGTTGCAACATATTCGGCTTCTATTATTGACATGGCCACAACTGACCTCAGTTTTGAAACTCAGCTTACTATTCCACCAGAAAGTGTAAACACATACCCAGTGGTTGATTTGCTTCCATCAAGATCATCTGCATAATCGTAATCAACATACTATTTGATAGTAAAATCTGATTCCCCGAAACATAATACAACATATGAGGTTCCTTTAATGCATCTAAAGATCCTCTTCACACCTTCACAATGCTCTCTATCAGGTTCTGCCATGTACCGACTCACTAATCCCATTGCATCCGCAATGTCTGGTCTTGTACAAATCACCGCAAACATTAAACTCTCACTGCTGATGCATATTGTACTCGAGAGTCGAGACATCTCCATTGTCTCTTCTTTACTACTAGGACTCATCTTAGAGGATAACTTGACATTAATAGGAAACGAGGTTGATATTGGCTTACAATCTTGCATATTAAACCGTTGAAAGCTTTTCTTCAAATAACTTTTTTTGTGAAATCCAAATCTTCCTACTAACTCTATCTCGGTGAATTTGCATTCATAGAATCTTGTTTGCGGGTCCAAAGTCTTTCACTATGTAGAAACTTAGGAATTTCACACTCTTTAATTAAAATGATAAACAATAATAGTTATACCTATTGTATTAGGAGATATTACAAACTCTCTAGCTTTCTCACAAGAACTCTGAGGAGATTTAGAAATTAATTTGATAAAAATAAAGCATGAATTCATTGCCTTTTATAAGAAAATTGCTTGACTAATGATATCATGCATGACAATGGTACCATCCAAGTTGCAATCTAAGTTGTGATATAATATACTCATCAATTATTATAGGCTTGCATATAATGTATCTTGTTAAATTTAAAAAATTTGTGATAACACAACGTCACAGTACTTTAGTATACAACACTAATTAAAACAAAGATGAACGCATATATACATAGCAACAATTGAATACAATGTTTTTGGTATCAATGTTATTTTTCAAATATATACAGGTTTCATTGTTTAATAACAAAAGTTTGAGATCTACTAGTTTTTATGCTTGGCTAGATCTCCTCGGTGAGGATCTTAACTCAATTCTTTATCCCATTGTGAAAGTGATGTGGAAACTATAGACCATTGTTTTTTAAATTGATCTCGGGTCTCTCAAGCATGGAGGAGGGTTTTTGCTTGGTGAAAAATGGGTTCATGTAAACTCATGTCGGTTCTTGACATTATTGATTACAAGAGTCTCGCCAACTTTGATAATAAAAACCAAAGGTGATTTGGCAAGCAATTTGTTAGCCAATATTGTGCATGTGTAGGTTACTTGCAACATGGTTTTGAAATAAGGTTTCAAACCTTGAGACAATTTGTGACGAATACACACGGCTGTTACTTTTTGTGGTTATATCCCTTACGTGGTTAAAACATGAGGGCATATTAGTATCTTCCCTTCTCACATAACAAAAATAGTAACGACTGATTAGGGACGAAAAATGCTATTTATGTAAACCAAAATGACAAAATTTGTAATTAACTCAAAAATAAATTTAATTGAGATTAGAAAATATATTTGTCTTAAGAGCTGGAAGAATTTGAAAAATAGAGTTGACTCGTATTATTTTTTGTTTTTATTTTGTTTTTGCTAAATTTCTTTTCTAAGTATTGTTAAAACTTTCAGTTCTTTTAAAGTTTTTTGATTTTTTTAAAGAATTTTCGGTGTTATTCGGTTTTGTTTTGTTTAATTTTCTAAGACTTTTTTTCAAGTTGTTAATTTTAGTATATTTAGCATATAAAAGGTATACTACAAGGTTATGATGAGTTGAAACATATATACAAAATAGTGTTTGTTAAATATATCCTAGACAATAATACATCTTTGAAATGCTTAATTTGGAAAGTATAAAAACGTATATTTGTAACACACAATTATAAATTTTATTATTTTAATAAGATTAATTTAAATAAACAAATCTATATATTTTTTAATATGGCAGATCGGTTTTGTGCGATTATTTTCGTTTGATTTTCAGTGAAAACTAAAACCTGGCAGAAAATTTCGGTTTTCATTTTTCTATAACCGAAATGTTGTATTTTTTTTAAATTTTTTTTAACTTTGAATCGGTTTTTCTGGTTAATGTGGCTTGTTACTGGTTCAGTTTCTGCTCACCCAATGATCCCGGTACCAAGGCTGACATCTTTTCATTGTCACTTTAATTTATTTTTTATTTAATTCCAGTCCTTTGGTTGACACAAATTGCATATTTCTTCCCTAAAAGCTAATGGTCGTTACTTTTTTGTTACGTGAGAAGTGAAAAGACTAATATGCCCTCACTTTTTTATGCACGTGAGGGACTTAACCAATAAAATAACAACCGTTGGCGAAAAGGACGAACGTTGCAAGATTTTGCAACCAAAGGAACGGATCTTGCAAGAAGTTTAAAAAAGAACGAAAAATGCAAATGTCAAAGACGAAATTTGTAATTAACTTCATTGGGCTCATGACTTTTTATGCACGTAACATTTCTAATTATGGTTCTTCCTTTCTTTTTCGCATTGGTCATTATTTATTTTATTTATTTATTTATTCTGCTTATGTGACCTATGGGTCGAATTTTGGAACATTGGTCACTTGTAGAAGTTTTATGGCATTTTTGGTAGCGAGAGTTGACAACTTGACATTAAGGAAAAGAAATAGGCTGAATTTCCAGTGTTTGGTATGCCTAAGAGTTGGAATTTAGTGCTCATTATAGACTTTGGAGAGGCCAATTTTATAGTTGTATTCGTCCTATCATTTCATTCTTTTGGTACTCTTGGCACTCCCCTTATAAATTTAGTATGCTAGGTGTGGATATATTGGTTTAAAAACCGTGTTAGTTTTGGTGATCCCTTCCAGTAGTGGTTGTTCTAATTATACTTTGTGCATATTTCGTTTGTATTAAATGTAACTTATGTAACATATAGTATGTTGCCTTTCAAAAACAGTTTATTACTATATCTCAATGGGCTTGGTGCTTTTGGGTCATTTGAGCCCAACAAACAAGACAAAATTAGATGGATCTGGGCAACTATAGGTTTGGTAGACAAAAGTAAGATTAAAGACTTCACTCACTGGTTGTTAAAACCATTGACTCAATACAACAACAACAACAACAACAACAACAAAACCCAATTCCGACGGAGCAAAGTAAAGGAGAAGTGGGATGTAGACAGATCCTACCCTTACCGTCAGGATAAATCCGACAGTAGAGCGACTGCTTCGAAAAGGACCTCTTCGTTGACAATACTAAATTTATTGAAGTTGGTAGTACATCAATGTTACCCAAATTTAGTTATTTAGTAAGTTGATCGGGAACTAATGTGAGTTCTTGACCAATATGGTTCCACATAACCCAGCTTTAATATGTCACATGGGTGGTAAACCATGTATGCCATTATGAACACCTAGCAAGTCGATGTCGATCCATTATGGCTTGCACCAGACCTAACAACATTCAATGGTGGTTACATAATACTCTTTACATGTAATCATATACTTATTTAATAGGACATGTTTATCACTGATTATCTATCCTCTTATTTTCCAACCATTTCTCCAAATGTCACGATCATTTGCAAATTGCTAGTAAACATATCCACAACTTGATTATATGTTCTGTCAAAAGGAAGTCAAGTCAAGGTCAAAAGTTGAGTAGAAAATGCCAATAGCAACTAGCTCAAATAGGAAAATGTTCTAAATTGGGGCAACAAAAAAAGATCAGGGATAGGATTCTCTTGTCCCACCAATGTATATTCTAAAAGATTTGTACACCATGACATAATAAGTTCACGCTGATTCAGCATATTTGTAGAATATCATAGCAAATTGTCATGTAGATGTGTGCTTTTTATTATGAGAAATTATGAAGCTTGTGGACTTAGTGGTTGATTGTGATAAAACTTCAAACACAAGTTGTACAATAAAAATATCAACGTTAACTCATACCCGTCTTCCACGAGGTATGTAAGAGATGAGATGTAAACAGTCTTACCTCTATCTAAAAGTAGAGAGGCTGCTTTCAGAAAACCTTCGGCCATTTACAAAAAGTAAGGATCGAACCTTCAACCTCTATGTCCAAAAAAAGAAGAGTTTTTTTAACTGATCCAACTCTACTTAAACACAAGTTGTACAATGCCAAGTTTTATCTTCTAGTTCCCCACTATACTTTACATGCTTGTCTTTTAATAGTTGACCTCGTTCACTTTGATTTCTAATAATGGATTTTGATTAATTTCTGTAGACATATGAGACTATGTTGAGTTGAGCACAATCTAATTTAGATTATTAAGTAAAATTTTGTTTGTATCTTATTATGCTATATTACATTCATAAGATCCAATTACTTTGTTAAACATATGTGAAAATGGTTTTGACAGACACCTTAATGGTTATCTTTTATTGCCTCTTTTGTTGGGTCACCATCGATTTGTGATTTGATGTTGTGGTCTATGCGACTATTCGTATTCTTTGACAGTATAGGAACGCACTATCATTTATTCCAAAAAGCACTCCAGCACACTTGGAGACGATATGCTTTTATTGAATATTTTATAGACGAACACTTTAGTTTTGTTTTCCTGTTTCCCTTTTAATCTAAACATCCCTCTTTTCCTTTTTAAAATTGAAAATGCAAACACCAACTAAATACGTTTTTTAATTTTTCAATAGTTTGTTGAATATAAATCTCTTTTGGAATTTCTATAAAATTGGAGATAGAAGATTGAATAACTCTTCCTCTAATTAAACGCATCCTTAACATCCCTTATTTGTTTACCACGTAAACATGAAATTGTTTCCAGCCCTGTACGAGTCTTTCTAATTTAATCTCTCTCTATGTTTTAACAAAAGTATTATCTACTAAATACAGTGGCGGAGCCAGCAAAAATGATTACAGGGGGCATTGACCGACAAAAGAGTAGAAAAATTTATGTTAAAAAGTGTCAATTTTTTAGTATAATTTGAAACCGGGCAGGGTTTCACTAAAAAGGAAAAACAACTCTACTTCAGTACAATTAGCGCTAAATAATATGTTCAGGTGTCAAATAAGATCGGTAATTTTGACTAATCAGCCATTAAAATAACTAACTTAGATTTTACATTATACCCATACGCCAAATATAAACACTTTACGAAAAACTAAACATAGTCATATTACTTAAAATGCATGTTATCGTAGTTAGTAATATTAATTTGAAACTAACAATCGACAACAAAAGAAATTTATGTCGTCAATAAAATAATATTTTATATAAACATAACAAAATCTTATGTAACACTACAATGGAGTAATAGTTATGAAAATCTTAATATTTTTGCATATTAAACTCAAACGAAGTACATTTTAAAGTAACATTTGAAACTCTGGACCAAAGAGAAATACTATACTCCTTAGGCTATGCACAGAGTCGACCTAGTTCGTCGCCGCCACATCAGCTTTCTCTCTCCGACGACCTGACGACGACCTAGTTGCCACAGTGGTGACCTGAGATTTTTTTTTTTTTTTTTTTAATTCAAATATTTTTAAACAAAAAATTAAAATTCATTAATAAAAATACTTAACATTACAACAATAATTAAAAACTTAAAGTAATAAAACGTAGACGTTACAATACTTATTAAAAACTGAAAACATCACAAAAAATCTTCATCGTCAGTTCGGTCTTCGTCACTTTCGTCTTCGGCTTCAATCTCTTGATTGTCTGCATTTCCACGGTTTCTCCAAATGTGTTCGACCAAATCAGATTTTATGTTTAGATGAGTTGATCGATCCGTTAACTCCTGAGTAACTACTAAGGATTCTGCATGGGATCTTACCGGATCATGATCACGGTGACCCTCTTGTGGAAACCATGTAGGACAAATCGTCCGCTGCTTGTGTTTGATGATCATATTATGTAATATGATGCATGTATACACAATATCTTCGAGATCCTGTTTACGCAGCCCTCGAGCCGGAACTTTAAGCATTTTCCACTTCTTCTTCAACACACCGAAAGCTCGTTCCACATCTTTCCTTGCTGCTTCGTGCTTCCTCTTGTACAGCATTCTTTTTTCATCACCAGTAGGAGGATTTGAAATGGACTTAATAAGAACAGACCATTCCGGATATATCCCGTCAGTAAGATAATATCCCCTTTTGTAAGCAACATCGTTAGCCTCGAATTCAAGTTCCGCTGCTCTCCCAGATTTGATATCATTGAAAACAGGGGAACGATATAAAACGTTTATATCGTTATTCATCCCGGAGACACCAAAGAACGCATGCCAAATCCATAAATCTTGGGAGGCGACCGCTTCCAATAAAATGAATGGATGTGGCCCGTGATCACCCCTAGCATGTTGACCTCTCAAACTATTTGGGCAGTTCTCCCAAGGCCAACCTGTACAATCAATGCTTGCCATCATCCCAGGAAACCCATGCTTATGCTCGTGATGAGCATATAATCTTTCAAGGTCCGAATACGTGGGCTTTCGCAAATACTCAGCACCATATAACTCCATGATAACCGTGCAAAAGTTACGGAGACAATCGCGTGCTGTTGTTGCAGCCACTTGCAGATACTCGTCAAGAGAATCAGGAACTCCCGCGTATCCCAATTGACGAATTGCCGCAGTACACTTGACCAATGGAGAAATACCAAGTAAACCTCTACAATCAGGAGTTTGTTGAAAATAAGGAGAATGATTGGTTACCTCTTGCACAATTTGAGTGAATAGGTCTCGGGGCATCCGGAACCGCTGACGAAATATTTTTTCGTTATACAACGGTTCTTCGGAGAAGTAAGCGGAAACTAAACGATTATGAGCACCTACATGATCCCTAGCCGTGTGGTTTCGTCGAGCCTTTGGCAGTGACGCTTGGTAAGTGTCCCAAGCATGCTGCGTATACTCCATGAACTCTGTAAACTCGCTCATAACTTCTTCCTCGTCGGAAGACGAAGAATTAAAAAATAACTCGTATGACATAATTATCAAAATGTGTTTGAAAGTGTTTATGAGAAGTTGTTTGAAATTGTGTGTTTAAAAATGTGTTTGAGTTTGGTATTTATAATGTTGTAAAAGTGGTAAAGTTTAATTTTTTTTTTTTTTTTAATAGGAACGTTGCTTTTTTTTTTTTTTGGATATACTTGGACCAAAACTCGGTTGAAACCACAACCTTCTTCCTCCCTTTTCTTCCCCCAACCGAACACAACTTTCACAGCCACAATGGCTCGACCGACCATAACCGACGCAACCGACCGACCCTCGACCCACCCTCTGCGCATAGCCTTATGTAATACAGAGTAGTACTACATTAAATTGTACTTTTTGACTTTTGGTTACCCACTCCCAATGCACATATTCACTATACTCTTCACTTTCCTTCTTTCTATTGTCTTCTATTTCTTTTTCTCATTTTCCGACCAAATAACACCCATCGGAAAAAATGGCTTTTATACATTAAAGCTTAGTTGACGCTCAGACTTTGAATTCTCGGCGAACGCTGAGGGCACCGGGATTATCAAGCTGGGGGCAATGCTCATTTTGATACCAATTTGATATTTTTTTCTATATGATTTTGTGTGTCTAGGAGAGGTTTGTTGGGAGCAACTCCCCCCGGTACTTATCAAATGGCTCCGCCCCTGACTAAATACTAAAGTAATGATCATAATTCAAGCTCTAACTTATGTAGAATATGATGTCATATATCAGTATTTAATTTTAAAACACACTTGCAATGAATATCACATAAGAATCTCTATCAAAAAAAAAAAAAAAAAAAAAAAAAAAAAACAAGGTTTGATTAAGCAGTTAACACTCTTTTCTTTGGAGACAGAGGTCAAAGGTTCGATCCTCACCCCTTGCAAGGTCGGAAGTCCTTTTTCTACCTTTGGTAGAACCGGAAGCAGCCTCTCTACCTCAGGTAGAGGTAAGGTTGTCTACGTCTTAACCTCCCTCATACACAGTAGAAGACGATATTGAGACCCATAACCCGTGGAAAACAGTATTGGGAGTTACTCTAATCTCTATCAAAGAAAGATGTTTTCAACTATTTTTAGTTTTACTTTCATCTTAGTTTTAAATTATTTTTAACTGTCATTGAATGACATAGAGGTAAAAACACTTGATTTTTCTACAAGAGGTGTAAGGTTTAAAACTCATTATGTCAAAAACGTAAGCATAAATACAACGGTTAAACCATGTACATCCGGGTAAAAAACTCACGTTGTCCAAGTAACCTCAACAAAGGGTCTATATTTGACATGTACCTAGCTAGAAAAGCTTAGAAAAACACTACTAAGTTCCAAATCAAGTTGATTAGCTAATGGTAGTTAAATTATTCCTCCAAACAAAAGTTGTTAAATTATACAATTAAAAGGTTTATCAAAAAGAATCATATCATTAATCCGTTAATGCCGGAGTATATAACCTAATGGTAGTCAAATCATTTTTAAATAGTATGGTGGTTAGAAAGTATCAACCAATCAATAATTTCGTTTATAGAAAGACCAAAAATATCTAGTGTTTAGGTTGTTTTTTTATTCATAAAAGGTAAAGTGTCCAAATCTCGCTAGATACATAGATTTGGAGGCGGCTAAACAACGGTCAGAAACGATACCGAATTAACCTGGTAAAACTGAATAAAAAAGACTTGTCTTTTTTAAATAAAATTTACGTGCCTAAAAAAGACGAAAAATATAAAACGCGTTTTCTTGCAGAAAGAAAGACGCAGTACAACACAATAAAATTACAAGTGGCCCACCTTACCAAAAAAGAAAAGAAAAGAAACTAATCACATTTTTGACTTTTATTCACAAATTTTTTTATAGCTTATAAAAAATAAGTATCTGTAATATATACTATATATAAAAGAAAATCATATTAAATTAAGAAAATATATATGAAAACTATAAACTATTATTATTGTTATCGTTTATAACCCATAATCAATATTATTTTCGTTTAAATCTTGTTTAATCCTCAATTTTTAAACTTTTATTATTTTTCGTTTATAACCCATTAGTTTTTTTTTATCACTATAACTATCTGTCACTATAAAATCTCGTTGTTATGCATAGATACTCGTCTATTTTTTTTTTAATACAAAACACTTCACCTAGCTTACAACAATAAGGTCTAGTTCTATCTATGTTTTCAACTATTTGCAAGTATCACTAAATGACATGGTGTCAAGGACACTTAATTTCTTCAAAAGAAGTATGGAGTTCAAATCTCATTATGTAAGAAACGATATTTGATTAAGTCCCATGTATATGAAAAAGCTAAGGTGGTGTTTGTTTTTTAAGAGGCTCTGAATCTGAATCTGAACTGTACATCTGAATCTGAATATGAGGCGTAAATGTCTGAATCTGACCGCATCTGAACGGGAAAAATACTCATGTTTGAACCGCACATTTGCTTGCTCGTACTAAATTTTTTTTGGTTATTTTTGTGTCAACAAGAGGCATTAAGACACCTCTCTCAAGTCTAAACCATTAAGATTTTACTGCCTCTGACCGCGTCTGAACGGAAAAAAAAAAAAAAAAAAAAAACAAACGGTCTGAACGGCCAAAATGTCTGATCACGTCTAAACAGTTTAGATTCAGAGGCTGTTAAGAACCTTTTTTTAAAAACAAACGCAGCCTAAGAAAACACTCCTAAGTTTCAAATCAAGTTTACAATTTAAGAGTATTTAATAGTAGTTAAATCTTTTTAGGAGTATTTAATGGTAGTTAAATCTTTCTTCTATTAAAGTTAAAAAGAGCCTAGGTTGTTGGTACATTTCTTTTGTGATAACTACAACTCTTAATATCTTTTTCATAATTCTGTTTTTTAATTTTTATTATGAAACTGCGAATTAAAATATATAAAATACAAAATATAAAATTTGATAAGTGAAAAGTATTAAAACACAAAAAATACATAACAGAAAGCTATATACAACTGGCTTATCATGTTAATAAAAAGTTTAAAACTACCGAAAAAGTACGTAACATAAAATATAGAATTTGACAAATCAAAAGTAGTAAAAGACAAAAAATACAAAACAAATAAGTATAAAAAGTTGTTTTACCTAATAAATAAAGCAGATATGAGGAGGGTGAGAGGGGTAAGGATACTAACAATACTGTCATTTAATTTTTTTTTTGCAATATAAGCCATAATCTTGTGGCTTATTTTGACACATATATATATATATATAATAAACAAAACTTTTTTTGAAATTCTATCCACCTCATAAAAGCCAGCTTGGCAGTGCCCATGTGAATAAAGCCAGCTCATCAATATGCTTTAGTCAACAATCTCACTCAAAACATAAAAACATAAAACTTATCATTTTAGTCAACATATAATCGATTCTGTAAACCAATCGATTCATAAAACACCAGTCTTAAAACCACAATATTCTATTCGAGATTCTCAACAATACATTTTAGAGGTATATATTCGAGATTCAGAATCATGGGTTACTTTTCAATTCATAATCGTTATTCAATTAATGTTCACTTTTCAATTCAGAATCATGGATAGAGTAGGTTTTAGCAATTAAGGGTTTTTGTTGGATGTGGAGGTGGAAGGAATTGGTATACAGGTGTTAGGAGGTAGTGTGGAAAAGTGGTATTGAGCAGGTGGAGGGGGGGTTAGTGGATACAGGTGTTGGGGTTGAAGATGGTGAACAGTGGCGCGGTTTTATCTGTTTTTAAAAATTGGGCTTGGGTGTTGGGCTACAGCTGGGCTTTGGATTGTTATTAATAACAAAGAAGGGTCCATTTGGTATTAAAGTTAGCACAAGGACCATTTATGTAATTTGGATTTTTTTAGGGACTGAACTAGCAACTTTTCCAAAGTTGTAATAAGGACTAAACAGTCAAGTCTAGCAACTTTTCCCCGGCAGCGGCGCCAAAATTTGATCGGTGCTAAACAGTCAAGTCTAATCACGCAAGCTAACCACTTGTGAATGGCTAACCGTAACAGACTTAAAACTGCTTAAAACACAAATTCAATTAAGATCAGAGGAATATAGGGAATTCCTGGGTCGTTAAGTCCCACGGAGGATGAATTGGTGTAAAAACACTTGATCAGATGGTAGAATGATCACTAAGGATAGTGATCAGTAAGGTTTTTGCTGGAAAATTACCTAAAGAAAAGATCTACAAATTACAGCGACTTAAATGCAAATTAAAAGAAATTAAAAAGTTAAAATATATTAAATAAACGCTATCACTATTTTTAAAGTGATGAACGTTTAAAACCTAAAACGTACGTTCAAATAAAATTACGTAAACGTACAGAATAAAACGTGAGTTTTAAGAAATAAAAGTCCTAAAAATATGAAAAATACATTTTTACATTCCTAATGATAAAATATAATTTATAGAAAAAGAAAATTATTTTTACAACTATTTATTTAATTATTATTAATTAAAAACTATTATTAAGTATTTAAAATGCACTAAAATATAAGAAAATACAAATTTAACCTAGAAAAATGAAATTATAACTTAGAAAAGTCTAAAATATGATAAAACTTATTTTAAAACTGAAAATATATTTTTTTAGACTTAATATGTATTTATTATTAATTTAAAACTATTTAAAACTTATTAAAATGCTAAAAAATACTATTTAAACCAAGAAAATTATGGAAAAATACTTTTTAGGCTTTTTATATTTATCTTAATCTATAAAAATTGAAAACATATTTTTTAAAGCTTTTTCTGATTTATTAGTATTAAATGCTATTTAAAAAGGATTAAAAACTAGTTTAAATAAAGAAAAATACTAAACAGTGTAGGAAAAATATGAAAAATTCAGGAAAATGCTAAAATATTATTCTAAGTTTATAAAAAATATAAAAACATATGCTTATGTTGAGGAAAATGCAACTGCAATGGATAAGCTTATAAATAAGCACTTCAAAATAAGCTAAAAGCCATAAATGACCACCAAATTAACACAAAAGCTAGGGTATGCTATATTAATTAAATACTAACTTATTCCAACCAAATAAGTAGCTTGAATGAGCCAAAGAACACAAATAAGCACTTTGCCTATTGGATTCTGAGACAGAAAATGGGACAACCTTGTGAAGTAAAACCAAGTGGGGTCCACTATGATCTAGGCCAAACAAAGGGTCAATGGGTCAAGCCTGGTAGGAGGTGGGTTGGAAGAACCAAGATTGAGGGTATGGGACCCACTGATGAGCTCAGAAAGAGCTTGTGAAGTGAGGGGTCCAAACTGATTCACTCAGTTAACTGAGTGAATGGACAAGCTTAAGCTAAGATGCAGCCCTAGTGAAAGGACTTGTGAATGAAAATTAAAGCTTGAACTTTGAAGATGAGCAGCATAGCTTCTTAAAGAGCCAAAGATCACAAGCTAAGGCCAACTGATAAGCTCTCTGTGAGCTTATCAAGATGGACTGCACAACTGTGCACAGGGCACCATTTACAAACAGGTGTCTAATAGAAGCTAAAAATTAAGCTAGTAAATAAGCTTATGAGAAAATATAAAAAACACTAGGTTAAAGCTAAGCAACTAAAGTTTTGATATCCCTAAAACCTAAATCTTGAAAACTAATATTAAACCCTATGCAACTTATTCTATTTTATCCAAAAACTGTGAAACTGTCATTTTGACTTTTTATAAAATCTAAACAGGTTGACTTTAGTGAACTTTGAATCAATGATACTCACTGATTATGTTGTTTTAAAGTGTACTAAGACTGATTTAGGCAATGTTAACAACTTATGAATACAAAATCATGATCAAGGATCATGAAAATCCAACAGTGGACTGTTAAGGCTTAGGATTTGGAATTTTGACTTTTAAACAAATAAAGACTATATTTTAGGCTTTAACTGAGGTATCTAGAGCTAACATGATATAAAGCAACAATGATCAACCACACAAATGGTCTCTACCAGTCTTAATTCAGCAATTCCAAACACTAGTTATTAGGGCTGAATTGAAACTTTTCAAAGTGTTTCAAAGACTAAAACCATATAACTGATAACAGATCTTATAATATCATTTAATTAGACTAATGAAACATTAAATAACAATAATAACACCATATAACTAAGGATTGACAAGTATGCTCTAATGACTGTGAAAATGAGATTTAAAGACAACTATGAATTCCAAAGAACAAGCTACTGGTTTTAATGTTTAAATAAACTTAACTATAGCTAATAAACATAAAAACACAAAGATTCAAGGTAATGAACAATTTAAACAGTGAAACACCAAAATGGATCAAGAAGCTTACAAATGAGTTTCAAGCATAAACAGATAACCAAGGTCTAAGGATCAAGAACACTCCTATAGCTTACCAATAAGCTCTAAACCATTAATCCATCCAAAATTAGCTCTGCTCCATTATCTTGATCATTTCTTATAGACTTTTTTATTTTTAACTAATATTTTTGGTATTTTTGATAATTTTTGAAATTGCTAAGTAAAACTGATTTGTTAAGGTACCTAAGAGCTTATAAGCTTTTTCAAAAGCTTATATGAGCTTAAGTAGCAATTACAACAACTATTGACAACATTTGCAATTTATGAGAATTTAACATAGAAACTAACATAAACTGAATTCGTTCACAAAAACTGAAATTAACACTGGAATTAAGTTTTTATTACAATAAGATGACTTAACAAAAAGCTTGAAAGCTTTGAAATATACTGGAAAGTTTTAAAAACTTAAAACGACATTACCTAAACTAATCTACTCTACTTGCCTATCTACACTGCTTCTCTCTTGATATTTATTGATTTCAATCTCATCCTTGTCGACCTCTGATCAATTCCCACTTGACTTCTTCTCTTGAAATCATCTGAATCGTACATTTGTCATTTGGCGGGAAAAGTCTTTTGACTGGATAGAGTAGGTTTTAGCAATTAAGGGTTTTTGTTGGATGTGGAGGTGGAAGGAGTTGGTATACAGGTGTTAGGAGGTAGTGTGAAAAAGTGGTATTAAGCAGGTGGAGGGGGGGTTAGTGGATACAGGTGTTGGGGTTGAAGATGGTGAACAGTGGCGCGGTTTTATCTGTTTTTAAAAATTGGGCTTGGGTGTTGGGCTACAGCTGGGCTTTGGATTGTTATTAATAACAAAGAAGGGTCCATTTGGTATTAAAGTTAGCACAAGGACCATTTATGTAATTTGGATTTTTTTAGGGACTGAACTAGCAACTTTTCCAAAGTTGTAATAAGGACTAAACCTGCCAAATATGGTTAGTACAAGGACAAATGTTTAATAAAATTCCATTTTTAATAAGTCCAAGGACTAAAATTGTCAACTTTGAAATTCTAAGGACCAAACTTGTAATTTTCCAAAAGTTTATCATAAGGACCAATTTTGTCATTTATGAATAGTACAAGGTTTATTTTTGATTATTTTCACTTTTAAAATTCACCAAGGACTATATTTGACATTTTTCAAAGTTCAGGGACTAAAGTTGTCATTTTGTAAATTTTAAACTTTTAAGGGTTTATTTTGACAACTTTTGAATCCCATGGACCTTAAATGACATTTTACAAGTTTTTGAATTACCAGGGACTAGTTTTGACAACTTTTGTAACTTGGGGGACTAAAACTGCCAATTATGCAAACTTAATACGTTTTTCATCTGATTTTGGTATTTTTGCATTTAAAACACATAAAACACTTGTTTGTGATATTTTCATCATTTTGATGTGTTTCCGAGTGTTTTCAGATGTTTTTGGCACTCTATCAGTATAAAAATGATGAGTATTTAGACACTCATCATTATTCAATTAATGTTCACTTTTCAATGGTTTGTATCCAATGGTTATTCGAGATTCAGAACCATGGTTATTCGAGATTCATAATTGATTCAGAACCATGGGTTACGTTTCAATGGTTTTGTAGCATGTTCAGAATCGTATTCAATTCATAACTGGTAAGACACTTTTATGTCCTATTTTTGGGTGCAACTGAGGCCCAACCTAAAAATATGAAACATGGATATGTATTCTTTTTGTAGCGAATAGATAAGATCCACCGCCTCCCTACTTTCAGTTTCTACATTCTTCCAGGCATAACCGATTTACACATGGTAATTGGATATTGTAAGTCTGCAATTCTTAAGTTGTTAATTCTAAAAATTAAAAGTGTAGTTTCCTATGATTTTTATATAAGGTTGCACTTATAAATGGTTTAATTTAACTGTGGAGATGTTTACCTTTGTTTGGTAAAGATTTTATATATACTATTTACGGGTGTTAGGGATTTAGGTGTTGTTGTATTAATGGGATTTACCTTTGCGGCGGAGATGTTTACCTTTGAATTTACAGGTGTTTGGGATTTAGGTGTTGTGTTAATTTAGGGGTTTTTGTGAAATGGTTCATGAGAAGCTGAAAACATCACCTTCATATATGCGTATCTTCGATCTTAAGCCAACCCAAGAAAATGAAATCGAGTGCAACCGCTTTTCTTTAGGGATAAGGATTTCATCAATTTTTTGGTTAAATTTTAGGCTTCTTATTTTGAACTTTGATTATAGGTATGGGCTTATTGATGCCGATTATGGAGTAAGCGTGGGAAGGTAATAAAGACTAGCAACTAGCAATCTGTCAAAAGGTCACGTGTTCCTTTTTTCATTTTATGTATACGGTTACTGTTGTGTTATTGTCAAAGTATGCCGCTTGGCAGGCAACAACTCTTAACACGAACGAACAACACGACACTATTTACTAATTGTTGGACATTCGGTTTGGCCTGTTAGAAAATTTGAATTGCGTGCGTATATCACGGTTTAAAATTATGCAGCAAGTTACAATATATGTCTTTGTTGTTCTTGGGATGCGAAAGTAGTTTTGGTTTAGAAAGTTGACTGTATAGATGACTGTTACAGGTTCCTTATTTGGACAGCTTGGCTCAGGAATGCGTGGAAGCTATTGATTCCCTTCTAATGAGGATGATGTCAGCTACGAAACTAAATATTGTCGGGTAACACTTTTAATCACATATGCACTATGCTCTTAATGGCCACTTGGGCATTTATTTGATAAGCATGTTAAGCTTAAAAATAGTTTGTTTTCTGCTAGGTTCACGCATAGCTCATTGTTGCCATCTTCATCTGCAACTCCAGCAAGGCTCATTCGTATGAAACCTGTTTTTGCCAAGGTTGCAAAAATCGCTAGGCGGTAGCTGGGCGGCTGGGTAGGGCCTAGCGATTAATCGGTTAGGCGGGAATTAATCGGATTGGATTTTTTATATATAAAATTATAAAATTTTGAAACTATATGCCCGATTTGGCTGATCTAGCCAATTTTTTTTCGATTTGGTTGATTTTTTCCGATTTTGCCCATTTTTTTCCGATTTTGCCGATTTTTACCCGCAACCGATTTTTCCGATTTATTCGATTTTTTCTGATTTGGCCGATTAATCGGCCGCCTAGGCCGATTAATCCGATTTTTGTCAGTAACCGATTAATGAAAATTAGAACGGCTAATCACCGCCTAGCGATTAATCGGCCGCTTAGGCCGATTTTTGCAACAAAGGTTTTTGCTGAGCAGGCTGTATGCATTAAAGATAGACGTTAGGCGACTCTAAACCTATTTCAGTTATTCGCCTTTCAACTAATTTTTGAGTTTGATACATTTTGGTTTTGACCGGTCTGAAGTAAGTGGAGCAAAGATGTCATATCTAACTATTAGTCTTTTTATTTTATAGGGGACTGTATCAGTGGTGCTTGTTGGGCTTATTTCGGCACTAAAATTAGCCAGACCATAGATTCCTATTCCTTGGAGCTGGAGAGGTAGGGCATACCACATTTTTTTACAATTCCTCTACTTCTTGATTTGTTGCATTCCTTTTTCTCCCCTTTTCGTTTCTCAATATTATCTCTTATGCAGGCTGGCACAGGCATTGCTGAACTCATAGCTCTGGAGATATCAAAACAGGTTAGAAATCATCTCTTTCCTAACCCCCACAAAACACACATCACCACTAACAAAGAAGAAGAAAGATTAATCAGTGGTGATGTCAGATATGATGAATGTTTATGTGATTATGCAGACAGGCGCACCATTAGATGAGACCCGCAAGAAGGTTTGGCTTGTGGACTCAAAGGTATTAAATTTGCAAAAGCTACATGTTTTTCTCATTTTAAATTTTTTGCGTAACCATACTTATTTAACTCCATTGCTTTCATAATCTTGTAGGGTTTGACCGTTAAATCCCGCCTTAATTGACTTCAGCATTTCAAGAAGCCATGGGCCAATGATCATGAGCCTGTTACGAAATTCCTGGATGCTGTCAAGGTATGAATCTTTCTCTCTCCATCTCTTGCGACAAAATGGGTGATTTGCGTAACGGATTCAGATGAAAATTTGAATATTCTATGTGATTGATAGTAGTTATTCAAGTGCTTCATTCCAATAACTGTTATTAATTCAAATATCAACTGTTTTAAATATATCAATATAAAATATTTTCAATACTTGAATACATATTTGGAGCGTTCTTGATACACACTCTATTGCCAACATGTTACAATTTGAGATCATTTTTTGATAAAACATTTGACGTCCAAGATGAGCACACTATAAAATTTTGGTTTTGAATGCGTTATGTTCTTTATAGGTAGTGTAAATTATGCATCGTGTAATGTTACTCATGTAAAGATACTTGAAAAAGAGTATCCATTTGTGAACTCAGCTTTGTTTTGTTTAAAATTTTTTAGCATTTTTAGACATGCACATTATGCCCTCAATATATTGTTTACGAGTACTGAATGCACATTTGTTGTACGTCTATAAAAACTAAAAAGATTATGTGATTTTAAGATGCATAAGGTTGGATCCAAACCAGGAACTTAAACTAATATAATCTGATCACCTGATGCTGTGTGTGGGAAAATGGCATGTCTTTTAGCGGTAGACAGTGTCTTCGACGCGACTATAGTGTTGCTATAATTGCTTCTCCTTTCCTTCTTCGTTCCTGCTCACACCTCACAATTAATCAGGCAACGCGTTGTTAAAGTTTGCAATTGTTAGACCTATTAATATCTACCTAAATAATATTAGCTTAGCAACATAAAGTGATACACTTTAACGGGAATCACTATGGAGGTTGTGGGCCAGGTGTGTTGTTAAAGTGTGCAACTGTTAGAGCTAATAATATCTACCTAAACAATATTAGCTTAACAACATACGGGAATCACTATACAGGAATCACTTTTTGTATTCTACTAATTTCTGGAACAGGACGACTTAACTCATGAACTGGCCATGATAATCAGACACGATGAGAACCTGAGAAGGCAAGAAAGGAATGGATCTCCTGCTCACATTATTTCTGAATTTGCCCAATTGCTACACTTCCATGTTGCTACGTATTTTGACAATCAGCTCCCGGGTCAGCCAAGGGTATATATATATGCTTCCAATCTTACGAATTATAAACAGATTGTAGTATTGTTATACTCCCTTCTGATAGGATTATGGCTATTTCTCAAGGTGTGATGTAGATTGTGGTTCGGGATCTTCTGATGATTACTCTGGAACAGGTTCACAGGCTGTTGACACCCATTCACAGCAACAATATTGCTCTGCGTCTTCGTTCAGTCTTTATATGCCGACTGAAAATGTGGGATCAAACAATGCTCAACCTCGAGGTGCATACACTTTTTACAATATTTATTGTATTTCATTGTATTTTTGTCAGCATATACCTTCAGATATATGCTTTAGGATGGGTACTTTTGTTTCCTCAACAAATATAACATATGTGCTATTTCCAGCATTTTTATCACATTGATACCGAATTTATTAATTACATTTCTGTTCATTCAAATATCTTTATTTTACATTATGGTTATGCTTCATTTTGCATCTCCAACATTTATAAAAATCTGCAATTTTTTGTTCTATGTTGCACAGTATGTGATGATCGTGTTTATGAATCAAGGATGCAAGAGTTTCAAATAATTCCCATACAAGAGGCACAAAAAACAACAAGATCGATGTGCCTAACACCACTATCATCTCGTGGTTGAAATTAGTCCTTCCAACAAGAAGTTTCTATTGAATATTAGCGAAGATAGTTTCCCATAGCTGTTTCTTTCTATCATCTAATGCAAAGCTTTGTTTCATGTTATGATTTATATATGCAAGTTTCTTTTCGCCTTGAGTAGTGAAAGTTTTTTATTATTGTTTGAGAATTAATATTTGCTACTTTAAATATTTGAACCTTTGTTTTCAAACTTTCTATAAGCCACCCGTGATTTATCACGGGTTTATAGGCTAGTAGGTTTATATAACATTGACAATGTTATATAAGTGGTTCTGCCCCGAACGGTCTATCTTTTATTAGTCAACCACTTGTGAATGGTCAACCATAAAAGTCAAACAGCTCAGAACAGAATGCAATTAAGTCCAGAGGAGTATAGTGTATCCCCGGGTCGTTAAGTCCTAACGAGGTGTGAAAACTGTAATACAACGAATCTGTGATCGGATGAATATTGAACAGGAAAGGGTGATGATTGATTATACTAAGGAAATGAATATATTTAAGACTTTGAAGTCATTTTAATTCTATTCTTAAAAACGATTAACGTTTAAAACCTAAAACGCGTACGTTTACTGAATTTTACGTAAACGTAAAATAATAAAACGTAAATTTAAAAGAATAAAACACCTACGGATATGAAAATGATATTTTTACAATCCTAATAATAAAAGAAAATTATTGGAAAAATAAAATTATTTTTATGACTATTTATTTAATTATTATTAATTAAAAACTATTTTTAACTATTTAATAATACCCTAAAATATAAGAAAATATGAAATAAAGCTAGAAAAGTGAAATTATGACTTAGAAAAATCTAAAATATTATAAAACTTATTTTAAAACTGAAAATATATTTTTTAGACTTTTTAAATATTTATTATTAATTAAAAACTATTTAAAACTAATTAAAATGCTAGAAAATACTATTTAATCTAATAAAATTCCGGAAAAATACTTTTTATGACTTTTTGAATATTCTAAAACTAGTAAAATTGAAATTTTATTTTTATGAGCTTTTTCTAATTTATTTGAATTAAATGCTAATTAAAAATGCTAGAAAATGACATAAAATGCAGAAAATTAGTAAATGAACAGTGAAAAATATGAAAACTTCCAGAATATTATAAAATAATACTGAGAACAAGGGAAAAATAACAGAAACTACTATAGAGTGCAGGAAATAAGATTTGGGCAACTAACTAATGCAAATAAGCACTTGAAATATGCTAAAAGCTATCAATAAGCTAATATAAGCTACCACTAGCCTAAACTATCTAAAACTGAGCTACTGCAACTGGAATGGATCAAATAAGCTCAAGCAAAAGGCATTTAAGCACTAGATCAGATCTTAAAAAGCATTAGCCAAACAACCTTTAAGCCCCCACTTTGAGCACTGATTCAGCTTATTTAGAAAAATCCTAAAAATAAACTAAAAATACCATGTTGAGCACAACCAACAAGAGTGCTTATATCCAGAATTTCAACAGATTTGGATTAAAAATGAGGAAATTAAAAATCCACAAAGTTTGGTGAAAACTGATTTTGACACTTTTGACTATTTGACAGATTTTGCAAAGTTTGACCAAAATGAGATTTGAATCCAAGTTATGAACTGATTATGATGTTATTAGCTAAAATAAAGCTGAATTAAGCTTCTATACTAAATTCTAAACCTGAATCAAGCTAATGATATGCTGAATTTCTAACTGATCTAATACAAGGATTGATTTAAAAGGACTTTGACTTTTACTCTACTAATATGACAAGTAATGACAGAATTGATGATATCTAACCCAAATGAGACTGCAGTATCAGTACTTAACCGAAATCCACACCTTTAACTACTTAAGTCCAAACACCCCTTTAGAATCTGAAATTTCAGTTTAAACCATTCCTATCTAATTTAAACTACAAAACTCATTCAATACTGACTGACTAACCTATATGAATACTAAATAAGCAATTTTCAAAGTAGAATAAGCACTAGATAAGCTAGACTAATTATGACTATATTATTTTTTTGGTTTTTTTTTTAGAGTTTTTTCTAGAAAATCAAGCAACCTTAGATACAGATTAAACTGATGCAATTTAGTTACAAAGTAATAATAAGAACAAAATTATGGAAATAAGCTAAAAATAAGCAATTCTACAGTAACATGAATTTATGCAAAAACTTAAAATTTTCTTACAACCTTTCTGGCTTTTAGAATAGTGCACAAAGGACCAGAAACACCCTAGCTTGTCAAAAACAAACTAGAAACCCCAAAATCAGCTTCCCAAACTGCTTATCACCAAAAAGTGCTTCTCAGCACTGTTTCAGTTGACTTTAGTTGACTTGATTGAAATTCTTGCATTGAGGACAGAGATTGATCTAGTAAACTTAAGTAAGCTTTAAAAATCTTAAAAGAGCTTATTAGAATACTTTAAAAGACTTAAAACATTAAAAGCTGTTAAGAACAGATTTGGCGGGAAAATTAGTTTAGACTAAAAACTTGGAATTACTGAATGAAAACACTTGAATTACTACTGAATTAACTTGTACAATACAGAAATTAAGAATCCCAGAAAGCTTTTACACTAAACTTTTAAAAATTATTACAAGAAAATAAGAAATGGTCTAAGACAGTGACAACCTATCTCTCTGTCTTCTTTCTTCTTAAATAATCATCCCAATAGCTTCATCTCTCTCCTCTGCTTCAATCCCACCCCTTGAAATGTCTTCAATTAATCCCATACGTGCACTTGTAAATTTGGCGCCAAAAGTCTTGAGCAGGTTTTTGCAATTAAGGAATTTTGGGTGGATGTGGAGGTGGAAGGAGAGTGGGTAGACAACTGGGAGACAGGTGGAAAGGTGGTGGTGAGGAAACCAGGGATGTGGAGGGTGGAATTGGTTTACAGTGTGTGAGGGAGAGGGAAAACAGGAAAGGTGGTTTGGGAGGGAGGTTGACCGGGTTTGACCTGGTATATACATAAGAGGGGTTGGGTTGGGCTTATTTTTATTTTGGGTCCGGTTTGGTTTGTACTAGTATCACAAGGACCATAATTGCAATTTAGTAATTTTTCGAGGACCGATCTTGCCCATTTTCCAAAGTTATCAATAGGACCAAACTTGCCAATCTTTAATAGTACAAGGACCACATTGAATGTTTTCCATTTTATTCCACCAGGGACCAAATCTGCCAAAGTTCAAAGTAGAGGGACCATTTTTGTAAATTTTCAAAACTTTCACCAAAGGACTAAATATGACAACTTATGATTTCAAAAGGACCTTTGGTGACTTTTCTTAAAAAACAAATGCTCAGGGACTGATTTTGACAACTTTTGAAATTTGGGGGACTGAAACTGCTAATTATGCAAACTTTGTTCGTTTTTCAACTGTTTTTACTCATTTTGTATCTAAAACATATAAAACACAATTCCTGGAATATTTCCAGTATTTTGATGCCTATTTGAGTGTTTTTAAATGTTTTGCAGTTCAGATTTGACCAAAAATGATGAGTATTTACACACTCATCAATAAGCCATAGCCATAAGTGTCAAATTTTATTTTATTTTATATATATATATATTTTTTTTGAAAACCAGATGAACATATATTAATCATCAAAATGAGTACATCAATAATGAAGCTGCAGTATAGACAGATCTATACTAGCATACATGAAAGTAATACAACTGAAACTAAAAAAGAACATGAAACAACTAAGCTGAAAGAAAAGAAAACATATAGCATATCACTTCTCTGATGCAACACCTGAACACTTACAGCATACAGACATATCATGATCACCTATATTCACCAACGCTACAACCTCATGATATACATTTCCTTGATACATGAGAGCTCATATCGATTAAGCCAACACCCGCAATAGACTATGAGATCAAGTACAAGGCTTCATCATGTAGGTTATAGCACCATGACACTTAAATAGAGGGATATACCTAAACTAGCTACATTTCCTAATCATTCCTTTCAAGAAGACAACTAGCAGCCCAATCTTACTAGCCATCAACTAAAATACAGAGGAATAGGCATCACTAGCAAGAGAACACACACCTCTATCAAGAAAACACCCTTACCTCATTTAGCTTCATCATGTGTGTCTTATGTTATATAAGCCGGCTTATGTTATATAAACTTAAACAAACACTCTTTTAATACACTCAAAATTTTCTTTTCAAATGCATTTAATGAACATTAAATAAGTATAAAATTTACTATAATTAAATATGATTTTTATTTTAATAAACTCACACTTTTTATATGTTTACCTCAAAAAAATGCCAAAGAAAAAATAAAATAAAATAATAGTGGGTGGTTAGAAGAATATAAATCAATCAATGAATAACCTTTTTTTAATAGAAATAGAAAGACCAAAAAAAATTAAAAAAAAAACGCGCTTTCTTGCAGCAGCAAGTCACAACAAACACAATAAAAGACAACTGGCCCACCTTATTACTAAAAAAGAAAGAAACTAAAATCACATTTGTATTCACTCCCTACACGACTCGGGCCCTAAAAATTAGAGTGTGATGGGAAATTGTTGCTCCGACGACGGTTACGGTGGCGGTGGAGGTGGTCAATCCGCAATTGATCACAGTAATAATAATCATCGTCCAAACGACGCCGTTGAAGGCTTTCTCAGGACTCGTGGTTACCATGGTCTCTACACTCAGATCGAGGTTTAATTATTTTCACCTCTTTTTTTATTTAAACCTAATTAAGTACTATAACTGTATGCTTGTTTGGATAACATTTTGGCGGTTATGAAGACTGTTAGGTTATAGTTATGATAAATTGATTGAATGATTCTATATGTGGTTGTACATTGATGTTGAAGGAGTAGTTTTAATGAAATTTTGACAATTAAAACTCGCTAGGCGGAGCGGTTTAATACGTTGTGGCTAGTAATCAGCCTAGAAGTGGATTACATGAATGAAATGTTCGTAGGACAATGGAAATGTGTTTAGAGTAGTGATCGGGAGACCTAACTTTAGGCTTAATTTTTTATGACTAAAGTTGCGTGTCAGTAATCCATTGGTTGTAACGGTTGTTCAAATACTTCAAACCTAGTTTACCAGTAAGCTGTAGCAGTGAGGAGTAGCTACTAGCTATATATTTCTAAAAAAACGTTTGGTAACGTAGTTGTAGTTGTAATTATAATGTGTAAAACAGCTCCTAAATGCTCAACGCTTCTAAATGCTACTTCATGGAGCGTTGGAAAATGAGCATTCCGAAAATATAGATAAAGTTACTTGATGTTTGCCAAACGAGCATTAAAAATCACAACGCTCGCCGCTCCTAAACGCTCTGCTCCAAACTTTTTAGCAGTAGCTGTTTGTTTTATAAAAAAAGTGTTTGGTAACGTAGATAGTTAAAAATGAAAAAAAAGCTAATCGTTCCTTTAAGTAGAATTTAGAAAAAATAAAAAAAAACAAAACATAAACATAATCGCTCCTTGTTAAACAAGCTTACAATTAAAAACGCTAAACTTTAACCGCTAAATACTCCTAGATGCTCTTCAAAGCTTCTTGCCAAACATGCCCCTAGTGTTATATATGGAGGAGTATAATTTCACCTGATTGTTACTGGTAGAATTTTTCTTCTTCTTAAGGTGCCCATGACGACATGTTTGATGACCTTGTTTACTTGTTTGGAAGAAAGAACTAGTGCTTATAGATTGTATGGTGGGGCCACAATTGTACTCTGTAATTTTATATTTGATGCATATTCGTTGCTTTATCTCTACTTAGTGCATTTTGATGCACTTGTTTAGCTGTTTATTAGATTTCCTGGTAGGTGATTCTAATGTATTTCGAGTGAAGGGATCAGTTGCATTATTCAGGTGTTAGTATTTGTTCAAACAATGAGTATACATGATCCCTATGAGGATATGGAGTGTCTGTTTTTAGCCTTTAGGGAGAAAAATGAATAACGCAGCAGATTAGAGGTTGTCACTTTCTTTAGGGATTTAGATGTCAATCATGTCATTATTGATGTATATATGTAATCGTAATTGCAATTGTAATGTGTCAGTATGTAGGAGAGGTTAAGGAAGTTTCATGGTTTGTAATGGTAGGCATAATTGACATTTAAAGACACAAAAAAGAGGTTCTGCACAATCATGCTCTTGCAATTAGTATAATGAGCAGACATAGATGGGGTATCTTAAACATTTAATGGAGGGCTGGAGGGAACTTTGTAACTCTTGGTCTGGAATAATTTGAATATATTTAATAGTTCAGGATAACTATATAATCGTTTTACTTTTCACTTCTCACAGAAAGATTTGGGCACCTTTTTCCATGACAGAAAAGAATTCATGCTGCCTTTATATTTCAGAACGACGATATAACCTACCAGGATCTGATATGGTTGTAAATAGGATTTTGGATTACATCCAGTGTGGTTGGTGGTATTTTGTATATGGTTCACTAATAATCTGAAGTCTGTAACCAGTGTGGAAATTGTCAGCTTAACATATCAATGGAGAAAGGTCAAAGGCCAATCTGATAAGCTAAGCTATAGGTGACTCGGTTGATGACCAAAGTAATAAGTGATGTCATGCTTATGTGGAATGGACACTCAAATTATGCTCAGGGTTAATTACTTTATTACATTCACATAACTTGAACTGCCCACACTCCATTGCTTGCTAGTTATAAACTATTGCAACTTAACATGCATACTATTCGTCATGTTCAAACTACAAGTTATTTTAAAGTAATAGGCAGATGACCAGCAACTTGTTAGGCATTGCAATACATTTTATTGTACTCTATAACCTCTGCTTTTGTTTCTCTGACGTGTTAACCAAATTCTTGCAGTTATCTTTGTCTGCTTCAAACTTGCGTGACCGGGATGTGCTTTCCAAGGTAGGTTGCTTGCTTTCTTTTGAGAACTCTGTGATTTAACCTTCAATTTACAATGCATCATTGTGAATGCAAATCAAGAATATAAATCTTTCTGCATCGTTTTGTTTTATATGTTTATGGATGAAGTTACAATTTGCTTCTTAACAATGCAAGTACTTCATCATTTTACATGAAAGTCTGCCTGCTATCTCACAGATATACGTTTCATTTATAGAGTGATCCAATGGCAGTTATATATTCAAAAGGAAGGGATGGTTCATTGCAAGAGATTGGCCGTACAGAAGTTGTTCTAAATTCATTAAGTCCACAATGGATTAAGAAAGTTATCATTACATATCAGTTTGAGGTGGTTCAGACACTATTGTAAGTTTTTGCAGGACTTGTATTTATGTCTTCTTACATGTATTATCTTTGTAGCTTTCTTTAACTATTACTACGTATCTCATATCACAGATTCCGTGTGTATGATGTTGACACCCAGTTTCATGGAGTAGAAGAAAAGGTATGTCATATGATTCTTCTAAAGCTGTACTCCGTAAATATTAACTACCTGCACTCATAATATTATCCATAAACTCCTGAATATGGTTTCTAGCTGTTTTAAGCAAGAAATGACACTCCTAATGAATTTGGAAGAACTATTAAGGCATTTTATGTTTGTCCTTCAGATGCTTAAATTGGAAGAGCAGCAACTCTTGGGCGAAGCTACATGTTTATTGTCAGAGGTATTAGCAGTTCATTTGTTTTCTTTTTTAATTCTGTCACAACTCATTGGACCTTCTACCAGTGAAAATGAATTTTCTATTATTGTTTGAGAAAGTCATGTAAAGTCAAGCATCTATTGCAACTGTGAAGACACTGAATTTATTTCCACGTAGATAGTAACCAGACGCGACCGCACATTGCCCATAGATATTATGAAGAAGGTAGATTCTACAAGCTCCGCTCCAAAGAAATTGGGGCAGCTCACAGTTCATGCAGAAGAATGTGTTACCTCAAAAACCTCAATGGAGTTGGTATTTAGGTGCATGGATTTAGAGAATAAGGAAATCTTCTCAAAAAGTGTATGGACATTCTTAATTATTCTTTCATGGAATTTGATCATAATGGATGCATTGATTCATTTCATGTTTTTTACAGGACCCTTTTCTGGTAATTTCCAAATGTGTGGAGAGTGGGCATACAGTTCCAGTTTGCAAAACAGAAGTCCTGAAAAATGATCTAAATCCAATGTGGAAACCTGTCTCCATAAGCATGTCACAAGTTGGAAGCAAGGAAACTCCTCTAGTTATCGAGTGTTTTAATTTCAATAGTAACGGGAGGCATGATTTGCTTGGGTAAGTAACTGACTATTTACATGGCTTCCTATTTAGCTGTTAAGAACTACAATGCTGAGTTATATACTCTTTTTAAATCAATGTGTGTCTTTCAGCAAGGTTCAGAAGTCGCTTGTTGATTTGGAAAAACTGTCTTCTGGTGGGCATGGAGAGCATATGTTTGTACCCGTTATTGTTGGGAAAGATCATCAAACTAAGGTCCGAACTTACATTCCTATGTGTGTGCCAATAGATCTATGTCATCATCCGTCACTCTTTAACCTTTTTTTATAAAACTGAATACAGGCGTTGAAGAGTCAGATCTTTGTGGACAAGTTTTTTGAAACTGTCCATCACACCTTCCTGGATTATTTGGATAATGGCTTTGAAATGAGCTTCATGGTGGCCGTAGATTTTACAGGTATCCGATTCTAATCTACAAATGCATATGCTCATGAGCACTGTCTTAGGGCGACTGCACTTAGTAAATGAAAGTTTAATAATAAATAGACTATATATAAATTACTGCATATGTTTTGATTTCATAGTGAGTTAGTGACTAATGAGATATAATGATATAGGAAAGATCTTCAATAAACTCTTGTTATAGTCGAGCATTCAATTAATTTTTCCTTATAAGTTTTAACTGTGAGTTCTTTTGTTATCGAGTTCGATTATCAAATAAATTGGTTGATCAGAATGTTTAATGAAGAACAAATTAAATAGCAAAGGTTTGTCTAAAACTCCAGTACATCGTCAGATTGATATATCCTGAATAGTATATTGACATCTTATACAATTAATTTACTTGATTAGTAGTTAATCTATGGCAACTGCTAGTGTTACCACCAAATCACCATTGCTTGTTTTTATTTAATAGTGTGTTATTAGTAGTAGAGAGATGTGCATTTGCCATTTTTATCCTACATATGCATTATGGCGAGTTTGTTGATTTCCATGGTTTTTCCTATATTTGAAGCAAGTTTATTTTATACACGAATGGAACATCTGGAATTTTTTTGCCATGTGAAGACTACTGCAATATACAGCTTTTTTCTAAGCGCTTGGGATATTTTTTAGGCGCCAAGTTTAACATCATTGTAGGATTTAGGGTTATTTCTGTATTTCCCAATATAAACTTTAAAAAGCTATATTTCCCCAGTTTACGAGTGAATAATGCATAAGCTACAGTGATTTCAAAGCATGTTTGAAGAAGAAATATGCATTTTGATGTTTAAGTTAGGGCAATATGGAATTGACCCTAGAAATATAACACTCCCCTTTTCAGCAAAAGGAAATAAGTTATTGCTCCTGATTTTTTTTTCAGCTTCAAACGGAAATCCTCGCTTGCCTGATTCTTTACATTATATCGACCCTTCTGGACGACCAAATGCATACCAGAAGGTGAGAATCAATTTTTGCATACCTCCATACACAATATGCCTAAACTTTAAAAATATAGTGATCACATTTTTATGAATCTTAGGCAATATTAGAGGTTGGAGAGGTTCTGCAGTGTTATGATTCTGACAGGAAGTTTCATGCATGGGGATTTGGAGCACGACCAATTGATGGTCCCGTGTCTCATTGTTTCAACCTAAATGGGAGCAGTGGGCACTCGGAGGTGAAACTTCTACTGTGCAATATGTGTGTAATTTTAGTTAACTGCTAGTAATATTCTAACGTATTATTTCCTTTTCTTTGTATGTTTCTAGGTTGAAGGGATACAGGGAATTATGACGGCATACACGGGTGCCCTTTTTAATGTCACACTTGCAGGGCCAACCCTGTTTGGTCCGGTGATCAGTGCTGCTGCAATGATAGCCAGCCAGTCTCTAGCAGCCAGTGAAAAGAAATACTTCGTTTTGTTAATAATCACGGTACGCATCATCATATAAATAGACTATACAAATTTTATCTTTCTTTTTATAAAATGTTAATTCTTTATTGACTTATTGTTTTACAATGACTGGAACATGACAGGATGGAGTGATAACTGATCTACAAGAAACAAAAGATGCCCTTGTGAATGCATCGGATCTTCCACTGTCTATCCTTATTGTTGGGGTTGGCGGAGCCGACTACAAGGAGATGGAGGTACTAGAATTACTCTTTCGCGCACCTTAGTCAGAAACCACCTTCATTAACGGGATCCTAATTTCTTTAATTGAAAGGTTTTGCAGATTTTGGATGCAGACAAGGGCGAGAGACTTGAAAGTACAACAGGACGCGTTGCAACACGTGATATAGTCCAATTTGTTCCATTCAGGGATGTACAAGGTAATTCAGGGGAGATGCTATATTGCTATTTAGTGTTAGAAAATGTATCCATGCATACATGATACATACTACATGCCTTACGCCATGTAGGTATATCTATGAACACTTTACTTATTTCAACATCAATCCCATCATATTCATACACCCAGAATATAGGAAAAGCATGTGAGGGTGTGTTTGGTACAGAGAAATAAAGCCGGAGAAAAGGAATTAGATTAAATTCCCTTGTTTGGTATAGAGAAATAAAAAAAGCGGAGAATTGAAGGGAAATTGGTGGAGAATTGGAGAGAAATGGTAGTGTAATTTGGTTAACCTCCATTTCCATCATTTTGGTGGAGAATTTAGAGAAATGAGGGTTGTCTTTTTTTTTTTTGTTTTTTTTTTAAATAAATACATTTTTAAAAAATAATTTAAAAAAAAAAAATTTTTTTTTAAAAATTAGTTTTTTTTAAATAAATACATTTTCAATTTAAAAAAAAAAAACAAGTTTTTTTTTTATATACATTTGAAAAAAAAATAATTTAAAAAAAAAAATATTTTAAAAAAAAAATATGTTTTTTTTGAATAAATACATTTTTTAAAAATATTTTTTTAAAAAAAACAAGTTTTTTTTTTTTTTTTAAAAATAAATACATTTAAAAAAAAATATTTTTGTTTAATAATTTTTTTTAAAGAAAGTACATAAATTTTTAAAAAATAAATTAAAAAAAAAAGATATATATATTTTTTAAATATATATTTTTTTAAATATTTTTTAAGAATTGTTATTTAGAAAAAATAAAAAAATAATTTTTCATTTCTCGGGTCAAGTCTCTGTTGTTACCAAACATTAGAATTGAACAAAATTCTCTACTGATTTCTATTATCTGAGATTCTATTCTCTGCTTCATTTCATTTCTTTGAAATTCTCTCTACCAAACGTGCCATATAATACAAATTTTCTCTCTTCATCATGACACTGTTTCCTCTGACAAGGAATAAAAACAGTAAGTTTGGTTCGGTCAGTGGCATAGGCGGAGGATAGTGAGGGCAGGGAGGGGTGGTGGCCCCCCCTAGATTCTCATTTGTAGCAGCCATTTGAATGAAATATGGAATTTTGGAAAAAATAGTTTACATTATGACCCCTTCAAAATATAATAACAAAACATAAAAGCCTTTAAGATATATGAAAGTTTCAATAACAAAGTCCCACTCATGCCATTTCAATATTCTAATTATCTTTTTTCTATACGAAGAAATTTCACAATGTTGAATTATATAATTCTACTTGTTAATGTTTTGGTTACTTTTTAAAAGGTTTTTGTCTTGTTTACAGTTGAATGAACGATATATCATTTCTTGAATTCTCGATAGCAATATCTAAGAAAATGCTTGATTAAAATAAACTATACAATGTATTTTTTATTTCATATTATAAGAAACATGTTACGCTAAAATGTCTCGGCCCCCCCAATTGATATACTCAAGCTCCGCCACTGGTCAGTGGTAAGTACAGGTTTTAGTCGGTGTTATATTCGTGCAAGTGCCATGCACAGAGAGAGTCTACGTATGACTTTTGGGTGTGAAACTTCACTTTAAACATGCTACAATAATCATTACCTTGAATTTAAGGAAAAAAGTATCAGTGTCAAGTTTTGAATTTGCTAAGGGGGGATACTCAGAATTTTCAAAATCAAATTTGACTTTTTCTCCAATTATAAGGTAACATGTGTTTCATCATATGATATTTGACTATGAGTTGTTTGATTGTCAGGTGGAGGAATTTCCGTTGTCCAGTCGCTTTTGGAAGAACTACCTTCTCAATTCTTAACCTACATGAAACAGAGAGATATTCGTCCAAATTCATGATTTCATACAAAATTGTAAATATATCTTGCTGTCGGTTATTGTGTGCAATTTTTAAATATCATTCTCTTCGTCCCTTATATACTTTTGATTTGGATAGATTTGGTTAACCCTCTTGACCCATATCAACTTTTGTGGGACCAATCAAACTGGAGCCACCAAATCTATTCGGATCATGGGCAAAGCATAAGGATACGAGGACTATGAAATATGTCACTTCCTTGTGAAGACAGGACCACAGAATCTAGAACATGTGTGTGTGATAGAGTCGATTTTGTACATCACATATGTGATAGTTTGAGTATGAGTCGCAGACAAGTGCACCGAGATAGTTGACTGTGAACTTGTGCCAAGTGTAAAAACTATGTTTTGTTCTGTTTCTTTCCTATCTTGTAATTTACATTCTATGGCAAATTGATCATTTTTCTCATGTGGAGATTTACTTAATTTCCCGTTTCACTTATTTTTCTGCAAAATTTAGGAAAATCCGTAGTTGGATAGACTGAAAATTTTCCATTTAGTTAATACGAAACGATTTTTTTCCATTAAGTTAATACAAAACATTGGTTGTACCAAAGGTATCGATTTGGAAAAAATAGCTGATGCGAGCTTATTAGAGCTACAACGGATCAAATGGGTAGAGGAAGAGTTTATACAGTACTCCGTACATGAACAGATCATTGAGGGAAAGTTTTTATGTGAACGTTATCTGATTCTAGCAAATCTTCAAAAGATAGAAACCTCTTTATGAAATGCGTGAACGGGTAAAATGACTTGAAAGTTGCACAATGTCTTTTTCAATCCTATTGCATATAGTTTTTCATTGTAATGATAAAATATTGTAATCATTTTTAAAGCTCAAATAGACGGAACAAATAGATAATTGGGAGATCAACTGTATTGAAGAATCACTTGTTTAGACTAGTCGTAACAAGGCAAATATACTCGGTCGGTCGCCACTTAAGGATTAGTCCCAGTCAGTCGGGCTTATTACACTGGTCGGTTATTACACTAGGTCGATTCCCATTCGGTCGGTCTCACCAAAATGGAGAAGAGGGTCGGCTATCCACCGATTCTTGTGCCTGTTTGTGTGTGTGGTGTTTATTTAAATGTATTTTTGTGAGGTATTTTTTTTGTGGTGTTTGTTTTCTTATTACACTAAGTTTGTTACGAAGTAGTCTCGGAGAGAGAAAACTGAGATGACAAAAGAGTTGTAGGTCACTCGAGGGACCTTATTATAACTAGTCTTAGTGAGTGGCCAATGGTATGTCGACTTGTCGATTGCAAGTTTCTTTTTTATTTCCTTTTTTTTTTGGAATTTTTTCTTTCAAAACTTTTTTAACGTCAAAGTTAATATATTCATATAGCTGTTGATACATAATTTTTTTCAGTATAAAACTGATGTACGGAAATAAATAGTCTTCAATAATTTATGCATTAAAGATGCTCTTATTGAGACGATCGACTATTCTATCATGCCAAGACTTGACTTTGTAATATAGATAAACATAAAGAGGGGTGTTTGGCAAGGTCAGGCTGGTCTAAAGTTAGGGTTCATACCTCTTTTGATAAAAAAATTTGAAAACTTGAATCACAATGTCTTTACCACAGTTTTCAATCCCAACAAAGCTATTAATTTCAAAGGTCATACAGTCTTATTGAATTACTAAACTTGATTCTTACACTTCTAAGATATTGGTTTAAAACATGTTCAAAACAAACATCTAGAATCGTGTGATTTTTATTTCTTATCATCGTACAAGTAAGAAAATAATGGAGTAGTTTACAAGTACTAACTTCAGAAATTCACATGATGCAAAGAGTAGCTCAAGCGGGTAAAACTAAAAATATTACTAGTGAAATAAACATATTAAAGAACCAGCTGACTAGCTCAGTTGGCTACCAAAGTTTCCTTAAACTGTTTAGGGAAGGGATGTTTGGTTAGAGGAGGTCGCAAGTTCGAGTCTCACCCGAGACTTTTACCCATTCAGACGATAAAAGAAGAGCATGTGGATCTCAAAGTCAGCATACTGCCCAATTGAATGTCATCGCACCGCTGGACTTGAACCACTAACAATAAAAAAATAAAATAAATAAATAAATAAAATAAACATATAATTAAAGGCTCAAACATGTAAAAAAATCTTCAAGAAATGTGTTTTTAAGCATAAAAAAAATTTTATTCAAAAATTCTCCTAATGTTTCAATAATATCTTTTTTGGAATCCTAATTGAGATACTAATTCTTCATTAATATTATCTCCATTTACTAACTTACTATTTTAGTTTGTTACAAATTAATTATTTATTTTAAAATTCTAACCAATCAAAAATATTTTAACAAGTAAACGTGACATGTTATTGGTTGAGAAGAAAATAGTTTTACTTTCATAAAACTATGTGTTATATTCACAGTGAACACATAATATGAGACGGAAAATATGTTGGGGGTTAGATCCCAGAACAGGGTTAAGACAATAAATGACAGTAGCAATACCACTAGGTGGTTACCGGATATCACTTGGAATCGTGTGATCACTTTCCAAAGTAAACTATTCGACCCTAATGCCTGGGTATCACGAATATCTACTTGGGATAAGACCAAATGCAGTTAGAGAATTAGGCACAATTCTATAACCCTTTCGCTTATAAGTATTTAGTGTTTTCTGTGTGTTTTTCATGCATGTTCAGATCTCCTATTTATAGGAGGTTACTCTTGACCGTTCCAATGGAATTATGAGTATTAATCGGCCCATTAATAGCCTCATAATTATCCCCATTATAGCCGTTAGTGGTTACATGACCAATTAAACGTGGTCATAATGATGCAGTTGTAATTGTCATTTATCAGTACTTATATCAGTACTTTCATAGTGCTTTCAGTGGTTACACTGCTTCAGTGGAAACGCCACTGCTTCAGTGTAAACACAACTTCAGTGAGAGACCACTCAGTGGAAACACTGATCCTGCTGAAGTACTGCTTCAGTGGAAACACTAATAATCAGTGTTAACCACAACAGTACTTTCACCAAGCACTACCAATACATACCACTTTTAGAGTCAGGGTGTTCATGGACCTTATGGGTGTACACTCCGTACCTCCTAACCCATTACAAGGTGTGAACCATCCCACAAGTGCACTAAATTTTCCAACAATCCTCCCCAAATTTAGTTCACTCCCTTTGCATGTAAAATAAACATCAAGCAAAACATGTGCATAAACGAAAATGTCCTGAGGATTGAATTTCCATCTTAGTAATTACACGTTCAAATATTCGAGAATCAGGGTGTTCTAAGAATTGAACCCTTCAACCCATTTGAATACCTGAAGATAACTACACACAAGTTTTCAAACACTTAAAAGCTCCTGACACTATATACAAGCCATGTGTCCATATCCAAATTCATAAATGTTGTAAACGCTAAAAGTCCAAAAGCTTCCTGAAGCGGCAAAACTTCAACATTTACATAGGTGGTTCCTCTTTATTCATGCTCCTGCCAAGCACTTTTTCAAAGATAAGTTAACCATTAAGAAGTAAAGACTTCATCCTCCTTTCAGCAGGTTCCGAGCACAACCTTGGGATGTAAAATAAACATGTGCTCCAGTCCACTGAATGTTCAGCTTTCCACATTGAACTCAGCTCCTAAGTTTCCTCAGGAGGGAGTTGGGTGTCCTAGCATTCAGTGACTAAGTTGGACTTAAACCCATCCCTTTAGCATACTTTATAACCAAGTATCTAGCCAAACCCTTCGTCAAGTGATCAACTAAGTTCTGTTGAGATCTCACAAACTCTATAGATACCACCCCATTCATGATAAGCTCACGAATCATGCTGTGCCTGACACCTAAGTGTCTAGACTTACCATTGTACATCTGGCTATAAGCCTTAGCCAATGTAGCTGCACTATCACACCGGATAGAAATAGGTGCTATAGGTTTAGGCCACAATGGAATCTCAAGAAGCAAGTTTTTCAACCATTCAGCTTCTTTACCAGCAGCTGCTAAAGCCACAAATTCAGATTCCATTGTTGAACTGGTGATGCAAGTTTGCTTCTTGGATGCCCAAGAAATTGCACCTCCACCAAGTAGGAATACCCAGCCACTGGTAGACGAATTGTCTTCAGTGTTACTGATCCAACTTGCATCAGTGTATCCTTCCAACACTGATGGGTAGCCAGTATATGAGAGACTATAATCCATAGTTCTCTTCAAATACTTCAGTACCCTTTGAACTGCTTGCCAGTGATGAGCACTAGGATTACTAGTATACCTGCTCAATTTTCCCACTGCAAAGCCAATATCAGGCCTTGTACAGGTCATGACATACATCAGGCAGCCAATTACCCTAGAATACTCAAGTTGAGATACAGCCTTGCCATGATTAGGCATTAGCTTCTCACAAGTATCCATAGGTGTACTCACTGGAGTACAATCAAAGTAATTGAATTTCCTCAGCACCTTCTCAATATAATGAGACTGAGAGATAGAAATTCTTTTACTTTCATGCTTAATCCTAATACCAAGGATAACATCAGCCTCCCCCATGTCCTTCATGGAGAACCTTGATGACAAAAATCTCTTTGTCAGGTCAACTTGATTTTGGTCAGTGCCAAAGATCAGCATGTCATCAACATATAGGCAAATGATGACTCCTTTACAAGATTCATCAAATTTGCTATATACACATTTGTCAGCTTGGTTAAGAACATAACCACTAGACAAAACCACTTCATCAAATTTTTGATGCCATTGCTTAGGTGCCTGCTTCAGTCCATAAAGAGACTTAATCAGTTTACACACCTTGTTTTCATTGCCAGGCATGATGAAGCCCACAGGTTGGTTCATATAAACCTCCTCTTCCAATTCACCATTCAAGAAAGCTGTTTTCACATCCATCTGATGAATAACCAGATTGTGAATAGATGCCATAGCAATCAGCAGTCTTATGGTACTGATACGAGTCACAGGGGCATAAGTATCAAAATAGTCTATTCCTGACTTTTGTTTAAAGCCCTGAATGACTAGTCTAGCCTTGAACTTTTCAATAGTTCCATCTACCTTCATTTTTCTTTTGAAAATCCAATTGCAACCCAGAGGCTTGCAACCTGGTGGTAGATCAACCAACACCCAAGTGTTGTTGCCCATGATGGAATCCATCTCATCATTGATTGCTTTTTTCCAGAAAGCAATATCCTGGGACTTCATTGCTTCTTCAAATGTTTTGGGGTCATCCTCAACAATGAAGCAATAGGAGTATTGGTCTGAGACCTCATCCCTGGTACCTTCAACTAAGTATAGTTGAAACTCAGGTCCAAATGACTTTGGAGTCCTGACCCTTTTGCTTTTCTTGAGCACAGGTTCAGGTTGCTGAACCACAACCTCATCAGGGACCACTGATGGTTCATCATCAGGTACCTCTGATACACCAGTGTCATGAGTTCCATTAGAAATCCTCTGACTTGGTCTAGGAACTGATGAGAATCTATTCTCATCAAAGTCTGCATCCCTTGATTCAATAATGGAGTTAATTGAAACATATTCATTAGGTTCAATGACATAGAACCTAAAAGCCTTGGAATGCTCAGCATATCCAACAAAGATGCAGTCAATGCCTCTTTCACCCAAAGTCTTTTGCTTTGGATCAGGGAGTCTTACAACAGCCCTACAACCCCAGACCCTGAGATAGTTCAGGTTGGGTTTCCTTTTAGTCCAGAGTTCATAAGGGGTAACCTTGTTCCTTTTGTTGGGAACCCTATTTAATAAATAGCAAGCTGTTAACATAGCTTCACCCCAGAACCCTTGACTCAGTCCTGAATAGGACAACATGGAATTAACCATCTCCTTCAGCACCCTGTTTTTCCTTTCAGAAATGCCATTTTACTGAGGAGTATAAGGGGCAGTCGTTTCATGGATTATTCCAACAGACTGAAAATACAAAGTATCCATGTACTCACCTCCCCTATCAGTCCTTAATCTTTTGATCAAAGACCCAAGTTGTAATTCAACTTCAGTTTTAAACACTTTGAATTTATTTAATGCTTCATCCTTGGTATGTAACAAATAGACATAACAAAATCTAGAAGCATCATCAATAAATGTCACAAAGTACTTCTTATTTCCCAAAGAAGGAGTGGCATGCAAATCACACAGGTCACTGTGAATAAGCTCCAAGATCTTAGTCTCACGACTAACACCCTGAAAGGGTTTCTTGGTTATCTTGGTCAACATGCAAGTTTTACACTTTTCAGTGTCCATGTCAAAAGCAGGGATTAAACCATCCCTAGACATATCTTGCATCCTTTTATAATGTACATGGCTAAGTCTTGCATGCCATAGGCTAGAATCAGTGTCAGTGGTTGTCACAAAAGCTGAATTAACATTGTCAGTAGAAATATTAAGCCTGAACATTTGATTACATAAATAACCAAAACCAATAAAAATACCATGCTTAGAAAGTACAAATTTATCAGATTCAATAACTTGTTTATATCCATGATTATTCAAAATACTACTTGAAACCAAATTCTTCCTGATATCAGGAACATGAATAACATCAAACAAAGTTACAATCTTTCCTGAACTAAACCTAAGATCTACACAACCACGACCATGCACCAAGGCTGTTGACTCATTTCCCATGTGAAGAATAGAACCATCATTCAGTGACTCATAAGTCTTGAACCAGCTTCTATCTTTACACACATGAACTGTTGCACCAGAGTCAACCCACCACGTAACATCATCATCCTGCACATAAAAAGATTCAGATACATATGTAACATAATAAATTTGAAAAGACTTATTAAACATATTCTGACCTTTCAGTGAGTTGGCTGAACCACCACTCCCTGAACCATTAGTGCCTGATCCATTGGCTTTACCACCAATTTTAACACCCTTGCAGTCCCTTTTAATGTGACCAGTCTTGCCACATTTCCAACAAGTAGGTGTTGCCTTCTTGTTAGGATCTGCCCTTGTGTTGTCATGATACTTGCGTTTGCCTTTGTTGTCATTGTACCTGGTGGAGTTGTTATGCTCCACCATATTGACAACAGATGGTCCAGCAGCATTGCCACTCTTTGGCTTGTCATTATCCTGCACCTTGAGAGATTCCTCAATGCGCAGATGACTGCCCAACTCAACCAGAGTTAACTCCTCCTTCTTATGTTTCAAGGCATGCTTGAAATCTTTCCAAGAAGGAGGGAGTTTGTCAATAACACAAGAGACTGAAATAGCCTCATCCATGTGCATATTGTGTTGTGTAAACCTTCCAAGTATTCCAAGAAGTTCATTGTATTGTTCCATAACTGGTCTTGAATCAGTCATTTTGTAATTTGTGAAATTACTAACAAGGAACTTCTTACTTGATGCATCCTCAGCCATATATTTGGCATCCAAGGAATCCCACAATTCTTTGGAAGATTCAAAGTTCTGATAAATATCAAACAAAGAATCAGACATACCATTCAGAATAAGACCTCTGCATATGTAGTCATCATTCTCCCACTTGCTCCTCCATCTGATCTGCTCAACCGTAGCATCATCCCCATCATCAGGAATTGGAGTAGTCAGCACATAAACCACACTCATGCTTGATAGCAAGAAGTGCATCTTCTTCTGCCACCTCCTAAAGTCCACCCCTTCAAACTTATCAAGCTTGGAAAAGTTTGAAGCCATGTGTTTCATTGTAGCAGCAGCCATTGATTATCACAAATAGTTTACTTTGATTGTTGGGGGTTAGATCCCAGAACAGGGTTAAGACAATCAATGACAGTAGCAATACCACTAGGTGGTTACCGGATATCACTTGGAATCGTGTGATCACTTTCCAAAGTAAACTATTCGACCCTAATGCCTGGGTATCACGAATATCTACTTGGGATAAGACCAAATGCAGTTAGAGAATTAGGCACAATTCTATAACCCTTTCGCTTATAAGTATTTAGTGTTTTCTGTGTGTTTTTCATGCATGTTCAGATCTCCTATTTATAGGAGGTTACTCTTGACCGTTCCAATGGAATTATGAGTATTAATCGGCCCATTAATAGCCTCATAATTATCCCCATTATAGCCCTTAGTGGTTACATGACCAATTAAACGTGGTCATAATGATGCAGTTGTAACTGTCATTTATCAGTACTTATATCAGTACTTTCATAGTGCTTTCAGTGGTTACACTGCTTCAGTGGAAACGCCACTGCTTCAGTGTAAACACAACTTCAGTGAGAGACCACTTCAGTGGAAACACCACTTCAGTGGAAACACTGATCCTGCTGAAGTACTGCTTCAGTGGAAACACTGATAATCAGTGTTAACCACAAGAGTACTTTCACCAAGCACTACCAATACATACCACTTTTAGAGTCAGGGTGTTCATGGACCTTATAGGTGTACACTCCGTACCTCCTAACCCATTACAAGGTGTGAACCATCCCACAAGTGCACTAAATTTTCCAACAAAATATAATTAATTTTGACAAAATTTAAATTAGAACACCTCGTTCATTTTTACTTGCAAATGTAATCACGCAAAGTGATCAATGCATACCAATACCCGCGGCAGTGCAATCATAATGTTGCAAGTTCAAGTGTCAAACGTGTAACCTTTGCAACCTCAATCTATGCATAATCATCATCCAGCATTCGGCTCCATACTTGATAGTCAATAACTATGATTTAGTTCGGTTCAACATGTTGTCTCTTAATGGTTAGTAAAGAACAACAAATTGTCTCTGAAATGTTAGTCAAGAACAACCATGGTCATCTCATTTCAACAATTTGTCTCTCAAAAGTTTATAGCATGCTTCCAAGTTCCAACTTTGTCATTATCTTTTTCTTGTGTACCCATTTGAGTACACGTATGGAATCAACATCCAATAAAGGAAAGTAAACCATCATCAACACTTTTACAATTTTATAACATCATGGTCCATGATCCAATAAGACACAAAAGTGTCAATAAGTCCCTACCACACATGCATTTACATTTAATTTGTTAATTTTTTTAGCATGTTTATGTTGGATTTTGTAACACACTTGGTGTGTGAAACCCTAGGGTTTTCGTCCAAAAAAAACATCCGATGTTAAACGATAATAAAGCTTAAAAGGAAACAAAAAGAAAAGCAACAAAGAAGAAGAAGGTATCAGATTCACATATGACATTTTAATTCTCATGCAGATCGTAAACATTAGCTAGTGTACACGTGCAAAGCAACAACAAGTTATACTATATATATTGAAATGTAATTTAACGCGTAATCACATTATTCAAGAGAATCTATACAAACGTCAACTATCTTTGTTTATGAGTCTAAAGTTTCAACTTTCAAGCTGCACCTGACCGATCCAGAATTCTATCAAAGACTATACAATTTTAAAAACCGGTATATAAAACTCTAAAAATAATATAATTAAAAAAAAAGTTTACGCTATGGATATATGATGTTTAAAAGGTATGCACGTAGATACCATCTTTTTCAAGTATGTCCGGCCCTTCTGCACCACATTGGAGACAGCCGTTATTGATGAATCACCGACGTCGAAATGTCTAATTTCTGTGTATCATTCAATCAGCAAACAGTTGGTAAACTGTTAGTGCCACACTCCATCAGTAATTCACTTGGTAGTTGCTTCTAGGCAGCTTGTTTTTTAGTAGTGTGATATAGTGATGGCCCTAGGAAGCTTTGTAACGGCCTCTCCCCACATAATTCTAGAAAAAACATATTCACCAAGTGCATGCCGGGTCGTCAAATGGATTTCGGTGAGCCCGTGCTATTATCAGAAAGAGGCCTTTAAATACACACATAAAATGCACATATACATTGATGCACGAACTAATTAAATTCAAGCCTCACATTGTGTATATATAATACCATTATATAAAATTTTGTGGCCCTCGTTAAGCGGTAATCCTCTGCAATAACACCGTTAGCACTCCCCTAAACACGACCTAACCGATTGTACAGTACTACCACATCTAGAAGTATATATGTAGATCAAAAACTAACTCCTAATATATTTTAAAAAAATTAAAACTACAGAATTATAAGCAAATAAGAAATCTTTATTAGTGCTTAGGTGTGGACCACTAGAAAGAAACTTCTTCTAAAAAAAGGCAGACCATATAGAAAATTTAGCCCCTTCTTCGAGTATAAAATGATTTGCTTAATTCACTGGTGGACATAATCTAGCTACTTCTTAAGTGAACCACGCACGTAACCTCTATGTGTGTTATTGTTTGTGCAATTTTCATTTATTTGTTTTTTTTAACTAATTATATATTTATTGGGCTAAAGATAGTTATAAGTTTTCTGAACTTTTGAGTATGGCTATCAATTATTTGGTGGCATGAAAAATGTGACAAGTCATCACATATTGGATATATTAACTGTTCATGACTAAAGGTCATTTAATCAAATGTTTATTGGTGTGTACAAGCATATTTGTTGCCCCTTCCGTCTCAAAAACAGTTTTAAAAAAGTGAGATTACCAAACTTTTCAATCAATCAAATATTCTTTTCATCCACAAAACTCTCTTTTAATTGATTAAAATTAAAAGTGAAAAATTATTTTGGGACATTTTAAAATAGAAAGGGGGACTATTATTTTGAATCGGAGGAAGTATCTTACAAGGAATAGTAGCTTCTTGGGTCTTAAGACTAGCTTATGACTTTTTTCTTTTCTTTTCTTTTCCTGAAGCGTCAAAATTTAGTTCATTTGAAACTGGTTAGACGATGCGTTATTAGTTATCGATGGTTTTATTGCAACCCTTGGATGATTCGAAGGAATTTAGTTTATTTTGTATATATACAAAGCAAGTCGTGACAAAATACAAGAACTTATCCTAAACCTATTTGTTTTTAGGATTAATTTCATATATTACCCTACTTTTATGATTAATTTCATATATACTCAAAGTGCAAATATTGAATCCATAATATACAATATTTTTAATTCATGTTTGGATATATATAAAATTTCCAACTAAAAGGAGGGGAGATATGAAATTGCCCCTTGTTTTTACATCAACCATAACGAAATTTCTTTAGCGGTCCAAAGGAAAACTTATCCTAATTAAACCTATTCGATCTTCGTTTATACCTCGTAAAATGGTCGGATCAAATTTAATTGCTTAAAGATTGCTAAAATATGAATGATGGTTATGAAAATGTATTGTGGTCTTCTTTATGATTTTGGACATTTGAATATATTTTCTTTTCTTAGGTAAATGTTCAAACTTTCAATATTTCGATTTCATGATCAGAAATCTATGTAAGTCTTAGCATATGCTCCAATACACATTACTTTATATCAAGATAATTTTAACAATTATTTACAAAAGAAACGTCTCGTTGTTTACATATTCAAATGTCATATGTTGAATCAAAGAAATACTAAAAAAGGTGACCACAAATGTCAATATTTAAGTCACGAAATCTAACATAATGTCTATTAGTATTCCTCGATCTAGCTTCATGCATAATATTATAATTATCTTTTGACTAATGGTTATATGCATAAAAAATAGCAACTAGCTAAGTTACCATCAATATCTTATAATATAGCTTTTGCTTGAGAATTTGTTAAACGTTAAGTTATTCTTTTACAAGAAATGAAGACTCTTATTTTCCCACAACAGGAATATATAGAAAGTGTTGCAAATTATATATACATGTTTGTGTATGCACTTTTAGAGAGAAAGCTAAACTTAACGCGTTTTAAATTGTTCACACTGCACCATGCAAAAGTGAGCTAGCTCAATACAATAGCCTATAAATACTAGTAGTTTGTGCCAAGCTATAATACACTCTCTCAATTTAACTCTTGTTGTGCAAGCTTAGTTACTTGTGAAATAAGTTTTGCTAGTTATTCATACATATATAATATAACAAGATCGAAAAGGATCGAACTTAAGGATGTTTAAACGGAAGAGTAAGAAGAGTGTTCGGGTGGAGGAAGAAGAAGACGATACGTTTCCAGTGTACTCACATCAGTCACAAGAGGATATGAATGCCATTGTTTCCGCTCTTTCTCAGGTGATCGGAAGCGATGAACCCACCATTCAGCATGGCGATATGTCGTCCTACTCATCAACTTCTTCTAATACTCCAAACCAACCACCACCCAGTATTCAAGAATCACCAGGTTGGTCTACTTGTGTTTTTATTCTGTTTAAGTACCTTGCATGCCATGCTAACCTAATATAGATACCATATCATGTGTTGTGTGTATAATCTCTGTTCCTATTGCTAGTTGTGCTAAAATTAGAAACTCGTTAAAAAAAAAGAAAAGAAAAAAGAAAAGAAGTATAAGTGAAAATTGTATTCTTAAATGCAAAGTCAAATGGTGATGGATTTATAAATTGATCAAACGAATCGTGTGATGAACAGAAGGAAACCAGAGGGGCAGACACTATAGAGGAGTAAGGCAAAGACCATGGGGAAAATGGGCTGCTGAGATTCGTGACCCACAAAAGGCAGCCAGGGTGTGGCTAGGCACATTTGAGACTGCAGAGGCAGCAGCCATTGCTTACGATGAAGCTGCACTTAGGTTCAAAGGTAACAAAGCAAAGCTCAATTTCCCTGAAAGGGTTCAACCAGGAAGAACCGAGTTAGGTTATCTGACTACCCGTCCCCAATATCATCAACAACCACCACCTCCTCAGCCTCAGCCACAATATCATTCTGGCATCGATCCTAATCAATTTCATTATCCAGAGTATATGATGGGCGGAAATGAGATGAGTTATAATCCAAATATTTTACAGTCTTCTTCTTCATCGTCTACAGATATGCAAGGAAGTTCATATGGTTTTGGATCTATGCAGTATTGGCAAGATTACGATCCAAGAAATTAGTATGAAAGTAGTGACTATATATAACTTTATAAGTTTGCATGTCAAATCTTAAAATCTCATACTAGTTTTTTAATTTCCTTTATGTATGCAACTATTAAATTACCAAAGCAATGTTAATTGGTTATGACTTATTACTTATAATTCATCACTTGTGAAGCTTATGTTTTCTCTTTGGGTTATTAACTTGCGGCTCGTACTGTTTGCTGGCCATAATTCGAATGTCTATACTTCACCTAGTAGGGCAACAAAAACTTATTCATCAGATTCTCTCTTCGATAGATTACATGAAAAGAATATAATGTAACTTGATATTATAGTTACCTACATCACATGAAATTAATGCTTTAAGCCTTTAATCCATCCATAAATGTTTGATTCAAATATTGTGATAGATAATCGAAAGTACAAATCAAAAACCATATTCCTTCGAATAAATTGATGTAACTTAAATGAAAGCAGTAATTCGAGTAATGAAACTTAACTGAAGATAAGCAGCTTGGATGGAGATCACCAAGTTAATCTGAATCTAAGGAAATCCCAGTCGAAATAAGTCAGATTGTCAAGAAAGCTAGTCCAGAAACTTGTTAGGATTGTCCATTTTCCGTTACGTATGTCTTCTATTTCAACTTCTTTAAGGTCTGGCCTAAATTTTTTTCTGGTTTGCAATTTCATCACCCCCCCTACAATTAGCTTCCAGGAATCATTGTTGACTTCATCTGTGATTCCTTTATACGCCTCTATATATCTGGGACGTAGAATCGAAATAAGTGCATCAGAGAATGGTGAGTTCTCGCATAAGCCTTTATGTGAGAATGGTTGAAACGTCAGTGTTTGAACATTTGTAGCCGGAATAAAACCTGTAATAGCACGACGTGGTGGGTAAACAGAATCTTTATCACATATTATCTTAATCCTAAACGTGCTTGATAAATCGAGAGTGTTCCTCATATCATAAAATAAGGAACGATCAGTGTGATCACTCAACTTTACTCTAAGATCAATATACTTGGGAGCACTTGTTGTAAACAAGAGACTAGGTATGCCCACACCCTTGTAACAGAAACTAAGTAATTGTGTAGCATAAACTCGTATGTCCATATTCCTCATTTGCCGCAAATGTATGATCAATCTTCTTAAAGAAACACATGTTATTTTCAAGATTGGCACCCAAGATACAATCATCTTGAGGGTTAAACTCTCAAGAAAAGGAAAATTCGAGTTGATCATCTCATAAAATTCACGATCCATTTCCACATTAGATAAATACAGCTCCCTCACGCTTCCTAATGCACCCATGTTTATAGTCCCATTTGTCCACTGCGATGATATGGCATAGAAAAAGAAGCTAAGACTTTGTGTTGGTTTCTTCTGATTTCACAGTTTGTTTTTCCTGTTTAATCGGTATATATGAAAAGGGTTTGGGACAAAAGACTTGTAACAGAAAATACACAAAAATGTTGATAAAGACTGAATATGAAACACACATTTATACTAATGAATTTGTATTGATTCGACTTGCTGAATGTTTACAGAATCGTACCTATTATATACTACATGAATCGGTGCTTTTGATATAGTTATACCGATTCTCATAAACTAAACGTTACAACCTTTCTAACCGTTGTAACCCTAACATATAACCGTTTCTTTTTTGGACCCAGCCCAAACTAACTTCGGATTATACCGAAACTTACAGATACATAATACATAATACACTAGACTTTCTAATAATTACACCAAGACCCCTATATTTAGTTTATACTCCAATAGACATCAGAAATTCCAGAATACAACATCCTTGTTCTTTTGGAGTTATTCTCAGTTCCCGAGACAACGGAGGTTATTTACTTTGATTTTACTCAAGCCATTGGCCAATGAAAGGTTTATCTTTTCTAGTAGGCTACACCTAGACAATATGCTATCAAGTACCTCTTCACTTATTCTCACATTAATCAACTCTAGTACTCGTAGAGACACACAATTGACCACAGGTTTGCTACACATGAAAAGGGAATACTTCTTCATATCATCAAGTGTTACACGTATCGACAATGTATTTAGGTTTTCACCGGAAAAAATCTCGTCTGGCATAGTGATCGACTTATTTTCAACAAAGATATTAAGGCAAAGCTCCTTAAGACAGCTTCTGGAAGCTACACACTCAATCCATTCTTCAGCAAATGCAGCTGACTTTGGATTGTGGATGTAAATATCAAGATCAAAACTTATGATTGGTATGTTGTTCTCAATATACCTTTCTATAGTGTTGTCCATCAACTTTATGTACTTTCTTAGTTTCTGTTTGCTTACAGAATGTAGACGAAACCTTAGGGTAGGGTTAGTAGACCAAGCGTGTAGCCATGACTTGGACACAACACAGGTGCGGGCTGCATCTTCTACTGGTAATAGTGATTGTATACGCTGGATCGACTCCGGAATGCCTTCTAGTTGTGGCGAGTGGATCAATCTCATTCTCTTAACTTCCTCCATATCTAACGGATATCACAAGAACAAAAATCAGAATTACGGAAAACACAATGAAGGACACTTAATCTTTTTCATTAAAAATATAACATATAACCCTTTTTAATAAGCTACTCCGTAAAACCTAATCAAAATTGATTATATATTGATCGAACTCTATAATTTACATGATCAACGAATTGGCCTTCATCAAGAATTGAAGATTATCAACTTATGTTACGTTTTTAAAAAAGAGAAAGTTTAGTTAGAAATTTACCTAGAAATCGATATACGAAACTTAAAAAAAAAACAGCTGCTAGTTTTCTCTAAGAAACTTTAACAAAAACTTTAACGGAACTAGAAGATTTAATTCGTGTTACATACGTAGTATATTTTAAGGGATTTAATCGAATCCATTCCATATTATCCAGCTTTAACTTTTGACTTCTTTTACTTTTCGAAACTAATAAAATTTTATAGCAGTCCCTTGATATTTATTTTATGTTAAGCTAAACCCGTATATTTATTTTGAGAGTTTAAATGAAATAAAGAGGCTTGTAATGTTTTGAGTATCTTGAATGAAAGAATGGGTATTAAAATGATTGTAGAAATCAATCATTTTATCATATATGTTGTTTGCAGTGTTCCTCATGCAATATATACGTGTTCAATATTAAGTTCTTACTTTTTCCTTGTTCTTGTTAGAGTTAGGAAACAGTTTCTTTTCTGCCAAAAAAATGTTTTACTTTTTTATTTTATGAAATGGCGATTTTCATTAAGAAACTAGAAACAAGCTAGCTAGAAATCATGGTAAAAGTTACATCAAGTTAGTACAAGCAAGAGCTCGATTTAAGTTATTAAATCAATCGAAATCGGGCTGGACTTCCTATTCATATGGAGAATCCATGATGACGTATAGTACGTATCACGGGTCCACTAGACCCAATACACACTATACACATACTGGGCCTAGACCCAATAGCGATAAAATAACAACGAACTCTGGACCAACAGTAAGCCCAATGACGAAATTGGCTATAGTCTAGACCTAAAAACGCACGCGAGATACATGGCAGGCTAAGCCATCAGCCGCTGAAGGTATCCTGTGTCCGCATCCGCGATAGATGCGGAGCCTTGTCCGACAAGGCTCCGGCTCCGGCGATTACCACTATGTGCGAGTATCTAGGAAACCCTAGCGGCAAACCTTGCCTATAAAAGGGGCTCTAATCCCCATACAAGGTATAACTTTCTCTCTCATAATTACACACATACTCTTATTTCCCTCTCAAGAATGTGTAATTATTCTCACGCCGAAGTCTAATCGTGGGGTCCGTCCCCATGGTAAGGCTAACGGTTTACTCTTCTTGTGCAGGGAAGTTAATCAAACTATTTGAATTAGTACAAGATCGGCCCATTAAGAGCTTGTCAGCCCAGTCCGGCAAGCTGCGCTCATACCCATTAAAATCCGTCACACTTTTTGTACTAACAATGTAACACCCCCAAATCTCGGTACAACAGAAGACTTAATCAAGTTTTTGGGGCGTTACAAGGATTGGTACATCACACAAGTATAGCAAACAAGATAGTATTTATAACTCAAAACCAATCCCAAATTTAATTATCCAGTACAATCATCCTAAAAGAGTTAAATGTAAGGCCCAATATGATTTATAAAATAGATCCACATAATATTATCAGAGTTTAAATATGATCCTTCAACCATGCCTCCTTGCCAAGCTTCCACAGAACAAGCATTCTAAACATCACTTCAATACATGAGAAAAACATGCTAAAAGGTCAGCTAACGCTGGTGAGTTCATAGGTTTAAATTCAAATTTAATAGTGGACCTGTAGGGGTTTATTTGCTATGCGAGACCTAAGATAGATACACAATATCACACCAATCACATACCAATGTCACAATCAACATTACCAATCAATAACATATTCGACGTCATAGTAGGGCCCTAAGCGACACTAGCCAGCGCAGTCGTAGCAAAGTCTAGAACAATTGCTACCCTGGACTAGGTCGAGGTAGAAGTCTATACTTAGCTAGGCAAGTCATAGAAATTATGATTGCTACCCTAGACTAAGGAAATAGCTACAACATATATATCTAAACAATCAAGCACATAAGCAAATCAAAATAGTTTAAGAGGTCCAAAAGAGTAGCATGATTTCTCACCCCAAATTAGTTAAAAACATAGATAAAAGCGGGGCTATGAAACTCACCTCAAGCAAGCAACGCACAAACAAAAACTAGCAATGAAGATAACAGCTTACACGGCTCAACAACTACTGATTCGTCATAGCCTTTTAATATAAACCAATTTTAAATATATATTTCTCAAAATCAACGTTATCTACCCCAATGTATTCCTTTTCTTTATCTCCAAAAATAACTTGTTTCACCGTTTAGTCCTAGCGTTTGGTATCGTCGTGTGTGTATCGACTCAACATGATATCATGAATGCACTCAAATAACCACAATGTGACTCAATACAATACAATGAGATGTCTAAGGGATAAGCTCCATAGTCCAATTAGTTTTGGAATAAATAGTAGACCTTATCGAATTCGTAAACTCGATAAACCCAATTATTCATTCGTGCCGCTTATTATCCCATAAACCGGTCGCATCCTAACGAGTCATAAGGATAATTCACCCATTAATAACGTTATCCTACATACCTAGCGGGATCTTACTAGATTCGTCAACCTAATAAGTCCGCTATCCACGTGGATCGACGTTGTTAATGTTAGGTCATCCGTAACCCATGCACAAGACGTAAATAGAATTAAATGATTGAAAATGGTATTAAATGCTCATAAATGGCACATTTCGATAAACGTGCACTCGAAACATTAAATACTTATTAATTAGAAAAAGTTTCCGTTTTTAGTCGTTAATTCTCATTTAAAATAGTGAATAACAAGACAAGTCTTGTTATCGAGGATTTTGGTATAAAAACCATTTATTATTTATGTTTCATAGTCTTATTAACATTTTCATATATATATATATATATATATATATATATATATATATATATATATATATATATATATATATATATATATATATATATATTACGTCGATTTCAATATTAGTTTCAAATCGTTATTCGTTTCGAGTCCACAAGCACGAGTCATGACTTCTCGGCTTTTAATCAATCTATAGTCCAATATATACTAAAGTCCATGTTACGGCGTTGTCGGGGTCAACTATGACCAAAAAGTCAAAGTAACACCGACGTTGCATAAAGTTGACAACTTATATTATAGTCCAAGTGAATAATCACAATAGCGCAAATCAATCTCCAATCAACCCATATCAATCTCGCCATCCAAACAAACTACCAAAAATACCCGTAACCAATGTTATGACCCTAATGGTCATGACACGGTCCCGGTTAAGACCACGTGAACCAAACAAGCTCTAGAAGCTTTTCGGCTCCACGCGTCTTATCCAAACACCAACAATAACTATCAACAAAAGTATTATGACTGAAACATGATTTTTCTCATTAAACTTTCGCCGTATTGCAAAAACTCTCTCTTTAGCAATACGCGATTGTTTTTCAAATCAATTTATCATCAATCAGTGAATCTCAATTTATTGGTTTACTCACTCCATGTTGTCTACTTTGAGACGCTCTGGTTTGAGAACGACTAGATCAAGCTGCGAAGCTCTGTCAAGGAGATTCTTAGGAATTCTACCTGATCACAGGAATTATTTATACTGATCAACGGGGAACCGTGGTTCTTGCAACCCTATTCAACGAAAGTGAACAAAGATATTTTCGTGTGTTTTATTGCTAAATGTTGTTTGCAGGGACATCTGACGGTTGCAACTGATCAATACTGAGAAGTCAATTCATAACCGCATGCTCACATCACACACTCATAATTGAAGAAAATCATGACAATCAAAACGCACAACAATGCTTCCAATACTCTGATAAAAAGATGTCATGATCCAGAAAGTGTGAGCATGTCGGTCCAAAAGTCACAACATCATATGAAGGCGATACTTCAAAGGATGAGCTGGAGATCTACTTTGGCTGATGATCTCAAAGAAAGCTCAAAGATCACAAGTCAAAGGAACATTCATTTGAAGAATCACTACTAAAGCACAAATATTGCGGAATTTGAAGAATCAAAGTCTAAGAGCTCGGAATTGAACTTCATGAATGAATGCTAGGATGCAAAGTGTAATTTATGAGGTGACCTCCCTTAGGGGGAGATTTTTAGGATTTGGAAAATCCATATTGAAGAGTCGGTCACCCCAAGTTTTATCTAGCATGTGTTAGCTTGTAGACTTAGCTTTATTTATTAGTTATTAGTTAGTTTAAGTAACACCGTGGAGGACGGACAAGTCTTTACCCGCTGTATACCTGATCCATAGCCCATAAGAGGCGTTTAGTATGTTATAAAAATACCCTCTTCCCCGAAGGGAGAGGGTTGGTTGTTTCATAATAATACACACACTACAAGTGTTTTTCTCTCATTAGAAACTTCCTCTCTCTACTCTTTCTCTCCCTAAAATGGCTAACTTGTTCTTCCATAATCCCCGACCTCCCGAATCATATAATCAACAAAATACAATCCTACATCTTCTCTCACTTTTCACATATTTCTTATCTCACTCTTTTGAGGCACTTTCTTTTCGTCTCGCGGTTGTCTTACGAATCTACCTCTTCGTTTAAAGAACTTCTTGAAGTCTCTGACAGCCATGGCATACTCTTCATCTTCACTTTCAGAACTTGAGTTTTCATCATCACTAGATTCCTTTTTAGCTTTTAGAGCAAGAGATCTCCTTTCTACTTTGCTCTTAACTATTTCGTAATCATTCTTGATGATTAGCTCATGAACCTTTAGGTTTCCGATAAGCTCATCAAGTGAGAGTGAGGCTAAATATTTGGATTCTTCTATAGCCGTGACCTTTACTCTCCACTTTGGATGTAAAACCTTGATAAATTTCCTAATAAAACTCTTGACAGAAACACCCTCATCAAGTGCTTTTAGGCTAGTAATAATAGTATTAAATCTTACAAAAGCACTATCTATAGATTCGTCTTCAGGAATGACGAATTGTTCATATTTTTGAACAAGAAGATCGATCTTGTTATCATTGACTTAGGTATTACCTTGATGAGTGACTAGCAAAGTTTTCCAAATATTTTTAGCAGTATTACACCTGAAAATTCTTTGAAATTCCTAGAAGGGGTGTTGAATAGTTTCACCGTTTTAATTACGTTTTCAAAATATTTTTTCAATTTTTTTTGAAAGACTTTTAGATTCGAAGTTTATGTGATCTCAACACAACAATATATGAACATGAATAATATTAACAATAATAAAGTAAGAAGTATGAAAAAGTAAAAAAAAGAAACAATCAAACAGAGACACAAAGATTTATAGTGGTTTGGCTATGGAACTCACTCTTCGCTCTACTCCACTCCTCGAGCACTACACTCGAGAGTTTCACAAACACTATATCAACAAGCTCCCTTATGGCGGAACAAACCGCACACCTTCGCTTACGCCAATTAACGTCACTAAACGGAGTGTCGAGTCCTAATTCTAGCTAGAATCAATCTACATGATACTACACGTAATATCAACCGCTACACACAACACAATTCGGACCAATACCAAGTCTGAATCGACACATTCACCTAGTGGACCAACACTAAGCCCGAATCAACACACAACATGATTCCGAGCTTACACACAAGTCGGATCTTACACAAGAATTGAGATACAAAAAATTTAGATTGAGGATAGAAATGTAACAAATGTTACGAGGTGAATGTCTATTCTTCAACACTTCGTTTCTTGATGAATACGAGTGTTCTTCTCTTATACTTTGAGGTAGAGAGGATGCGATCACTTATAAGCAAGTTACAGCACATTAATGTGATCAAAGAAGAGAGTTTAGATTGATTTAGGAAGACAGAAAGTTTTAGTGCTCAAGAGGTGAATTTTTGTGCTAAAATAGTGCAATATTTAAAGTTATCATAAGGAGTGAGGGACGGTCCTTTAGACCTTGGACGGTCCCATATATATAAGGGACTGTCGCCATGTTTACGGAACCGCCCGACATACAATCCTAGTTTTGTCATGATGTGGTGTAAATTTATCTGGTTTGGGCGGGAAAAATAGTTGTAGGATAATATGAAATTCAAATATATTTTTCTTATTAAAACATTAATTTATAATTACAAAAATACTTTGCAAAAAATGTTATGTAAAATGTGAAGTTTGAAGAAAAATAAACTCTTTGATCACTTAATAAAGTTAGTAATTGTTTGTTCATACCTTAGGTGATGTTGTAGTCGAAACGTAGTTAAAATGAGTTTTCTCAATTAAAAACTTATCAAGTATAGTTTTACATAGCATGTCTTTATATTTTGTGATTATTAGAATGTATAGAGATCAAAAAATGCAAATGTTGTTTTTAACATTATTTGTATTAACACAATGAATGCGTGTCTGAATTATGCAGGACTCCTAAATGAAGTGTGCAACATATTTGATCCAAAATCCGGCTACTCCAGAGGCATACGTAAGTCTATTGGTGTTCCCGAAATTGAAGAATATCTGCGAGTGGAAACCAAAGTAGACTACAAGACCACTCAGCACCTACTTGATGTTGCAGTCTCCGACATCAAGTCAAACACTTACAAACTTATTGATTCTCAGCTATTAAAGATTTATCAACTAAAAAAAGAACTCAGTTGGCCAATCAATCGTATTGATGCAACCATTGTGTTTGAGAAACAAGGAAATGAAGCAAAAGATGCATGGGAAAACTATGTGCAACAAATATGCTTCAAGATGCATGAGAAAACTATATTGCACAAACTTCTTCTTGCTTCCATTTAGAAAATCACCAACAATCTTGAAGCATGGTTGTAGCACATAGTTTTCCCATGCATCTTCTGCTTCATTTCTTGTTTCTCAAATACAATGGTTGCATCAATACGATTATTCTTGACGATATCAAGACCTTTGTATACTTGCATCTTATCACAGTTGATAATCACTCCCCAGTGTTTGGTAGTGATATCAACTGATAAACGGGATTTTCCCGTGGCTGTTGCTCCTATAATGAAGATAACGCGTTTCTTGTGAATCCTATACTCCATTGTAATTAAAACTGTTACTGGAAATCTACAAAAAATAAAGTGATCAAAATGATTTTTGTGTTAAAACTATTTTGTTAATAACGATAACAATGATAATACCTCTTTTACTATGTTGTTACTTGTTAGGCTAGGATCGCATGCGACAAGCATGTATCCGATCTTAATTAAGGTTGATAAGTTGAGGCATTTATTACTTTAAACTGACATGAAAAAACCACATGCATGGAAAATATTAGTTTCGTTGCAAGAATAGAAATGTTATAAAAATCAAAATTTATTATTGGCAAACTTGTTACACGTTTTCCATTTTTTTGACAAGCCAACATCGAGAAGAATATAAAGTTAACTTTAGGGGAAACTGTAGTTTTAAGTCACAAACACAGTTGTATGGTATGCATGTATCACAGTAAACTAGTCGGGTGCCCGCGCGTTGTAGTGGTGGGTACCCGTGTAATTATATGTAACATATTGGATTTCATATACACATCAAACCATAACACAAAGTAGGCGTACAAGAGGTTTTAGAGAGAGAAAGTTAGAGGTTTGGGAACTTTAGTAAGAGAAAGAAAAATCTTATTATGAGCTCCAATTCTCTACCTTGGGAGGTAGAGGGTATTTATAGTCATTACATAAATCGCCACCTATCAGGCTGTGGATCAGGCATACAGTGGGTAAAGACCCGTCCGTCCTCCACGGTGTTACTTAAACTAAATACTACTTAACCTATAATAATCTATGACTATGAGCTTTCTAACGATTACATATACTTGAGGTGACCGACTCTTTATAATCTGGATTTACTGAATCCTAACAATCTCCCCCTAAGGGAGGTCACCTCAAACACACATTAAACATATATTGAATACAAACAGATATTACATTAAAAAAATTGTTCTTGCATTCTTGATGTTGTACTTTGTTATGAAGCTCGTAGTCATTGATTCTTCTCGTTGCATGTTTGGATAATCCAAGTGGAGGTTTTTTACTGATCCACGTGATAATGAGTTTTGAGCTAGCTTTGAGATCATCATCAATAATACATCTCTAACTCTTCCATTGTGGTGATGTGACTTATGGACCGACATGCTCACATTCTGGATCATGATATCTTCTCATCAGAGTAGCGGAATCTTTCGTTGATTCATGATATTGGCAACAGCGTAGCAGAAGCATGGAGTGAAAATATCAGAGTCATTGATGCACTAATCATGATTTCTTTTGAGATGAATGTGCTGAGTGAGCATGCGGCTATGGATTGACCGCTTCATTCTGATCAGCTGCAAACGTAGGGCGTACCTGCATAAAACATTTAGCAACAAAGCGCACGAAAGTGTCTTTGATCACTTTCGTTGAATTGAGGTACACGGCCCACGGTTCCCCGTTGATCAGTACAAGTACTGCCTGTGATCAGGTATAATTCCGAAGAATTTCCTTGACAGAGTTTCGCAGCTGGTCTAGCTGTTCTCAAACCGAAACGTCTCAAAGAAGACAACATGGAGTGAGTGAACCAGCGAAATGAGAATCACTGATTGATAAAAATAGATTTGAGAAACAATCGTGTATTGCCCAATAGAATATGGTTTTGCAATACAACGAAGGTTTTAATGAAGATCAATTATCAATCATAAACACCTTTTGATTTGAAAACTTCGTACACGGTCGAAGTGCTAAAGAAAAGAGTTTTTAAGCATAACGACCGGTTTTTCAAAGGTATCCGTCAATCCATAACCTGAACCAGGATTGATTCAAAAGATTGAATCGCCCCATTGTTTCTGTTCAGTTGTCACATGATTGATCTATAGAATAGATCTCATATGCCACCTACCAGGAGCTTGTTTGATGATGACTCCAGAAGGCTTTCCATCTTCATTGTGAATATGTTTGCATATCACTCGGATGTTCTGGCAATACCACAAGGATAATGTGTAGGACTCAAGATATAATCTCTCTTTCCACATTGTGTGAAACAGATAGTCTTCATGGAAAGTGTCCTAATGAGATTTATTGCTGATCTCGTGGCTCTAGACTCAATTTGTGCATATTTGGATCCTATTTTGGAGACTTCGGAGAGGGTCTCCTTCTTCAATATCAACCATCTCTAAGAGAAAGTCGATAGATAATGTCGGTTCCCCGTGAGAATGAAACAAGTCCTTTTAAGAGGAACTTGAGTGGTTTAGGAAGTTGAAGTGCAGTGCGTCACTGGGTCCATGACGTCTTGTCTTCAATACCAGTGTTACCTTGGTAACCACCAGTAGCATATGAATTGAACCCGGTATCTGCCCTAAGGTTGAATAATTGGAGGGCTATTTGTTTTCACCCTTTTCTCATTCAATTCTTTTTCATTCTTCAACCCCTTCAGTGCTTACCGAGACTTCATAGTTAGAACCTTGTTGGGTTTATTCCAGTACTAGCTCAGTCTCAGTCCGCACTCTTCCCATATCTCATTTTTTCTCCTTTTTTCAATATACCTAAGGACTTCTTTACTATCTAGTGGATAGTCCCTGGGTAGATCCCTCCGGTTCTGGCGGATCATGGGAACAAATACCTAACCTTATCATCCTTATATCACCATACATAAAGTAAAGTTGGTCGGTCTATTTGGTATTGTTCATCTGCCATTTGGAACCAATTGAAAACCATTTGAAAATCAATCCAGATAGTTATGATATATTATCAAAGCATTTTGTACCTGAATTGTTTTTGATATTTTTAGAACAAGAACTCCCTCTCAACATGTGCATCAAGTATTTGAAATCGTTTTGCACACGGAGGCAAGAGAAAGAATTGACTTCTTTGATTACCATTTTCTAAAAGATATCAACATCACTTCCCTAATCAAATCAAGTAGATAAAGCATTTTGGGGAAGGATGAGGTTTTCATAATTTTGCTCCCCCTCAATATGTGCCTCGAGGTTTGAAAAGAGTTTTGCACATACTAGAGGGAACCTGCACATTGAGATAAATGATCACGTTTCAAATCATTGTGGTTTAAGATAGTTGCTCCCCCTCAACATGTGCATGGAAAATTTGAAATCGTTTGGCACATGTGGGAAGGAGGGCTTGTACATCCTTATAAAACCATTTACCGAATTATCAGTTTAAATCCAATTTAAATCACAAATTCTCCCCCGAGCACAATTATCAAATCATTTGAGATTTGTGATCTCTTGTAGATTTAAATTGATTTTGAAAGCTTTTAAGGAGAATTGTGACTTGATTATAAAAGCGTTTTAACTGATAAGGATCGGATTTTAAGACTTTAAACTCCATTGATTAAACATGCATGAATATCTTTTGAAAACAATTGAATGACAAATAACATTTTAATTTAATTGAAATCATTCTCCCCATCAATCAATAACATAGGTTGTTGATTGAGAGATAGATATTTTGACAACTAAGTCCAGATGATTATCAAAAATAGAGTCCGAGTTATTTATCAAAGTAGTTAGTTTTCAGCAGATAAATGTTTATAGAATCAGAGCATGGAATTTGAAAACATGATAAAGCATGGCTCTGTTCTTTCTTTGAAAAGCGGGTTACTGCCTAAAATGACAATAAACCATTGTTTCTCTTTCTCCCAAAAATATTTTTTGATTTTTTTTTAATTTTTTTTATATAATAAAAATTCGAACAATATCTAAAGTCCCGTGTCATTCTTTGAATGACAGCACAAAGATATTTTCGAACCGAGAAAATCATGACAAAAAGACAATATTTTTTGAAGATTTTTCGAATTTTTCAAATTTTTATGGATTTTGAAAGTTTTATATTTTGTTTTTCGAATAGATATTTACAAGAGATAGATGAAGGAAAGCTTTTACTCCTCTTATTCCTCTTGAAGACGTTTGAGTGTTTCTGGTTGAAGGCTTTTAAGGCCAAGTCGTGGAAGAATAAACTCAAAACGTTCTCTAGGAAGAGCTTTGGTGAAGATGTCTGCTAACTGGTATTCAGTCCTCCCAAAGTAAAGTTCCACCACACCGTTTTCAACTTGCTCACTGATGAAATGATGTCGAATGTCGATGTGCCTTGTTCTTGAATGTTGTATGTTGTTGCATGAGAGAGCAATAGCACTTTTATTATCACAGTACAGAGGGATTTTGTTAAATTCAAAGCCATAGTCAGATAATTGGGATCTCATCCATAGGATTTGAGCACAACAAGATGACATGGCTATGTATTTAGCCTCTGTAGAGGAAATATAAGTACTCATTTGCTTCTTTGAAGACCAGCTCACAAGCTTATCACCCAAAAACTGAGCACCTCCAGACGTACTTCGACGAGTATCTTGACATCCTGCATGATCAGCATCTGCATAGGCTGTTAGTGACATACCGGTGTCCTTCGGGTACCAAAGTCCCATATTGATGGTTCTTTGGAGATACCGAAAGACCCGTTTAACCGCTTCAAGGTGCTTTTTAGTAGGCTTAGCCTGGTATCTAGCACACATGCAAACAGCGAACAAGATGTCTGGTCTACTAGCTGTGAGGTACATTAGGGATCCAATCATACTACGATATTTCGTTTGGTCTACCATGATCCCTGAGTGGTCCTCATCTAGTTTGGTACGTTCAATCATAGGAGTGTCAACAGGGTCACTTGAATCAAATCCAAATTTCTTTATAATCTCATTTGCATATTTAGATTGATTTATGAAAATGCCTCCGGGACTTTGTGAAATTTGTAGTCCTAAGAAAAATGACATTTTTCCCATCATTGACATTTGAAATTTAGAGCCCATTTCATTTGAAAAACGGTCACACTCATTGGGGTCAGTCGAGGCAAAGATGATATCATCAACATAAATTTGAACGTGAATTAAATGTTTGCCTGACTTCCTGGTGAACAATGTTGGTTCAACTGCTCCTTTGCTGAATCCGGTAGATAGAAGAAAATTTGATAGCGTATCATACCATGCCCTTGGAGCTTGCTTTAAACCGTAAAGAGCCTTCTTCAAACAATAAACGTGAGTAGGATGCTCTGGATTCACAAAGCCTTCAGGTTGGCTGACATAGACGACTTCTTTAAGATCTCCGTTCAGAAATGTCGTCTTTACATCCATCTGATAGACTACCATGTTCTTACTAGCAGCATTAGCCAAGAAGATTCTGATTTCCTCGATACGAGCAACAGGAGCAAACGATTCCTCAAAGTCAATACCCTCCTCTTGACGGTATCCTTTAGCAACCAATCGAGCCTTGTTCTTTAACACATCACCATGCTCATCAAGTTTCACTTTGAAGATTCATTTTAGAGCAATGATCATAGCACAATCTGGAGCAGGTACTAATTCCCATACATCAAGTCGATCAAACTTGTGAATTTCTTCTTGCATGGCATTGAACCAACTGTCTTCATTCATAGCGGTTTTAACATCTTTTGGTTCGATCTTAGAGAGTACGGAGTTGAAGAAGCACCATAAGGCATCTGTTGCAAGTTGTTTCCATGTAGATACAGGACGAGAGGGATTTCCAATGATGTTGTCTAATGGATGATCGTGAGTCCATTTTCTGAGGTGTTCATGTGGTAGTTGTTGAGGGACTGAAGTAGCAGAGTCGATGTCTCCTGAAGAAGATGGTTCTGATGAAGATTCAGGAGCAAATATGTTTTCAAATGGAGCATCTTCAGGAGTAGCAAAGGGATTAACTTCATCATTAATGCCAGAAACAGTTCCATGATGTACATTCGAAGATTGATGATTTGTTGATGAGACAGAGTGATCAGCAGCAGGCGCTTCTTGACTTAATGACATTGAGATTGAAGGATTGACTTCATTCACAGGAATATGAGCAGCCTCTGTTGTTGGAATTGACAGTTCATTAGCACTTGGCTCATAATGTTCATCAAACATAGGCTAAAACAATTTCTTTAAATCATCTTTAGATGGAGGTACATATGGAGTTGCTGGAGAGGTGTTTGGTACAAGGGATGAACCAATGGAACTGTTTTGAAGTGCGGGTCCTGAACTGGATTGTCCAGGAGCCATTTGACCTATCAGCTCATCAAACGTAACGTGAATTGTTTCCATGATATCTCGGGTTCTCTTGTTGTAGATTCGGTAACCTTTTCTGTTTGGTGCATAGCCTACAAATACTCCAATGTCCGCTTTAGCTCTCAGTTTTCCTAAATCTTGACCATCGTTAGTTGGATAACATAAAGCACCAAATACACGAAGGTATGAAAGATCAGGTTTTCTATTGTGGACAAGTTCATAAGGAGTCTTTCCATGAGAAGTGTGAATAAGAGATCAATTTTGAGTGTAACAAGCAGTGGCAATAACTTCAGCCCATAGAAACATTGAAACCTTTGAGTAAATCAGCATTGTCCTTGCAGCTTCTGCAAGAGTTCGATTTCGCCTTTCGACTACACCGTTCTGTTGAGGAGTTCGAGGAACACTTCTTTGAGGACTGATTCCAACGTTTTCATAAAATTCATTGAGTACTTTATTAACAAACTCAGTTCCATTGTCAGTTCGGACGATTCGGACCGTTTTGTTGAGTCGGATCTGGAGTTGTTTAATGAGTTTAATGATGACATCGGGAGTTTCGTCCTTTGTCCTAAAAAACTTAACCCAAGTGAATCGGGAGAAGTCATCGACCACTACTAACACATATCTCTTCCCATTAATAGATTGCACTCTCATTGGGCCGCACAGATCCATATGAAGGGTATGAAGAACATCCGTTACAGAGTTTGTGGGTTTTGGTTTGTGGGCATATCTAGTGCTTTTTCCCAATTGGCATGCTGAGCAAAGATGATCTTTTTCATATTTTAATCTGGGTAATCCTCTGACAAGATCCTTTCTGGAAAGGTTGTTTATGGTGCCGAAGTTCAAGTGATTGAGACGACGATGCCATAACCAAGACTTTGTTTTAGAAGCCTTTGACAGCAAGCAGATTGGAGAAGACTTCATCATGTCATTGATAGAGATAGTGTATAGATTCGAACCTCGAGTACCTCTTAATAATTCTACACCATCAAGTTCTCTAACGAAAAAATTCTGTTTTCTGAAAGCTACTTCTAGATCGGAATCACAGAATTGACCAACAGAGAACAAATTATGACCAAGACCTTCCACATAATATACCCTGGAAATTACACTTTTACCAACCACATAATCTCCATAACCCATAATAGCTCCAAAATGGTCGTTCCCGAATCTAACTGTCTCGATGAATTTACTCACGAAGTTCATGAGCCGCGACCGGTCGCCAGTCATATGCTTGGAACAGCCCGAGTCCAGGTACCACAGAACGATTTGAACGATCTGCAGTTGAACACAGACAAGAATGGATAACTGGATAATTGGGATCCCCATGCAAGAATGGGTTCCATTTGGTTAGTAACAATGATTGGAACACCCACATCAGAAATAGAAACATTCATATCAGAAATTGAGGCAATGGAATCATTATGAATAGATGCAGTACTAGTGTCCATATTTGCCCTATTCAACGTGTGCTCACTTCTTAAGGGAATAGTTCTACCAGTAGGCATCCATTTTCTAGTGGGCGTTGCCTGATTAACCTTATGGCCCACAGGTATCCATTGATAACCTATCTTACTTAATGTTCTTCTTGTGGGCTTCCACTGTTTTATAACTTTCTTTCGCCTTTGCCTTTTTGCCTTCTTAGCATGATATTTTGCATTAACAGTGTTAACTGGGGATTTGACAGTATTAGACAAAACATTCACACCACATTCATGATTAGATACAGAATTCAAGCAGACATCATTACAAGGTTTGCAAATAGTATCAGAATTTGAATTAATTACAGTACGCGTATGGCTAATACTAGAATCAACACGATTCGTGTTATCCGGCTCAAACTTAAAGTTCCTAGGTTGGTCTTCTACTCTCTTCCAATGCACATTCTTAGCTTGCGAGGTCCTGTCATTCATTGTATTGTCTTGAGACTTTGACCTGCTCGCTTTAATGTCACTGATTACTCTTGTAGAGGGAATGGGAACATTAGTTGGTTTTGCTACTCTTTGCTTCACCTGTTTAGATGTGCTGGGATCTGAACTACATGCAGGCACACTAAGGTTCACTTTCTTAACACTAGAAGTGCTGGGATTTGTACTCCTAGCAGGCACACTAGAGTTCGCTTTCTTAGCATTGACAGATCTGGAATCTGAACTACTTAAAGGCACACTAAGGTTCACATTCAAGACATTGGGCATCGAATGAATATCATACTTGGCATTAGGCATCGAACATGGAATCAAAGGATTAACTCTCTCACCTAAGGACTTTGGGCATATTGTGATCAAGCATTCTAGGATTTTTTGAGATCGTTTGGCATATAAGCATGCATGTCCAATTGCATTATCATGATGTTTCTCTAACTTATCCTCTTCAACAATCTCACGCAGACATTCTAGGCAATCCTTAAGGGATGAGAAGTTTGTTTGAATAGCAAGTTTGTTATTCCTGAGATGAGGAGGAACATATTTCACAGACAAAGCATATTTATTACTAGAGTGAACCTTTGATACACCATTCTCCCCATTGGTCATTGGCATTTTCCCTTTTACCTGGCTCTTCAGATTCTCAATTTCCTTTTGCAATGAAGCTATTTGTTCATTGTTTTTGTTACGAGTGACCTTTATTGATTCAAATAACTCATTGAAATGATGTTTAACCTTTTCATTTTCTTCTAGAAAACTTTCGTTTTCCTTTTGTAATGCATTTACTAAGTTTTGAAGATGAAACGTTTGAGAATTCTGAGAATCTAGAGGAGGAGGCATTTGGGAGCCAGTCACATTGTTCTTTTCACCCTTTAATTGAGAGATTTGGGCTTTTAGCTTTCTGATCGTGTTACAATGAGCTTGAATCTGTTCGTCACGTTTGTTTATTTGAAAAACTGCATCAAACTCTGGAGCATCTGAAGATGTCTTGATATTTGAAGTTTTGACATTTTCTTTAAGATGTTAATATTTTAGTTGTAAATTAAAATGCTCAAACTCTAGTTTAGAAAAATGTTTAACCAAATTGTCGTGATCATCCAGTTCAATCTTCTCATTTAGTTTAGAATTAGTCTTTTCAAGCTCAATGACACGATCATGGGAGACTTTCAGAGCAACAGATAGTTCATGAAATTGAGAAGCATTAATGTAACAATTTGTAGCAGTGAAAAACACATCTTGAGCAATACATTCAGAAATCAGATTCTCATTCAGTGTATGCAAGTTCTTCCTCTCAATCTCATTATATTTTAATTCTCGCTCATAGTCACTAACTTCAACGATCATTGCATCAAATTCCTTTTCCATTTCTTTAATGTCTAAATTCATTCCCTTTTTAAGACTCTCAAAATGATCTTTCAGTTGTTTAAAGAAAGGCATGACTTCAGTTAGATAACATTCTTTCGTTTGCTCAAAACCCCTTTCCCCTTCAGTTATACCAGTAGGTGTGATCCTTTTCTTACAAGTTTTCTCAAAATCAACAAATAGTTAAAAAATAACATATTGACTGATTAAGGTCTTGCTTTTAGTGGCAATAGTCCTAGGAACTAAATGCATGGGTGTATTGGGAGGATACACAGTCGCTGAAGGCATTCTCCTAAAGGGGGGGGGGGGTTGTTACAACAATGTTCTCTGCCTTTTGTTTATCTAAATCCTTTTTCCAGAACATTTGTTCGGGTGTCAACAATGTTTGAGGCTTAAACTTGTTCAAGGAAATCCAATTCTCCTTCTTGTAATCATGGGGTGTGATAGTTATCTTCTTCTCTTTACATTTAGGATCATCTAGTTTCTTGTTCATCTTTTCCCTAGTGACTTCATCTGATTTCTTATCTTCCTCAGTGCACTCAGCACAACTAGGTTTATGTCTAGGCTTAAGGATTTCATTGCCATCATAAAGTACCTTATGAGCATTTCTAGCCCTTTTAATGACCTCTGGAGTTGGTTCCTCAACAAGGGGAATGCTATGCTTATCGCTTAAGACTCTATGCTTAGTGATCATGTGTGCAGTCTGAATGGTGTTCCCTTGTACGTACAACTTGTTTTCAAGCTTGTTTTTCAAAGTTTTCAGATAAGAAAAATCTTTCAAAAGTTTTTATTCCTTAGAATTAAATTCTTGCTTAAGCATTTTCACATTTTCCTGAAGTTCTTGTTTTTGCTTAGCAGTTTTAGAAAGCTTTTCTTGTAAGGAATTCAACTCTTGTTTTAATAATTCTTCTCTAAACTTACTTTTTCTCATGATTGTACGCATTTGGTCATCCATTTCCTGCTCACGGGTGGTCAACTCAAATTTAGCACGTTGTTCATAAATAGCAACACGTTCTTTATAGGCATTCAGTTCAGAGACAATAGAATCATCAGGGGCACATGCAGTGAATTCATCAAAGACATAGTCATCATTGACTGCAGAAGATGCATTACTTGGTACAATCTTACTTTCACTTTGCTTCACATATTGATCATATGGGACAACATTGCTATTACCCATATTAACAAAATCCGATTCATAAGTCTCAAGAGATTGTACTTCATTATGCATCTTTCGCTCATTAAAATCATCATATAGTTTTAATACCTCTGAGATGATTTTGTCTTTGGATGGACCAGTCTGTTGTGGTGGAGAAACTTTTGAAGAAACCATAGGTGAGATGCTAGCCATGAAGATTGTTTGAGCAGTAGGTTCATCATCTACATCAGAGTCGAATGCATCACAATCAGCTACTTGAAAGGCATTCTGATGATTATGACCTATCTCTTGAATCGGCTGTTCATCAACGTCAGCATCATAAGTCTTGGCATTCCCTTCAGCAAGAAACAGCAACTCCTCTTCAACCAAGGCTGCTTCATTGTCTTGAGCTTGAACTAGCAACATCTTATCCCTGAAGTACTCAGCATTCTGTGGACGCTTTGGAGATGTGCAGTTCCTTGCAATGTGTCCCTCACCACCACAGTTGTAGCATTTGATAGGCTTTGTTTGTCCTTGATTTCCAATCCTTCCTCGGTTCTGATTTCCACCATAGCCTCCACCTACTCCACCCCTTCTCTGATTGTTCTGCCATTCTTGAACAGGCTGCCCCATAACTTTCCCATCTCTGATCAAAGGATGATTGTGAAGATTGGATGCGGTTCTGATTTCATTGTTGGTGTGAAGTATGTTAGTATGAGGTGAAAGGGTCCTGTTCTGTTTAACCATGAGAGCCAGTTGATTGATGAAATGTCCCATGACAGCATCAGCATCAGGTTGCTTGAACCTTGGATCAGGAATGAGTTTGTGATTACCATCTCCCATGAGAACGACTTTAGAAGCCTTGGTGGTAATTCCTATGTTGGAGTAGAAAGCAGTTGAGTCATTAGGTGAACTTGTTTCTCCCTGATCGGTTTTGAACTGATACATAATCTTTTTTTCAAACATAGCATGTTTCTTATTCTGAAGAAGGAAGGCATACAGTTGCTCATAGTTTGTATTCTTTAATCCTTTAGTGAGCTTCACAGAAGTGACAAACTTGTGCCATTCGGGATTCATGTTGTTTACAAACTTTGAGTTAAGCTGAATGCTTGGCATGGTCATTCTGATGTTCCTCATGTCATTCACAAGCTTATGGAATCTCACGTAGTACTCATAGACACTCTTATCAGGTTTCATCTTGAAATGCTCAAATTCATCATATAATTGTGATTCTCTGTCTTCAACAGTTAATTCAGAACCTGAGAAAAGCATCTTGACATTATCCCATACAACCTTTGCTTCAGTTTTGTGATTGATAAGCTTGTAGATGTCTTTTGGAAGACCTTGCAGTATAATGTTAGAAGCCCTGATATCTGCATCGAATCTCTTCTTCTCCTTATCATCGAGCTCATCATACGTCTTAGGTCTGTCCATTCCATAAACCAGTGTTCCATCTTCAGCTGTATCAATTATGTCTCTAGTAGTTTCAACCTGATAAGGTCCTTCATCAATAGATTTGAGAATGTTGACCCCATTTTCCTTTCCAAGACAGTACAATCTGATTCGTTGAGCCCAAGATTCGTAGTCAGTTCTGTCAAGCATGGGTGGACGAGTGTCTGAACCAGCTGCTTGAACATCCTCGGCAACAGTGGAGATGATTGTAGGAACGTTTGTAGACATGTTTAAAGAATTAAACGGGATTTTATAACTCTATGATTAAACCGGGAAATAGATTCTTTCACGGGATTTTACTAAATCAAGAGAAAACCGTATTACACACAAAAGTTAGCCAAGTCGCTAAGAATCCTTGAACCAAGTCGCCAAGCACTAAGTTGCTAGGTAATAACAGAACAAGTCGCTAATTTCCCAAGTTGCTACAAATTTTGACAGCAAGTCGCTAAGAACCAAGTCGCTAAGATTACAAGTCGCTAAATAGCAACTCGCTATGGTCCAAATCGCTAGTACCAAGTCGCTACGAAACTTAAAGAACAAGTCGCTATCAAAATTGAAACCAAGTCGCTACCGTCACCAAGTCGCTACCCGTAGTGGAGAATCCACCAAGTGTACTGTTTGTCGGCTTGTCTCAATAGACAAGTTGCTAAGCATCAAGTCGCTACCAAAACACACTACAACTCGCTAAAGTTTTACAAACCAAGTCGCTACCAAGAAATGAAGTCCGTAGCACAAGTCGCTAGCAAGAGAAAACTTTAAAAACACAATTTTCAATCCAAAAACAACCCACCCACGATGATTCAAGCTTACCAAATCAAAACCCAAGCACATACAATGATTCTAAACACAAAACAACACCCAAGATTCAAACTTTAACACTAGAAATGATCAAAATGATGCAAAAACCACTAAACTTTTTCAAACTCTAAAACCACCTAAAAGTCACTAGAAATCCAAAGATATGTAAGAGATGATCAAACCATGGCTCTTGATACCATTTGTAACATATTGGATTTCATATACACATCAAACCATAACACAAAGTAGGCGTACAAGAGGTTTTAGAGAGAGAAAGTTAGAGGTTTGGGAACTTTAGTGAGAGAAAAAAAAATCTTATTATGAGCTCCAACTCTCTACCTTGGGAGGTAGAGAGTATTTATAGTCATTACATAAATCGCCACCTATCGGGCTGTGGATCAGGCATACAGTGGGTAAAGACCCGTCCGTCCTCCACGGTGTTACTTAAACTAAATACTACTTAACTTATAATAATCTAAGACTACGAGCTTTCTAACGATTACATATACTTGAGGTGACCGACTCTTTATAATCTGGATTTACTGAATCCTAACATTGTATTTTCTGTCGAATTTCTTTTTCAAGTATTTTTTTCTCAATGGCATAGTTTTTAGTCAAAAAGATTGCTTAATTTTTTCAGGTGACAAAATCAAGCTATTATATTGTAGTACAATTTAGCATCTGTGAAATATTGAGCTTTCTAAAAGAGTTTTTTTTTCTGAATGGTAGCCCATTATTGTGTGAAACACTCTCAACCAAATGGTTATTATTTAAGTTTTGCATAAGATGTGCACGACAAATTTGTTGTATATATAATATGATACTTAGTTGCCGTTAAAACAAATAAATATTCCACTATCAGAAAAAACTTTAATTACATTATCCTTTTGTTATTTAAAGGATGTAAAGCATAAATAGTGATGCAGGTTTTACTGACCATATTTTAATATTTATAATAGTCTCGTTATACCTATGGTCTATCCTAATGCACTAACGGGCAGTGTACCCGATCGTGTCTAGTGTAGTATTTGGTAAAATCGAGGTTGCCCCAAGATCTATGTGTGCGGATTCTAATTAAGTCTAGGTATCGCAGATTTTAACTGGTTTTAAAAGGAAATAATTAATTAACTACTAAAGACAAGAAAATAAAAGTGAGCGAATAAAGGCAGATGTTGTGATCAATAGAGGAGAAGTGTGCTAAACTAGTTACTCATCCTATCATGTTTAGTTCACGTTTAATTACTTCCAATTGATTCAAGTGGGGGTTTAAGTCGCTAGGACATCATTTGGTCAGTTCGTCCTAACCTATCAGCAAAGGCTTCCACCGGAGATCAAGCTACTACCCTTGAAAGTCTAGTTGTTTTTGGTCCCCTAAGCCAAGTCATTAAGTTCCACTACATGCAAGATTCATAACAATGAGTGCCCGGGCGCTAGCATCTTAAACACTCATCCCTAACTTCTTAAGTTCATCCAAACGGTAGGTGATCAGTTAGTCAAATCGCAGAAGCGAAGAAAGGTCGTCAGTTGGTCAATTCTTACCCTTCACACTCTGTCTAACTACTTAAGGTCAGTTGGTCATATCTCCTAAGCAACTAGACACTACCGCAATTCAAAACTACTGAAACGAGGGTAGCTACCAACAAACTATGCATGCATACACTAGAAACAACTATACGGAAGCAATGTAAACATAAACATAACAATTAAGAAATCATAATTAGCCGCTCATATTAACTGAAACAATCGATTCAATGTTTAACATGATGAAATACATGAATTGAAAGTAAAAGAAATGATAAAGTGCTAACGCTTATCCTCAAGGAGTGATTTCTCCCTTGGAGATGGTTCTGTATGCTCCTCGAGATCTGTCATCAACCTCCTATCCACGTTCTATGATTTCGTGTGTGGAGTGAATGATGAGAAATGCTGAATTTTGGGCGGTATTTATAGGCAGATCTGGTTACGGCGTAACGTAAGTTGAGAGTTATGCCGTAACACCCTTATCTTCGTATTTTGCTCTGGAAAAGCTGGTTACAGCATAACATCTGGAATGAGTTACGCCGTATCTTCAATAAATCATGGTTACACCGAATTTGTGGAAAGAGTTACGGTGTAGCTTGCAGCGGCGCGGAACATCATTTGACCTTATTAGTTACGGTGTAATCCTAGGATGGAGTTACGCCGTAATCTTCAGTTGAGTTGGTTTTCTGAGTCACGCTTCTGTTACGGCGTAATGTGAGAGAGGAGTTACGCCGTAACTACTTCAAAGTGGGCATACTATCATATATCTTCAATAAACTCTCCAAATCCGCGTCTCATTAGCTCTAATGCTTGTAATTTACCTGAAAGTGAAATATAGATGAAAACAAGCGTAAATCCATATAAATGATATAAAATACGAGCATTATCGTGGGAAATTGACACTTAATATTCAGGACTATTTGATATTATCAAATATCCCCCACTTGAACTCTACTTGCCCTTAAGGAGACCTTATTAGATAGATTTCTAAAAAGATATCTCCCATTACGTGGAAAATATAAGTTTACAAATCCCTTATGCTAGAATAAAACAAAGCCGAACACCTCACGAAATGGGAACAAAACACTCAAATCTCTCAACTATTCTAAGTGTCAATTTCAGGGTGATCACTCAACGCACAGTCATAGCATGTATTCTATCATAAGCTTGGCGGTTACAAAAATCTCCACCACTAGATTTAAGGACTAAAAAATTCTCGAAGGCAATATGGGTAGACACGACAACGGTTAAGGGTTCGTGATTACTAATATGTCATGGCGAAGTGGTCAAAATCAATGATACATGACCAAATCCATGGCCAAGACACCAAAGATTGTTCACTGCATCACCTAGACACGCTTCATGACTAAAAGGTAGGATAAGACATGGGGTATAATTGGTGTAAAATAAAAATAACAAGCAAATAGTCTAAAACTATAACCAAGTCATCACCGCTTACCGTCCATCCAAAGTTCAAGTTTCAAAGCTAAGAAACCGGATCATGATATACCAGGCAGATGTGCCATTAGAGGACGTCATGATGGGCACATTACCTCTTCTTCAACTGTTGGCGCAATGATTGCCAACTTTATTCTTCAAATGTGACCGAGGTGGCCTCCTCGATACTAAATCTGTAATGAGCTCTATATATATATATATATATATATATATATATATATATATATATATATATATATATATGTATATATATATATATATGTATATGTATATGTGTGTGTGTATATATATATATATATATATACATATATATATATATATATATATATATATATATATATATATATATATATATATATATATATATATATATATATATATATATATATTTTGATCACATCATTTTTTTTCAAACATAACAACTCAACATAGCATCCCCCCACATGAGATGAACAATGTGAGAATTTGTGGGGGCTTCAATGATCTTCAAAAATGTGTCTGCGATGAAAGCGTGATTCCCGAACCTTTCTACTTGAACCTTGAACTTAGGCAAACAATGACTTTCCAATCACAAATAAAGACTACAGGGTAGGCTAAGGTGTATGGGTGTAACGAAATAATATGTTGAGTGAACAAAATGAAAGGAATGGCTTAGATGGGTGTATCTAGGGGTATTTTGCACTAAAGGTGAGTGCAACAAAAGGGTTTAACATGGGGGTTGAGAAGTCGAGGTGACTAATCGATAGACACACAATATTAGGCTTTTTGGGTGATAATCCTATAATACTGCCTTCTTAAATTGAAAAGTCCAAATACATCAAGCTGACTCAACATACCTCGTCTATGGTGTTGAAATGATGTAAAGGCCAAGTTCTAAAGTTTACAAGCTACCGACACACTCATAATTTGGTGGATTTGGGGTAAAAATTTGGAAACGGATAAGGCTAATCTCACCATATAATATCATGGGTTATAATGTGCTCGGCTAATGTCTAATCTAGTTAGGTTATGAAAAACATGTCAAAATTTTAAAAATGGCATAATTTTTCAAAATAAACAAGAAAAACGAGGGCAAAATAAAGTTCAAGAGATAATTCTACTCCCGTCCCCCCACTTGAAAGGTACAAAGTCCCTTTTGTACTAAACGTTAAATAAAGGTGAAGAGAAAAGTACAATTAGAGCGAGAACTTCCCTGAAATTTGCTTCAAAAAAAAAGAAGGCCCACGAAAAGAATCGTGCCTTCGCATAAGCATTCACGAGCAAACTTCAATCCCTGAAATCACACTACCAATAAGCATAATTCTAAAAAATAAAAAAGATAAAAAACAAAAAAAGAAACCATACTCACTTTCGTAGGAATCATGGTTGCATTTAGCCTATGCAACAAGCCTTTTAAACCACTTGGTATCCCAAGTGGACGATTGTAGTCTCGTGAGGGCTTATAGAGAACGTACCCACAAAGTTCATTTAAAAACTAATACAAGGTTATTGTGTTTTAAAAGAAATAATTATTATAGAGGATAGTTATGTCATAACTCCTAGAGGGAGTTACGCCGTAATTAATGCAAAAGCTGGCATACACTACAGGAGTGTAGCTACGGCGTAACCATTGCATGGGATTACGCCGTAATTGGTAATGCTCTGGGACGAGCTACTGCAAAAGGTGTGTTACGGTGTAACCATAAGAATAAGTTACGCCGTAACTGTGGACAGATCAGGTCCTCGTTCAGCAAGCTGCATCAACTTTCTCTGTTTTCCTGCAAAAATGGTTAAAAATACAAAACCCAACAGAAATGTAAATAAAACAAATGAAAGGGATAGTTCGGGGTGTCTTCTGAAAGAGCACTTTTCTTTATTTACGAGTCTCTAAGTTAGACTCAAGTACATGGGGTTTTATGGTGGCCTTCGAAGAGGGCCAACTTCCTCCGTTATTTGGCGGCAATCATTCATCCATTCGACAAAAACTCTTTTCCTGATTGTGTTGCCGATGCTACATGTACCAAACTTTCGCGAGAGCCATTCGTTGAATGATAGACACGACTTCCCGTAGTCGTCGTCTTCAATTATAGGATTGTCATCAATTGTGGTATTTATGTTTGATCTTTCATCATTGGTCAATTTACCAATAAGGTGATATTCATCGTAATGGCATTTTAGTTGTTTCATTAATCCTGTATTGATGTTCGAGTCCCCAAATCTTACCTTGTACCAATCCTCAAAGGATAGATTTTCAAATTTTATGTTGTGTCTCTCAATCTCGTGAGGGCACGTCCATTCTTCCATATTCATATTCCCATTGCAATATTCATGGAAAGTGTTACACGAGGGCCATGCTTTCATTGATCCGTTATGCTCCATTGTTATAGGGATGCAGCAATGCATGATAGGGTCTGGAGCTTCCTTGATTCCCTCAGTCGGGTTAGACCTTTCATGTTCTTGTTCACAACTATCAACATCTTGCCTACAATTGTTAGTTCTTGGGTTATAGCATAAAGGCGGGTCAAGAGACGGAACATTTACATCATCAACCTTTTTTGAAAATTCCAATCGGGGATTCAATTGTTCCTTCATGTTGAAAGTGATTCGTTCCCCTTCGGTTCCCAAAGAAAATTGTTTTTTAAAAACTTTTATATGCGCTCGACAAGTGGCAAGAAAAGGCCTTCCAAAAATTAAGTTTTAAGTTTCTCGTTTGCCCATGTCGATCACAAAATCAGTAAGAAAAAAGGAATTTACGAATTTTTAGGAGAACATTGTCAACAACTCCCCTACGTGCTGCTTTAGAGGAATCAACCATTTCAATCATCATTGTTGTTTCTTTTTAATTGGTAAGTTTTAATGTATCAAACAATGAAGTAGAAATAAGATTTACCCTAGCCCCCAAATCAGCCAAAGCGGGAATTTTTAAATTACCGATAGTGCATGGTAGAAGAATAATTTCTTGATAAAGTTCCTTTTCAGGAAGTTGGCTTGGCAGGTCCTCGTCATCTTTAGATTTGTCATCTTCTCTTAAGTAGTTAATCCAGCAAAGGTCCTTAGCGACAGAAGAGGTGAATTGTTCTTCCTTCGGCTTATATTGTGCAAATATGGCTTTCACGCAATGTCTTTATTATTACTGGTTTTGAGGTTTTTAGGTAACTACCCAATTTGGGTTTCGAGGTTTTTAATTGCGGCATCTTGATTTTGTAAATTCATGTTGGTGTCTTCTTTGACGTTGACCATCCATTCTTTGAGTCTATCACCCTTTTTTGTAGATTCTTCGATGTGTTTATGCATTATTTCTTCGAGGCTCGGTCTAGGAGGGTTATTGTTGATTTTTGTATAAAATCCTGGGGATCTTTCGCGGTATTTAGCCATGTTACCATTGTATCCGTCAAAAAGTCTTCCACTCCCATATTTCACTTCTTTAATCCTTTTGACTTCCTCCTTGGATGGGCACTCCTTGGTAAGGAGAGTGCCATCGTATTCATTTCAGCCAACTTGTATGGCATGCACATTTTCCTTGAGCTTTTTCATGTCTCTTCCAAGACTTTCAAGTTTATTATTTATCACTGCAAGGGCTTCCACATTTCCATTTACACTTCGATTGCTCCCCTATTGTGCCACTTATAAGAGTGGTCAGCCATCTTTTGAATAGTTTCTAAGGCCATTGTTGGAGTCATTCCAGGTATTGGTCCTTGAGAATCGATCATTTGCCTCGAGGGGATGTTTAGACCTCTGTAGAAGATGTTCACCTTTTGCTGGCTATTAAGGTCATGAGTAGGGCATTTGTATAATAATTCGTTGTATCTATCCCATGCTTGGTACAATGTTTCATCCCTTTCCTGTTTGAAGTTATGGATTTCTTCTAGTTGCTTAGCAGTCCTAGATGGAGGACAGTACCTTTGAATGAAGTGATTTTTTAGTAGAGCCCATGTATCAACTGCCCCGACGGGCAATATTTCAATCCATCTTCTTGCAGCCCCAGTAAGAGTCATGGGGAATACACCTAGCATAACAGCGTCCTGAGATACACCAGTGATGTTGAAAAGGCTTGCGATGTACAAGACATTCTCAACGTGTTCATACGCATCTTCATCCCCGTTTCCTGAAAAAAGGGTTAGCACGAAGCTCCCTCATAAATTGATCTTTAATCTCGAAATGGACATTAGCTCTAATCGTCGGTCTTACGAGCCTCGACCCTTGTTCTTCTCTTGTCAACGCCAAATATTCCTCAAGAGTGAGGTCATCAATGTTAACAACTTTTATGGTACCTGAAACTTGAAAAGAGATCGTGAGAAATTCAGAAAATTTTAAAATAAAACAAGAATGAAAGACTTAACAAACATTCTAATATAACTCCATAGCAGCAGCGCCAAAAACTTGATGCAAGTTTTACTGACCATATTTTAATATTTATAATAGTCTCATTATACCTATGGTCTACCCTAATGCACTAACGGGCAGTGTACCCGATCATGTGTAGTGTAGTATTTTGTAAAACCAAGTTCGTCCCAAGAGCTATGTGAGCGGATTCTAATTAATTCTAGGTGTCACAGATTTTAATTGGATTTAAGATGGAAATAATTAATTAACTACTAAAGACAAGAAAATAAAAGAAAGCAAATAAAGGAAGAGGTTGTGATCAATAGAGGAGAAATGTGCTAACCTAGTTACTCATCCTATCATGTTTAGTTCACGTTTAATCACTTCCAATTGCTTCAAGTGGGGGTTTAAGTCGCCAGGAAAGCATTTGGTCAGTTCGTCCTAACCTATCAGCAAGGGCTTCCACCGGAGATCAAGCTACTACCCTTGAAAGTCCAGTTATTTTTAGTCCCCTAAGCCAAGTCATTAAGATCCACTACATGCAAGATTCATAATAATGAGTGCCCGGGCGCTAGCATCTTAAACACCCATCCCTAACTTCTTAAGTTCATCCAAACGGTAGGTGATCAGTTGGTCAAATCGCACAAGCGAAGAAAGGTCGTCAGTTGGTCAATTCTTACCCTTCCCACTCAGTCTAACTACTTAGGGTCAGTTGGTCATATCTCCTAAGCAACTAGACACTACCGCCATTTAAAACTACCAAAACGAGGGTAGCTACCAACAAACTATGCATGCATACACTAGAAACAATTGTACGGAAGCAATGTAAACATAAACAAAACAATTAAGGAATCATAACTAGGCTAGCAAAAGAGGTTCTTAGCCGCTCATATTAACTGAAACAATCGATTCAATGTTTAACATGATGAAATACATGAATTGAAAGTAAAAGAAATGATAAATTGCTAATGCTTATCGTTAGGGAGTGATTTTTCTCTTGGAGATGGCTCCGTATGCTCCTCGAGATTTGCCTTTAACCTCCTACCCATGTTCTCTGATTTGGTGTGTGGTGTGAATGATGAGAAGTGTTGAATTGTGGGCGGTATTTATAGGCCAGATCTAGTTACGGCGTAACTTAAGTTGAGAGTTACGCCGTAACACCCATATCTTCGTATTTTGCTCTGGAAAAGCTGGTTACAGCGTAACATCTGGAAAGAGTTACGCCGTATCTTCAATAAATCATGGTTACGCTGTATTTGTGGAAAGAGTTACGGCGTAGCTTGTAGCGGTGCGGAACATCATTTGACCTAATTAGTTACGGCGTAATCCTAGGATGGAGTTACGCCGTAATCTTCAGTTGAGTTGGTTTTATGTGTCACGCTTCTGTTACGGCGTAATGTGAGAGAGGAGTTATGCCGCAACTACTTCAAAGTGGGCATACTATCATATATCTTCAATAAACTCTCCAAATCCGAGTCTCATTAGCTCTAATGCTCATAATTTACCTGAAAGTGAAATATAAAGGAAAACAAGTGTAAATCCATATTAATGATATAAAATACGAGCATCATCGGGGGAAATTGACACTTAATATTCAGGACTATTTGATGTTATCAATAATACCTTAAATAAAACATAATTTAGGTAATATTATATTGAAAAGATATATGTTCATGCAACTTTTGTATAAATGCAAAAACATATGCAGTGTAACTTTATGTTGAATATTCAATTCATAAAAAATCCAAAAGGGTTGCAACTCTTATATTTAAAATAATCAACCCAATTCACCATCAATAGCTCAATCAATGAAATGTGTAAATGAAGAATGTCGATAGTGCATCTAGCCTTCGTCTAACAATAAGTTGTAGAATTAAAAAAAACCAACAACTTGTTTCATCTTTTTCTAAACCTATAAACATATTGAAAAGTAGCAAAACTATTTTTATGATCCCCTTTTAGCTACAAAGCATATATGAGCTTCAAAGATAAATTGTTAGGATTTTTTTTTTAAGTTCTACTGCCTTTGAGTTGTCTTTTGTTGTGCCACAAGAAACTTTTCGATTTCACACACTAACACAACCAAAAACTTTATATTCTAAATATGTATTTCACCAATTCAAAAGTTAATGCAAAAACACATTTATGAAACTATTTCACTGTAACTTTTGTTGACTATCAAAGTGAGATAAAAAATAAAAAGTAAATTAATCCCATGACTATCAAATTACCTATGGTGTTTTTGGCTTTAAAGAAAAATTCTTAACAATACTCTAAACTTTTGTTTTTGAAACACTGAAAGGGATAATAGATACTCGTACATCATTTCCCCAACCAAGACATACTTGAAATCATCGGAAAATATTCGGTTTTTCAAACACAATAACAACAAAACTCGGTTACGAAAGCAATATCAGCAAAAAACAACAAATTAACAATAATAACAGATCTCGTATCTCACCATCGTAGACAACAAATTTAGACCTGGAATAATCATAAGATCCATAATCCTAAAATATTTAAGATCTAAAAATAAATGACCAAAATTTCACAAACCTCCTAAACCATCACCACTGAGTTGAGTTAGAGTTAGGAGAGAAGAGATAGCAAAAGGGATGACAGAGATGTTTTAGAGAGGAGTGTTGTGTGTTTAATTTTCGAATGTGTTTATTTAGATGGTTTAGGTTTGTAATATAAGTGTAGATGTGAGAGGTGTTACAAGTTAAGAGAATAAATTTCTTAAAGAGTAAATTGCATAAATCACCCCTGTAGTTTGCCAAGATTACAGAAATCATCCTTGGTCTTCCATAAGTACTGTTGGGAATTATGTGAATTATGGATTATGCTGAAGTTAATGCCGAAGGGATTCTGCTGAAGTAGTGTGGAATCTGCCGAAGACATAATTCTGCTGAAGAATATAGTCGATAGTTTGTTTCTGCGGAAGTTGTTATACCGTGTTTAGTATATTTAGTTTGGATATACATGAGCTTTATTAGGAAGTGATTGTGTATATCTTATTTAGTTTTATGTTTATACGTTTCTTGGGAAACGGTTTAGGGTTTTGTTTAGGGTTCCTTGTCTATAAAAGGAACACAATAGTATGAGTTATTGACCGATTGAAAAAAAAAGTTTTAGTTAATATAAAGATCCATAGAGGATCACAGAGTTCTTAGTTATTTGTGTTGCTTGTGTTTATAATTCCGCTACTAAATACAAGTTGTAGAGATTATCTTTTACTGTGCTTGTGATTACATAGGCATAGCTAACGATCCACGAGCTCAAGATCTATCAAGGTCTACTAGATTCAACAAGTGGTATCAGAGCCTCGTGAGAGTCTCTACGATACTAAGAGCTGTTCTTTGCTTTAAACCTTTCATTCACTACATACTTCACCATGTCTGGAGTTGTGGACGATGTTGAAGTTACCAACAACAATAACAGTGCCTCCCTACAACAGCTTAGTCTATCCAACAGCAATGCTAAATTCCCATACTTAAAGCGAGAAGAGTATGATCTTTGGGCCATGCAGATGCAAAACTGGATTTCCAACATTGATTAGAATCTCTGGTCAATTGTGCAGAAGGGAAACAGTTTAAAAAGGACAACCACTGATCCTGATGGAACTGTTGTTATTATTCCTCCAAAATCTGCTGATGAAATCCTGGCAGTTCAAAGAGAGCACAAGGTGAGAACTATACTCCTTCAAGCGATACCCCAAGATCACTTGAGTGACTTTCATTATATGTTTGATGCTAAAGATATATGGTTGGCGATCAAGGCTAAGTTCGGAGGGAATGAAGAGTCTAGAAGGATGAAAAAGTCCATGCTGCGACAACAGTTTCAAGACTTTCAAATCACTGAAGAGGAAGGAATTCACAAGGGCTACGACAGATTTCACAAGATCTTAAGTCAGTTAAATCAGCTACAGGCAAAACCAGATAATGATGATTGTAATTCTAAGTTCTTGAGATCATTACCTTCATCTTGGCTGCAAGTGAGCATTGCTTTAAAAGCAAAAGGAGGTCTGGATATGCTTACTTTTGATGAGCTGTATAACAAAGTTAAAGCTCTTGAACATGATGTAAAAAGTCCTTTTCGATCATCATCTACTACTGGTCACACAGATTTTGTTGGAGCTTCTACCCCAAAGATGTCACATGCTCCAATTCCAACTTATTCATCATCATCCTATACCAACACTCCATCGAGTTCTCAATCTAGAGGTATAATGGAAGATGTGCTTGGATCCTTCTTTGCTGAATATGATTCTCAGCAGGAACTTGCCTATAAGGACTTTGATCAGGTGGATCCGCTGGAGATGGAAGAGATGAATCTGAGGTGGCAGGTGGCTATGCTGTCCATGGATATCAAGAGATTTGAGCGCAAAGCTGGGAGGAGGTTTGGCTTCCAAGGAAGAGATCCAACTAGGTTTGACAAAAGGAAGGTCAAGTGCTTTACATGTCAACAGATGGGTCACTTCTCCAGAGAGTGCAAAGATAGGAAAGCTGGTGATGAGTCGAGATATTCTACTTATCAACAGAATCAAAGGGATGCTGGAAAGACCTCAGCTGCTTTGGTCACTATTGATAAAACTGTGGACTGGACACAACATGAGTAGGAGAATGATGATGATCTACACAACCAGGCCTAGCTAATTTTGTGAAAGAAGGTAACCTACATACTGTCCGTGGACCTATTAGAGGTGAGTTCATGCCCACTGACCTTTCTATTTCTGTTGACTTTGATGGATCACACCATCTATATGGCAAAAAGTCATGTGACTTGCCAGACCCTGATACTTCTTCTAATGACTTTGTCTCTTGTATTAACAGTGACAAGTCCTCCGAGCAAGGGTCTACAGAGTGTGATTCAAATGACAAGTCTGACCTCCCCAAGTCTGACCTTCCCAAGACTTCACCCCTGCCTGCACCCAAGACTACCTATAAGCATGTCAGAGTTGCTGCCAAGGAATCAACTTCCAAGACAGTTCCCTCTGAAGACCTGTTTTCTAATTCTTTGCATAATAATTTTGTTAAAAACAATTCTTTTCATGGTTTTGGTTTGAATACTTCTGCTTGTAATAGAACATCTTTTGGTTTGAATAAATCTTCTAAACAGAAGACATGTTTT